>CM040179.1:31926291-32526291 GCA_022606695.1 Vaccinium macrocarpon | reverse complement strand
AAAACACAAGAAGAAAACAGAACCAAAAGGCAAAACAACACAAGAATCAAGCCAGAAACCATCGCTGCTCAGTGCTCACCATTTCATAACTTAAAAAATTTGTTCTTTCATATACTATCCAAGATCATCCCATAAGCCCCTCTACAGTAGTTATAGATAGAAAACTTTGCTATCCCAATTCCCAACATTTCCCTGCACCTCATTCCTTCAACACTCGGACTCCAACTGAATTCGAAGCCCTCTAATTGGTCATGTGCCAGTACACCTACTGGAACATGAACCCTGGACCCCATCCAAGAGTCCCCATGAAGTTTCTCTGGCAACATTTTCACCAAACAGGGCATAGTAAATTGAGACATGAAGTAAACTTGTAAGCTAGAAAGGTGCTTTCATAATCATTAAGTGGCACCCTTTTGATCTATATTGCCTTCTCCGTACAATGTGTTGTCTTTCAAACCTCTCCAAGAGAGGACAGTCACATTCCAAACAGCCTTAGCGTACAATGAGGATCTCAGAGCCAGACCTAACAAAGAAACAGGTAAAGAACCCACAATAGATGCCTTGAATGAATATAGATACCAAAGTCCCGGTCAAAGATCCCAAGGTAGCCACCACCCTACCTTAAGCAATCCCTTCATTTTGACCTACTTACTATGTAAAAAGGACAGCCTTAGGAAAAAAACATGTCAAAGCAGAAATATGGACTTACTTGACATCTAGCTTAACAGGCGTAATGCCACGTGCACGTAGGTCAGCATCTTTATCATCAAAGAATCCTTCAGGAAGAGATTTTTTTGATTGCTTGGTTTCTGAACCCACAACTGTTTCTGTTGTCCGCATTGGCTCCCTGTCACCTTGAATTTCATTCAATTTTTCCTCTACAATCTTGGCACTGGAAAATGCGTCTCTCGTACTCTCTGAGTTGAAAGGCTCTGCCAATCGAGTTTGAGCAGAATCTCCTGGCTTTTTGAATGGATTCGGATTCCCCATTGTAGCTGCATCCATCCAAGAGACAACGTTAAATTTGATGATTACTCAAAAAGCATTTTCATATATAAATCCCTTATCTCAAACACAACTCCAAAACTCAGAATTCCGAAGATTTTAGCTGTAACATAAAAGACAATAGCTGGTACAATTATATAAGTTGCACGATGGCCGAGGCATAGTTGAACTAATAAGACCCAACAATCTTGAGTGACAACAAAGCCTTTTGCATTGGATCACCAATTACTAATTTAATCGTCATGGGAAAACACAACTTTCATCTGTCATAGGATAACACTTTGATTGTAGGTATCCTACACTCCAATTCATGAAACAATTCTTCCCCATGCCTAGAGTTAATTACATTCAATAATTACAAATATGAAATGATAGAAACAATCACACGTTCCCATGTGTTAGTTGCATTAAAGTACATCGTGTTGGGATTTGGTGGAAGTTTTGTGATACCCACAAAACACACATATTGAGATCCAATACTAAACAAGTATAATCACAAGAAAAAAAAAGTGACATGAGAGATTTATGTGGTTCGGCCCACAACTGGCCTAGTCCACACCATGGGAGAGAGACGCTTTATTATATGACCACTAGAGAGATTACATAAACTGTGAGACACAAAAAACTACGCAACCTGATGCCAATACCTGAGCCCTGAAGTTATACGAACCTCCCCACTCACCCGATGTCCATGAGCCCAAAATCTCATGGGTTACCTGCTCATTAATAATTTTCTTTTCCCTCACAGTATATCCCCACACCCACAGCACCTTTTGCTGCCCATCTCTCTACCTCTCCATCTCTGTGTACTTCAGTTAGCATGCATGGCCCAAATATATAGACGATTAGACGTGCAAGATACATCTAATCCATCCAAGAGATAGAAAGCCAACCGCATTGGTATGCCAAATTAATGCAGTCAAGTCCAATTTGTTGATATCTCATGCAAGAGATTTGCATGTTTTATTCGCTCAAAAGCCTCCAATATTGACATCCAGCCATAAAATGCCCACCAACATTAAAAATATGAGCCGAAAAATCTAACACATCATACAATGTTATAGCAGCTGCTCTCCATTAGTCCATCATATGCTCATATGTATTGCCTATTTTTTATCGTTAAGTACAGGGTAAGTACAGTGTGTATGTCTCACCATCTTTTGTCTGGCGGAAAGAAAGAACATCATTATATACTCATTTGAGCAAAAACAGTAATTATAAAAAGTTAGTATGGCCTAGCTTGTGAAGTTCACAGGCATCAAAACATGTATTCTCATCCTTCGTCCACAGGTATAAGGCTGAAGAAAGAATGGGTTATGGCATAGGCATATGCCATGTTCTTACCAGTTTTTTGCCTCTTCGCCTCCTTACTGTCAAAAAAATCTGGTGGAAGCACAGACGGTGAATGTGCTTTGGGCAATTCCACAGAGGCTTTATCTTTAGAAGCACGCAGATATGTAGAATGCTCAGGCTTGGATTTAGGCAACTCAGCAGCTGACTCGGCTTTTACATTGTTATTCCGTGTTACTCCAGCTGCATTAGCCTTGATATTACTAATCGTCTGTCAAAGTAAGGAAATCACAAAGAAGTAAACATTAAGGTAAAGAGCTACATACACTCCAGACAAAAAAATAAAAAGTAGGGGTTAATTGCTTGCTAAATACTCCATCGACTAACAAAGCATGGTGGAACAAAATTCCAAAAAGGAACAACTGTATAAGATCTTGCGAAACTTCTCGTGACACATGAAAGTGCAAATCAAGGATGAAGTTACTTCCACCTCAAAACACATAATAAGTGAATACACACTAAAGAGTTACTCTAGAAAAGCGAAGTTGTTATACGTTTCTCAACAGGGTAACTCTGAGCTTGCACCTGCAAGGTTGGTGGAGCATACCGTGGTTTTTAATAGTTCGGTTTCGGGTCAAATGGAGTCTACGATTTTCTTTAGGCTACTGCGATGGTTATTCTCTCCTGAATCAAGAGTCACTAGCATTCCAGTAACTCTGTAGCCAGTGGTGACACTAGTGAGAAGTTCTAGATTATGACCAAGGGGTTTTAGTTCAGCTGTAGGAGGGCCACTGAATAATTATGTAGGGTTGTTTGCAGGTTCAGATAGCTTCTGCTAATATTATTCTTAAGTAACCCGACCTTGAGTCATTTCCTCATACCAGCCAGCACCAGGTATGTACACTGCTACGAATATATCTAAATATATAGTATGCGGTTGTGTGCGTGTTTGCAAATAAATAAAAATCTATCTAGACCACTTATGGGAATCTATGTCACAGCCAAACAAAGCTTCAAACTCCTTCCAAGTTCCGCCAACTCTTAGCCGCAAAAACACTAATCAGAGAGTCAGAATGAATGCAGGTAATTCTGTTTCCCACTATCAAGTATCAACTGTTTTCAACGCGATCTAAAAAATTAATACATTTGCATCAAACTTCCGACGGAAATCAAGGAAAGAAAAACTGATTGATTGTTACTTTCATGAGTCAAAAATTCAAGACGACTATGTTTATCATCCTATATTGCATATACCTCTTTGATCTATGTGTGCAGCTTAGTATATTCATCAAGCACTATAATCAATCAGGCGACCAATTTTGCAAGTTAGCGCACTGAAACCTGTGGGAGTTCTATACACTATCAAGTTTGAGGTGCAAAGTTCACCTCATGATGTTTACGAGAGGCCTGGTGCGCGGGCCAGAGTGAGTCAGATTTCATAACGACATCACAAACTCTACAGACAGGTTGATCAAATTCATTGTACCTACATGCACCAGAAAAGAAACTGATAAGATGCTGCCTGAATATCTCCAAATCGGTAATGGTACTTCTCATGACAAGATAGTGTCGCAGCATGTAGAAAACCCAATAGATAATGAATCTCAACAAACTAAAAGTTAGTCCAGAAAAAAAAATCACGGCATTATGATAATATTTTTCCTTTATAGAAAAATAGCATTATATCACATAAAGCTCAAATACTCACTTTTCCTCAGTCAATAATTCACCAAATTTCTTCATTTTGAAGAATACTACTGTTTACATGAACTCCAACCATCATTCTTCATTTCTTCAAAATTTCATTCATTTCTCTCCAACCTAAACTTTTCCTCCAAAATTTGAAATGGATTTTTGTAGGAAAGTTGTTAAATATTGATGAATGGTCTCATTTTAAAAAGGTATTGTAAAATCTCTTTCTAATTACGCTAATTTTATGATAAATAAATTATGATATAACAAGATATAGTATTTTAAAGTTGGAACAGGAAATGAAGAAGGTTCTTCATTTGGAGGGATGATTCTTCATATTTGAAGAATCAAAAATGGTCCTTCAAATTGAAAAACAAAATGAACCATTGTTGGAGAAGTAAAATTCTTCAAACTGAAGATTTGAAGAACAAAAATGAAGAAATGAAGTATGGTTGGAGATGCTCTTAGGTCCCAGAAAAGCAGATGGACTCAAAATAATAGGAATAAACATCGATCAGATTAACATGATTTCAATGAGTCCCAACATGATGGGATTTCTCTCTGGTGATTGCCACAATTTAGCTCATTACCCAATCATGGGACAGCAGTTGTAGTAGAACCATGCTCCTTTACAATAAAAAAGTGATGTTAATTAGGCACATTATTTTGGGAAGAATAAACTAGAAAATTCTCTCAACCACTCAGCTCTAAAATTTCATTTTGAATTCAAAGGTTCCACTAAACAAGAGATTAGGAAAATATACTCACTGACTAGCACAAGACACATAACACAACCCAGTACATTGACCAACATAGAGGGAGGATCCTCAAATAACGCTTTTAGCTTCTAGGAGAAATAAAAATGATACCGCAAATCGACACAACAAATCAAGCATTTACCTGGCTTTTTAATGAAAATAAGAAGTTTAAGTAAAGTAAATTACCTTACAAGAGGAGATTCTATGCGCTTCTCCACCTTATTTGCATTCAATTTAGCACGATATAATGCCTTCTTTCTTGCTTGAGAGTCCATTTCAAAGCCTTCTTTTTAAACCAACACTATACTGCGAAATCAAGCATTATCATTCAATTCAGTCAACCTTCTCTGGGTATTAAAATGAAAAGCCATTGAGACGCGAAGAGTAATTTTCCTACAAGAAACAGCAAGTAAAGAACAGAATACACATCTTTGTTTTTCTGCGATCTAAAGAGATAGAAACCATACAACATGTACCTGTTGAAATTTCAGCACTATACACGCATAAACTGGTGTATATACATAAAAGTACACGCAGAGAGAGAGAGAGAGAGAGTACCAGATTTCTGCACCAATTGATGGTGTGCAATTAGGGCAGAGGAGAGGAGACACTTCGTGACCTAATCGGGAGAGGAAAGATAGAATGGAAGAAAGCGCTGGGGAAATACCGAGGGACGTAAGCTGTTTTTGGGAACACGCTTACTGAGACGCCTTCATGGCCGTCGTAGAAGAGGAGGAAGCTTCTGTCGGTAGAGTGCCGACGCAGAAGAGGAGGAGGAAGCAGCTGCAAATTGGGAAAAAAACGCAATTGTTTAAAAAGCCCAAGCTCCTTACAACCATGGCCTCCTTTGCCTAAATTCAAAAAACTAGTTTTTTGTTTTTTGGATTTTGTTCTTATTCAATTTTTTTTATATTTGTTAGTTTTTGGTTATTTTTGTGATTTCTTGGTTTGTTTCAACGGAAGAATTTTAAAAAATATAAAATTACTAACCAAACTTAAAGTTTTATGAATAAAGACGAAAAATCATGGAAAAAAACCCGGTTGTTTTTGGTTTATTTTCATCTTTATTCACAGAACTTTAAATTTGGCTAATAATTTTATACTTTTTAGATTTCTCTCGTCAAGACAGGCCAATTAAACAACAAAAATTGACCAAAAACTAACAAATGTAAAAAAAAATTGAATAAGGACAAAACCAAAAAAACAAAAAACCACCTACATATAAGGCAAACACGCCTTCACGAAGCGTTTTTACCAAACACGTTTCTTAAAAGTGTGTTTCTAAACACATTTTTAAGTCGAAGTTTGCTTCGCTTAATTGCTTCAGTTAATCAATCTAAAACCACAATAAAATGCAAACACGTTTTTCCGGAAAACGCGTTTACGCAAACACGTTTTCACGTATTTTGAGAATAAAGTTAGAAAAGGCCCATTTTAATTAATAAAGTTTTAAAAGCGCATTTTGTAAACACGCTGCACTTTTAAGTCGAATTATGCTTAACTTAATTGCTTCAGTTAATCCGTCTTAAACCCCAATAAAAGCGTGAAAGGCAAACACGTTTTCACGTATTTTAAGAATAAAGTTTGAAAAGGCCTGCTTTAATTAATAAAATTTTAAAAAAAATGCAAAACGGTTAATGAGCCGCGCTTGGGTTTGTTTGGAACGAAGGAAAGATAAGGAGGGAAATTTCTTTTCCCTTGTTTGTTTGAGAGGAAACAAGAAGCAAAATACTAGTAACAAAAAAACAATTTTCCTCCACAGTTTCCCTTTTGATTTACTTTCATTTATCTTCCCAAGTTCCCAAAAAAAAAAAAAATAAGAAAATAAAGGATAGAATTTTCTCCACGCTTTACTTGAGGGTCTGTTTTGATCAGCGAACAAATGCTAGAAAGTGACGGAAGGAGAAAAAATATCAATTTTGTGTGTGTTTGATTAGAGACAGAAATAGAGAGATCGCAAGAAAATAAAGAGTCGTGTTCAACCAAATAATACCGACGAAGTTGTTTCCAAAAATCACAAGGGCTGTGTTTGGTTAGATAGTTTAGTTTTGATAATGTCAAAAGGTGTAATGAGTGGAGAGAGATAGAGAGAGAAATGAGAAAAATAATGATGTCATCAAAACTAAAACTAAACTGTGAAATGAACAGGACCTGAAATTTTAGCTTTCTTATGTAAGTAGTTACCGCTGAAATAAATTTTAAAATTTTGCCAATTAAGAAGGATCTCTCGATCCGGCTTAGTGGTATTTCTCCATCCTGTCCTTTATGTGATTCTGAAGAAGAATCTATAGAGCATTTGTTTTTCTCTTGCAGTCACTCTATTCCGGTATGGGATTCTACCGAGTTTCGACATTCTTTTCAAGTGGCCATTTCCTTTAAGGATTGACTTTTAGATTGCATTATTCAGCTATGCGTGGATAAAAAATATAAAAAAAAAAAAAACTATTCCACTTCATAGATATGCTTAGGGCCACCTGGAAAAATCGAAATTCCATGGTTTTCTCAAATAATCCTTTTCGTAGTGACGTTGTTCTCTCAGTGGCAAAGGATAATGCTCAGTGGTTTCAAAGGGCGTCTGGCAGGTTGAATAAATCTAAAAAGTCATCACAACTTTCAAGCCAATCTCCAATCACCAAATTTCCATCCATTACGTTAAAGGATCATTTGAACTCTTCAACTGCCCTAAGAAAATGTGTGTTTCATGTGGATGGGGCGTGGAAAGAAGGAAACTCATGGTGTGGGCTAGGTTTTACAACAAATGACACAAATGGAAACATCATTGCGCAACACTCTATGTCATCATATAGTAATAGTCTTGTCCAAATGGAAATCCAAGCAATCCATCAAACAATCAAATGGGTTTTAAATCATGACTTTAATGTTGCATATATTCTTTTAGATTGTTTTAATGCTATTATGTAGATAGGGAGTCGGAGTGATTGTCACTATGTGGATGCCTTTTTGATTAACAACCTGCATGTGGAGATTGTAAAGTTGAGCTTTTGTCATATTTCTAAAGTGGAGCGGAAGGAAGTCAAATGTGTGCACCTCTTGGCCAAGCATGCGCTTGCCACTTTTGTTCATCATCTGGACACCGGTGATGGAGGCGTCACTTAGTTTCTTGTTATGTAGCTTTTGTGTATCCTTATTCCTGCTTTGTTCAGTTATTTGTATGTTTAATTCTCAACTTGCAGATACTCTGATTGTATCAGGTGGTTTTTATTAATAATATTTCTCTCTTTAGCTAAATTTTTTAAAAAAAAATTCCTTGTTTTCATATAGACACTCTTAAGTAAGTTGTTATATGTCAAATATGTAAGGTCAATTTTAGTAACTACATTTATTTACTTGTAACCTTCATTATAACCAAACACTATGATGAAAAAAATTAATCATACCCAAAAACATGCAAGAAAATAAAATTTCGTCTCTTTTCCTTTACATTTATTTTATTTTATGTTTTTCTTCCTAAACTGAACCTGAAGTTTTCTTTCCCTTTCATTGCTCTTTTCCAATTTCCAAAGAGGCCCTTGGGTTTACACAAATACTCCTACGTTTTCTCCTTGCCGAGCGCAAATCGAGTGCTCACAACAGAGCGCGCGCGCAGAGGGAAAGAGGGAGAGAAATGGAAGAGAAAGTGAAAGTGCTTGGCTTTGGTAGGAGCAGGAGCCCCACAAGCGTTTTAGGGTTTGTTTGGAGAAGAAAAAACATGAGAGAAAATTTATTTTCCCTTGTTGGTTTGAGAAGAAACAACAAGCAAAAAAATAAATTTCCCTCCACAGTTACCCGTTTGAGTTTTCTTTTCCTTTCGTTTCTCCTCACCAAGTTCCAAAAAAAAAAGAAGCAAACAAAGAATAGATTTTTCACCATGCTTTCCTTGAGGGTCTACTGATTAGCGAGAAAATGTAAGAAACTGATAGAAAGGTAAAAAAAAAAAAATCAACTTTTTGTTTATTTGATTAGAAACATACTTACTAAAAAAGCAATAAACTAAAGAATCATGTACAACCTAGTAATGCCAATGTAGTTGACTAGTTGTGTTTTCTTTCCCTTGTCAAAAAAAAAAAGAAGAAAAAAGCACCAATAAATTTCAACTTTCTCACAAGTTAGTTACCTCTAAAAGAAATTTTAAAACTTATCCTCCATTATCATATAAGCCTACTTACAATTAAATAAGTTATTATGTAGCATATATCAAATTTGAGATGTCAATACAGGCAACTACATTTAATCAAACTCTACGATGAGAAAAAATTATCCATCAAAAGTTTTCTCGTAAATGAGGACGTTGAAAAACCGCATGGGCTAGAAGTCTCGGACGACACAACTACTTCTCAGGCAGAATAAATTTCAAGGATTACGACCAAGAAGCATGCTACAACGTCATCGATGACATCAAATACTCCACAGTCCAAACTGAATTAATGAAGAATCTAGTTGGCTGCCAAAGAGATTTCAACGTCTTCATTAAGTTTCAGCCAGACCTATTAATTAAAGGCGGAATACCGTCTATTATCTTAGTTAATGGCGACAGCAGTTGGTTAGATGCGATGTCCCCAAAAATGAAAGAATAGTTTGATGTTAATGTAACCACGGTGATGATTAATGAAATTTTTTATTAATATATTATTTCTCCGAATCTCTCATTTAGTTACAACATTTCCCTTGTCATCAACTATTACATCTTTTGAATCATCACATTTTTTGACACTCATTATTACATTCCGTAAAACATCAGAAAATTCCTGAGGATCCATAACAACAGATCCTCTCCTATCAACTTCATCTCTTCTAGCACCAACTTCCACACATGCAAGTAAATAAAGCTGCAAATTTTAACGGATACTTTGGAAATTATCCAAGCTCTATGTAAGGGCAGTAGTGCTAATATTGGTGTTAGAAATGTTGTTTTCAATATTATAAATGTGGTATCTTCTTTTGTTGTTGTACGTGTAATTAATGCCACTCAAGGTTAAAAGCTTTGTTAAGGTCTTTCTACCAGGGCGGTTAGGCACCTCTGACTTCTAGGGTTGAGATGCTGCGGCATCTAGTTGGACAATTAGTCGGGATAATTAGTCTAGTCGGGCTTGGTCAGTGAGAGCCACTACATGCGGGTAAAAGTACTTCGACCTTCTAGACGGCGTTTAGAACACGGAGACCACTCATCAGAGGTGACAAAAGGGGTTGAGTACTTTCGGCGTCTAGTTGGACAATTAGTGGGATAATCATCGGTCTAGTCGGGCTAGTCGTGAGGCAGCCGAAATTTAGGCGGTAAGTCTTCGGCCTTCTAGCGGCCGTTTAAACAGAGGCCAAATTTCGTCGAGGGTGACAATTTCACAATCTTTCACGCAGTCGCTTTTTGCAATGACTTGTGATTTATATAAGATGTTGCGTTTACGGTTCCAAAAAAAATTGTTTGTGTTTTCCTTCCTTTCCTCCAATTTCCAAACAGGCCGTAAGGTTTAAACAATCGTGTTTTCTCCTTGCCCAGCGCAAATCGGTGAACTCGTAACAAGCGCGCGCACACACAGCGGGAGAGAGGGAGAGAAATGGAAGAGAAAGTGAAGTGCTTGGCTCTGATTGGAGCAGGAGCTCTACTGGGTTCAGTCACCACCATAGCTCTTCTCAGGCTCTTAACCAGGTAGTTACACACACCTTCGTATTTCTAACACACTTCTGTATAGCAAAAACCACCCATCTTGGGTTTTTCTTCAGAGAGAGAGAGAGAGAGGAAACCGAGATCGTATACATTGCTACGGTTCTACGGTATTTTGTGGTTCAGTTGGAATGATGTTGTATTCAATCTTTTTTGGGTGTTTTTTTTTTTTTTCTTTTCCAGAACCTAGCCAGAGCCTAAATGAATATAAGAAATTGGCCCGCGGCTAACATCCGTATAATTATTTGTTTTTAATGCGTTTTCATTTGAGTGGTGGGGTTTAGTGAGATGATGTTTTGTTTTGCAGAAGTTTTGCTAGCCAATCCAGTAGGAAAGTAACTGATTCAGGAGGTAAGCTACAAGTCCTTTTCCGTCCTCTCGGTCAACACCTGGGCAAATTGTTTTTTTGGGTTCAGTTTGTTTTATCTGTTCAACCACTATTACCTTGTCATGTTGTCCAAAACAACTCTTCTACAACCACAAAAACTTTACACAGACACTCATATTCATGTGGAGGCCACCCCCACAATGGTGGTGCAGTTTGTGTGTATCCCCTCAAGAATGTGAGTGTCTGTGGCTATACAATTTTTGCATCCTAAATCTGTTGACGATGATTTTTTTTTTCTTTCATGGGGGTAAGTCAAATACAGGGCTTAACTTATCATTTGTGGTTGTACCATTTTTGCATTTCGAGGTTGGACTTGTCTCTAGGAACTTGTTTTCCATTGCTGATAGTATTTATTAGGGTAATATGGAAACCTTTGGCTTTCCATGCGCTGATTGACACTCGAACTTGTTTGTGGTTCTCACTATCATCGTTCATAGGTAACGGACTTGTACCTGAGACTGCTGCTAAACGGCATGCTGTTTATGGGAACCAGAATCACGGGAAACCTAGTTTAGACCTGCTTAAAGATGAGATAGTTTCAGAACAACTTACCAGGTACAAATTTTGATGCACCTGTAAAGTTGAATGAAGACTGCGTATGAACCACCTCATTTTAGGTTGATTGAATGTTCTATATAAGTTTTTGGCGTGTGTATCTTTTGTTTATTCAACTATTTAGATGGTCTAAAATGATATAGGTATTTCCCAAGTAAGGGAGAAAGAATGATGAGAAACAAGGAATGGGGTTGACTTAACAAAGGTCATTGAGCTTGAACCATTTCGGTCAAGCTTATCAGTCAAACGAAAGTTGAGCATTGTATGTCGCATTGACACTTACTAAGGTGCAACTGTGTCTGTGTTGGATCTGTAATATTGTCAACACCGACTCTTCCTGGGCACTTTTCAGAAATGTATTGGGTGTGTTCTAAGTAAAAGTTTGATTATTTGGAATGGTTGACAAATAAATAGAAACCAACCAGTGAGCATTCCCCAATACTGCTTATGTACGGGTGGCCATTATATGACATGCCTAGCCTGATTAGGATTAGTTCTTAAATGCAGGCCCAACCCAACATCAATGTGAAACATCGGGTAATTTCTATAATTCGCGTATATTAAGTTTACTTGAACTCATCGAGCATGTTGGGGCTGTTAAATAATCAAATTCTTGATCTCTTGTTTACTTCTCACCCAACTTATGCACACCTCGACTAATTCCTAGGGGACCAATCCTACAGTCCATCTTGGATTTTGTTTCACATCAGATACAGTGAAATTGGGTCCGATTAAAACCGGGCATATTTACTGAATTTTCTATGAAAAAACATGTATTTGCATGTGAATTTAGATGAGGGCTGCTGGGTCAGGTTGGGCCCAACATAAAATTTTAGGGCCCATTTAGGAGTGAAGACTTTTAGCCGTTAAATATTGAGCCAGGACAAGCTTAGACCAACATACCATCTGTTACTATTTTGTTATCTACCAAGCCAACTAGGTTGAAGTCATTGTGGAGGTTGTAGAAGTTCCTACTGATTTAATTTGTATGCTCATGACTACGAATATATTGAAACAACAAATTGTCTGCCCGCTGAGGAGCATGGGCGGAGCTACCTAGTGACGAGAGGGGTCACTTGACCCCTTTCACTTCAATTTCTCACAAGGATTTTTGATACTCTGGAGCTAAATTTTGCCCCTACTTGCTTAAAATTCATAGAATTCTTATGTTTTTCTTCTTTTTGAGAGTTGATAATTTTACAAATGAGGTTATCGTACATTGTTTTCAAATATAATAAGTCTTTGGGATGAGTTGCAGAGCAAAAATATATGTATCACTGTATATTTAAGTTAAAGTTCACCTCTTAATTTAGTTATGTATTTGCAAGAGCAAATAGAAAAAATAACTTTCATATATATCTAATTTTGACCCCGCTAACTTAAAATCTTGGCTCCACTCCTGCTGAGGAGGGTAGTTATCAACTGTAATTTTTTAGCCCACGCCATATGGGCAAGTGTGAGATTAGAATTTATAGCCATTCATGTTTGTGACACTGTTTCTAGCATAACTTGTGTGTTTCTTATGTCGTTAGGAATGTGCAGTTCTTTGGCATGGGTTCTCAATGTAAAGTGTCTGCATCGTATGTTGTTGTCATTGGTCTTGGAGGGGTTGGGAGTCATGCGGCATCTATGCTATTGAGATCCGGAGTCGGCAGGCTTCTCCTTGTGGATTTTGATCAGGTATCTTCTTGTGAAGCATACCATCTTTAGATTCAATTCTAGTATTGACTTCTGTTCTTCATATCCCAGTTTTTTTGGCTTAGGCTTCTCTTTTGTGAATCTTATTCCACTTATATGAACTCATTTCTTGTTTTTCTGTTTTTCATCATGCACTCATTTGTGGTTTGAACTAGCTTCTTATTCTGGTGGTTCTATCCTCTCTCATCGTTCTAGTCCAGATTAACTTAACTGATGTTTTATGGAAATGACCATTGTGTTTTCCGTAAAAAATTAAGCAGGTCTTTGTAATTGAGGGCATACGTGCTCCCTTCCTTTTTCTGGTTATATTGATTTGGATATGGAATTTTAATTTTCTCTTCTAATTTGTTACTTGATATTTCACATTACAAATTTTTTTTCTATCTCCATCTAGCTTCATTTGGAAGCCAAAGTGCTTTGATTGTCAGTTACTTGATATTTCACATTACAAATTTCCTTGCTATCTCCATCTAGCTTCAGTTGAAAGCCAAAGTACTTTGATTATCAGAAGCACGCTCTATTTTTTAGCTGAGCTAGTTATAAAATGGTGGACTACTTATTTGTGGCCTGACATGTCTTGGGTTGCGCTAGAAGCCTTTCAGCAGAATGAAAAGATGGAACTGAAATTTTTCTCTTATGTTCCCCGGAGGAGTGCGGAATTGTGGATTTACAAAGTGAAATGCAGTGAGCTTTGTCTCCATAATTCCATTTTAGTTTACTTCTGCAAAAACCAAGTGGCTCTGTTTTAAGCTCCAAAGTGCCTCCTGTGCATATGTTGAAATAGCGTTTCACGGTTTGTTCAATGAGCAATCTGCAACATCTTGGGACGAGAGATTTTACAACAGATTAAAGTGAAACTACATTATTTCCTTAAAGCTGGCTGCAACTGCCACTGCCACTGCCACTGCCACTGTAGTGTTGTATTGTTTCCAGATAAGACTTCCAATATGTGTTTTGATATGCAAAAGATAATTGGGTAGCACTGTATAGGTATGTGTAGCAACGTATGCAGTTGAGAACCATTCATCTTTGTGTGCGGCCGTTGCTGTGGAATCCCAGCTCTTGATCCGTAGGTATACTTCATTAAGGATTTCATGCTTGCACAAAGTGGAAGTTTGATGTTTTGAATGTTTTTGGTTGTCTTTTGTGGTTCTAAGTTCTTTAGATGGCTTAATTGAAAATTTTTGACGCACGAACATGATCTTAGTTTTCTCACTTGCGACTTCTGAAGACCGTTGAGAAAACACTCAATAGTTGTTCCATCACAATTTAAGGCCATCTAATCAAGTATATTTCAGAGCCCCGTGATTGGGAATCCAAAGCCTCAACTCAGTCCACTATCATACTCAAATGTTTGACTTCAACAAAACCTGAGAACACGATATGTTCTCCTCCTTTATGTTGGCCCTTTGTTTTCAAGAGAGCAATTTTTATGTCTCGTTGCAGCAAAAAGTTACTATGAAGTATTTTGAATTTATGCAACCTGGATTGGTAGATAAAATATTTAGAGATTGACTCTTCAGTTAGGACTGCAATTCTGCTACTTGAAACCAAATAGATTCAATTCATGAGAGCCAAGAATGCAATGGTTGCCCGTAATTGCCTGCCCATTCATTTGTTTAAACAACAGGACAATGCTACTGGTCATTTCACGTGTGCATTAGGTTTTATTGTCTTCTTTTTTAGGCATTATTGATGATACTCTGGTGTAAACTAGGTGTCACTTTCATCGCTAAATAGACATGCTGTTGCAACAAGAGAAGATGTGGGCATGCCAAAAGCCCATTGCCTGAAGAAGCATTTCTTATCCATTTTCCCTGAAAGCCTTGTCGAGGCAAAAGTGCTATTATATGATGCAAACTCTGAAGAAGAAATTCTTTCTGGGGACCCTGATTTTGTGTTGGACTGCATTGATAACATCGACACAAAGGTACTTATCTTGTTTATGGATTTGGTTACCTTTTTCATTTTAGAACTTGGTGTCCTGCCCAGTGTACCAACTAATACGGGTAACCAATGCCACCGTCCCCTAGCTAAGCCCCCTATGGACTGGCCCATAATGTTAATTTGTTCACCTTTCAAGCACATAATGTTGTTTGTAGTTGATTATTATGATCCACAAATACGGGAAAAAAATTAATATTCATGGATGGCTTATAAATGAGGTAATTTTATGGTATCTATCATCTCTATTTCTGTTCAGAATATTGCATGTGTTTGTGGATTTGTGAAAGAGAGAGAGGGATTGCATTTCTGTACCTAAACTAGAAATGCAATTGGTTTATCTGGTAATTGGAACTCTAGACGTGGTTTATGTGAATAGGAAGAAGTTGCACCCTAGGAGAGTATTGCACAACTCACATGTATCTACATGAGCCCTGTTTAATTCTTTCAGCAATAGCGTGTGCTAACAGACATAATTACTTTCTCCATTAGGAAAATGATTGCACTGATGGAGCCGTTTTACTGTACCTTGAATGATGAAACTATTTTCTTTTTGTTGTAATAATGGGTTGGAACTTTTGTATGCTTTTGTTCCATTAGAAAACTGTTATATACACATCACATGCACGCCATTCTTAAACTATCCTTTCATGTGTTCAAATAACTTTTAGTGAGTATGTTGGAGGTTTCAATTTCTGTTCTGTAAGTTCTTGACTCATAAGATGTAATAGGTGGCACTTCTTGCCGCATGTGTACGCAGGGGTTTGAAAGTATTGTCTGCAACAGGAGCTGGTGCAAGAGCTGACCCAACAAGAATCCGTGTGGCTGATTTGAGAGAATCAACCAATGACCCACTGTCTAGAGCAGTAAGTCTTTTTTTCTTCTCTTTGATTTGTACTTGTGGATTTGTATTTGTATTTTAGGTCTACTTTATTTGGAACGATGTTCTTTTTGAACTTTTAGTTCCAAGCATAGTCATTCTAACTTCATTTTGAAGCTTTAGATCTTGTTTGGTTTGGTTTTTTATGGATAAATGGGGCTAATAATTAGAAATAGGGGGTGATGATTGGAGATAGATAGAGGGAGAGAAATGAGAATAATAATTAAAAATTAGGATAATGATTGGAGAGAAATGTGAGTAATAATTGGGGAGTAATGGAGAAAACCGGTCTTGAAACCAAAAACGAACAAGGTGACGATTTACCCAAAAAAAAAACGAACAAGGTCTTAATATATCTCCTATGAGCATGAGTTGGTATTTGGTATGCCTTGGTCTTCTCTGGTAATCCATTATATGTTCTTAAACTGCAACCAATTTCCTTTCATAGAACAACTGTTCCTTTATAGTATTATGTCGATTGTCACGTAATACTTCAGGAAATTGTTTTCAGTACTGCAATATATGTTGATGAATGATGGATTCTCTGGCTAATGAGATCCTTCTAGAATCAATTTTGGACAATAGAGCAATCAAATGGCTGATGCTATGAGGTGAAGTTCTCTAACCTTAACCCCTCCACTTGTAGGTGAGACACCGATTGCGGAAAGATTATGGTATTGAAGGTGGCATTCCTGTAGTTTTTTCTTTAGAGAAACCCAAGGCAAAGTTGCTTCCTTTCAAGGGACCAAGTGGAGAAGAAGAAAATCCTTTAGATTATCAGGTGAGTATGTTTACCTGTTCCTTTGAAATGCAGATTGCTATTTTCTTCTTCTTCTTCTTCTTTTTCTTTCAATTCTTCCTCTATGTTTTTTATACGTTCTTATTCTCCTAGACAACTTTGGAAGATATAGTAGAATTTCTATGCCCTTCTGCTTTGAGCAATCTCTTCTAATTCTCTGTCCTAGCTGGAACACACTATGAGTTGATTCTGACGGACATATCTTGCATCAGATAGTACCAGGTTTTAGGGTTCGAATCATTCCTGTTCTTGGTACAATTCCTGCAATTTTTGGACAAGTCATGGCTTCCTATGTTGTGACTCAACTGGCGGGGTTTGAAGTTCATACAGAGCCGCTGGTGAATTTTGACATGGATCATTACCGCGTGCTTCATCAGCGCCTTATCGAGCATGAGGAGCTATTGTATGGCACATCCATGCAAGTACAGGTAGGGAGATGTATATGAGTGCAACTCCTTTTCTCGTCTTTTTTTTTCTTGGTAATTCCTCGCATTGTTGTTATTAAAACTCCTTTGGGAGCTCTAGTAAGTATACGTAGGCCTTTATTCTCAGTTTGTGCTTTAACCATAGATGGCATATACTGTACACGAAAAGGGATGCTTGGTGGCAGATGTTTGAGCTTTTTGTTTAATTGTGTGATGGGAAGTATGAATACACCCCTTTATTCACAAATGAAAATGTCATCGTTTAAATATTTGAACCTTGGAATATTTGCGAGAAATGGAGATCTATTTAGATTTCTCTTCCCCCAGACAAAAAAAGAAGAGTAAAGGGAGTTTTAGAATGGCGTTCAATAGAATGTTAGAGAGATTAAAATTACCTTCATGAGAACTGTTATTGCTTTTGAATAATCTCTTACTCTAGCATAGGACACTATTCTTTTGGTACATCTTTATGTACTGGTTATAAGAATGTTGTTTTGTGTTGGCTTGGACCACTCTTTTAGGTAGATGTTGAAGAAGTTATGTACATTGTAAAAGAACTGTGGCGAGGAAGAAGTGCAAGAGATGAATCTATGAAAGATGTTGGCCGAGGAATGTGGCGTTCTATCAATGACTTAATGCTCGTGAGGTATGGAATGTTTTTGGACTGACCATGCGACAAATTCTGCTTAAAACTTTCTTAGCACAAGTATCTTGGAAAGCAGTAGACTTGTGGGAGATGTTTCACGAATATAATATAGTCTTCCTGTATGTCATTTTATATTCTGTATTAACTAGTATCATACCTGATTAGATGTGTTAGTAAACTAGTCATACGTAATATTCAACTATTTTCCCGACTTGTGCAGTTATTACTATATATCAATTTTTCTATTTTATCCTTGTCAATTGAGTGTGTCCCATTTTGCTTATATTGTTTTCTATTCGTTTATTGTAATGTCTCAGGTGGGACCAGGCAAAGCCAGCATCCATATCGAATTTAATTCTTCTGAGATTTAAGGAGGTAATTGAAACTATTCACTTATTAAACTGTCTAGTTTCATATTATTTGAAAGCAAGCGAAAGGAAACTGATGTAAGAGAGCCATGGCACAGCTTCTGAATAAGTTGGGGCTCAAACTTCTGAGATGACGCCCTGTTGCCCAGAAGGAAGCAATATGTAGCTTATTTAGGAATATGGTTCAACTGTTGATCCTCTATGTGAACCTATGATATCTTAAATGTTGTCGTATTGCCTATCTGGTTTCTTTTCTTCTTTTTCCTTCATGAATTTATTGCGCACTTCTGGTTAAGTGATGACGATTTTTCTTTAATGGTTTTGGATTTCCACCTAGGCTGATGAACATGAGCTGAAGACACTTGAAGACATGAAGGAGAATGAACCCGAGTTTTTCTCGAGGGTAACATCTGTGCTCAAGCGCGCTGAAATAGATTTCAGTCTGTAACAGTCATTTCTACTCCATTTAGATCTGAAGGTGTTCCTCCGATAGACTGCAATCAGTTGTTGCGCTTGAATAGGTTTCTCAACAGATCAGCTACTTGGTATTCACTTGTATCCAACAGCTTGATAGTAGCAGTTGATGTGTTCTGACCAAAGGCTGCGCAGATGGTGCTTGTTTTGAAGGACTAGTAATCTGTCAATGCCATGGAACAAGATTCCGTTTGGTCTTTGTTTTCGGATGGGAAATGGTGTTAAAACAACTTTGATTTTATCGCTTAACTTTTCTCTTTTATTATGTACACCTAAAGATTCGTCGACGAAATCAAGATCCAAACAGTAGACGTAGAAGACTACAAGGTGTTTGGCTCTTGTGTTACTATCTTGCTTGTAGCTTGCAATTCATTTGCTTGTTCTGTCTCCTTGGGTACGATGTAGGAGAGGGTATGGTTCTTTTCCAAAAGTGTCCACTGATATTTGTTATCAATTAGTCTTTTATTTGTGGACATGAGCAATTCAATTTCTAAAATAATAAATAAATCAAAAACTTCTAATGTATTTGAGGCATGTTTGGAAACGTGCTGGGAAGAAAGCTTCAATTTTGAGATTTTTTTGTTTGGTTAAAATTTGTGTAGAGAAAGGAAGGGGTGATGGATTTTGTTTTTTTTGTTTTTATTTTAGAAAACATAAACTTATCAAATATGTATATGGCAAATAAGCAGTACAATCCACTTAATACAAGGGCCTCTCCTCTCTAAACTTTCTTCTCTGCCTTTTCTCTAGCTTTCCAGCAAAGTTCCCCTGGGGGGTGGGGCTGCAGCATCACCATCAGCCGGCCTCAGCCATTCGCCGTCTTCCTCTGCCATTCTCCTCCTCATCTGCCGTTGTATGCATTCCTATATGGTTGTCTTCCCACCCGCTGCTGCCCTTATCCCTCCTCCTCCTGTTGGCTTTTGGTTGGGTGCGATTGAGATTGGCGTTGCATGGGTGGATCAGCTTTGTTTCTCCGGCGAATAAGTCACCGGCATCGAGGCAGCGATTCTGTTGGCAGTGTTGCGTTACTGGAGTTGTATTTATTTTTTGTTTTTCTGTTTATTTTATGTGCTCCATTTACGGAGTGTTCTTCCCACCGTGTGTGGGAGTTTTATCCCAGATTTCGTCTGTGCCTTCTCATGGCTTGAATTGTGTATCCAGCTCGGCTTCTATGTCTTTGACGGGCTCTATTTGCCAACCTTGTTGTTGGTCTACTTTTGCAGTATGTGTCATTGAGTCTGCTTAGTGCAGTTCTCGGGTCTGGTTTGTTGGTAGCTTTTGTTCTTTCCATTTTATTGTATCGAAATTTGTATGCCTTCAGGCTGGTTTTATGCCATTTGCGATGAGTTCAAAAAAAAAAAAAATCCACTTAATACAAGCAAACAAATCACCTTACACAACAACCAGCACAACACAACCAAACAATACGAACAAAGATAGATCGGGTTGGTTTGGGCTCATTACAGGCTCTACACGAATAATCGGAGTTGTTCACGTTTTTCAAACTAATGTTCACCCGTACCTAAAAAAAAAAAAGAATAAAAGGAAAAATTATAAAATCAAATACCACTGGAACAACCCTAAATAGTGGAGTACTAATTTAACAACGAAAGTGTATATATATATATATATATATATATATATATATATATATATATATATATATATATATATATATATATATATATTTTCTCATCTATCTTGATTAGGAGTACTATTTAATACAGTACTATAAAAGAAAAATTCCGTTCTGACCATTTGTCAACTGTCAGTCTGTCACAGTTATTTTGCAACCCACGCCCGCGACTTGAGTGATACCAAAGAGTCTCAACTCTCCCGTATGAATACTCCTCAGATTCCACAATCAGCCGCCACTCAGCTGTATAATTGGAGGAAACCTAGAGAGAGAGAGAGAGAGAGAGATGCGATGACATTGATGGGTTTAGAGCTTAGGGTTTGTAATTCTTCAAACTGATAATTTCCGCTTCGTCCCACATGGCATCGAAGCTCTTCTTTATACTCCTATGCTTCCCCGCTCTTTTTCACACCTCTCTCTCAGGTCAGTCACTTGAATTCTACATTTTGTCTGCTAATTTGATACTTCATTTTTGTCAATTCGAGTGTATCCGTTGAATTGAACTTTGAATTTTTGCGTCTTTGTGAGTTTAAGTAGTTTTAAGGAACAATTTTTTCGAGTTTCCTTCTTCGAGAAAAAGGGTTTGTTCGTTGGTACTCAGTGTATTCCTTGCCGATCCATCCAATGGACACCCGGAACGGTGTGGTATTCCTTACCCTGCCTAGGCTCCGGATGGGGTTTTGTAGCTCTGCTGGGCAGATTTTTAGTTATCAAAAAGAAAAAGAAAAAAGGTTTTGTCTTGTTGTCAATTCATGTTGAAATGCGGTGTATCATGTACGTCAGAGATTATTCAGTGCCCTGGGACCTACACTATATGGATTGGGACCCTCACTAATGTGGAGTGGAAAAGAAGTTTGGGGTACCGGAGAGGGCAGTGAATATTTTTTCCATGTTTGTGGCCTCAAATGAAACTGCAGATTCAAGTTTCTTATGTTGTGACTATGGTATATTTGTTAGGTTACCAATTGTCCCCTAAACTTACGATTTGGGAAATGGGCTGAACAATATCTGTTAAGCTATCGAACACCCTCGCTCAGTTGCAAATCTGACTTGCGATTGGAGATGCAATCAAAGTAGACGCCAAAGAAGAGAACCATGATGCAATCAGGAGACAAATAAGAATGGAGAGGCTTGAACTCAGGGCGTCCCAGAAAGCTATGCTTTGTTACCGTGTTAAGTTACACGTTGTCCCACAAGCTTCAGTTGCTAGGAAATGGGCCAATTATGTATATCAGACTAAATAACAATATGTAGGCTCAAATGTTGAAATTGGAATATGTGATTCCATCAAGCCTACTTATTGTTTTTGGAGGAGGGTTGTGGTTAATGTGTTTCTTACTTCAGTTTCGATGTTAGAGTTTGTATTCATTCATTTTCATAGTCATGGTTCTTGTGGTTCCTCCTAATTTTTTTTTTCTTGTTTGTTTTCTTCATTCTATTATTCTGTATGCTTCGACCCCTTAAGGCTTGGTTTTGGTTTTATTTCGTATTATTTTCTATGCCTCCAATTTGAATTGTTCCCAATTTTTGACAGCTCCAAAAGATGTGAACTTGCTGGAATCGGTTCCTGATCTCCAGAAGTCAATGTACAAGGTTGTTGATGGGTTTCCCTGTGTACGGCTTCTTAAGCTTTCTGGGGAGATTGGTTGTTCAAGTAGGTACCCCAGTAGTTCACCTCGTCATAGCATGAAGTATTCACTTTGTTGAACTATGAAGTATTTTAGGATGCTTTATTCATATCCTTTATTACCAGTTTTCATTGTATCTTTAGACCCTGGCCGTGAGAAGGTTGTTGCTCCAATCATAAGATACCAGAATGCTGATAAGTTGGCTCAGTCATCTGCAATAGTGGTGCCATTGCAAGAATTTGACAGTTTTTTTCAGAGGTATGTGTACTTTTTCTGTTACTTTTAGAATAGACCTTTGTAGTTGCTTCTATTTTGGTACTTTCCATGGTATTGTACTTTCTTTGAACCTGCTGGTTCGATCCACACCTGCATCTGCTGATTCCGATCGTAGATTCTCTGCAACATAGGTTTTAACAAATGTGTTTGGATGATGATCAGGGAATCTCTTGAAAATTCTTCCAAGAAAATGATACTACGATCTTCATATTTATGAAAAGTGATTATGAACTTGCACTTGACGGTTAAATGATGATTAAGTTATGACGTCGTCAAATCATGTCTATATGTGACTCTCTGCAATTTTTCCTGCTGAAGAGAGTTGAAAAATGCTATTTAATCTCGTAAAGTATGCTTTCTTACTCATAAACTTCAAGCTTCATTACGATGTCTATTATTTCAAAATTTGATCATGACGAATCTGGTTGAAAAATACTTAACACATATAGTAGTGGTTGTGTTTATGCATTCTATTGAATGGTTTCTGTTTTGATTATATTGGTTATGTTAGTGTAAAATGATGAGTTATTTATTGCACTATCGATTGGTTAAGTAGTTTTGTACATTGTTACTAATTTTGTTTCTTTTGTTTCCTCTCCAGAGTGTCAAATGATTTAGATTTTGCTAAATATGTAGGTGGTGTTTTAGTTGAATCAGGAACTGACGTCCAAAATGAATTAGAAGGTAATTATTGTTTTCCTGTTATCCTCAGTTAGAACAAAATCTTTGTGTATGAAGGGCTCATTTGAGGCTACTAACATTATGTTTCTCTCTGGTGTAGGTGTTTCCATGGATGAGAAGTTTCCCCAAGCTATATTCTCTCCTTATCAAAACATCAGTTATCAATGGAACCCAATGGTATGTAATGAATTACTTGTGAGAAAAGATTCCATTATTGTTGTATGTACCTAGATGAATTTTTTTGGATGTAAGTAATGAATTGACACTATATTCGAACCCATTTATATGAAAGGAATACTCGTTGAACCTAGGCATAAGTCATGAAGATGAAGGAGAAGGATAATTGCTGTTACCGACAATGTTCCAGAGAAAACCAGATTTGAGTATCCCTGTAACTTTGAGAGATGTTACTGCTTGTCCCACATTGGTTAATTACAACCTCCAAAGCTAGTATATGAGCTTGAGCATACTCTCTACTCACTGCCAATTGGTTTTGAATTGGATGCTTTAACATGGTATCAGATCTAGACTTTGGGAGGCTCTTGGACAAGACTCTCTTGATTGTTTTCTCCGTTATTTATACCTTAACCACACCTTGTTTTGTTCTTCGTTGTGATCCCTATGTTATGGATTAGTTGTTTACCTCTCCAAGTGCAGTCTAGGGTTCCCACGTGAGGGGGAGTGTTAGAGCTTGTCCTACATTGGTTAATTACAACCTCCAAAGCTAGTATATGAGCGTAGGGCGGCCGCTCCACTCACTGCCAATTGGTTATGAGTTGCGTGCTTTGACATGCTTTGACAAAGGACATTAGTAGCTTGTACAATGGGTTCCAGGTGGTCTAGACTATGTATCTTCATCACTTCGTTTATATTTTTGTCCTCAATTTTCTGATTTTTCAGTGTGGTTAAGCATGTCTGATTCACTTTCTGCACCCTTTAAAACCAAGCATGCCTTTAATTCCTTGGTGTTTGACACGAGTAGTTGCACCTAAAAGAAGATAGAACAGACCATAGGTTCTAATAAAAAACTATTTGCGGTCAAATACCCATGGCTTTTGTGTAGCAAATAAACAACATGAATTTTTACCTTCCTTACTTTTTTAGATCTCCTTTCATTATCCATTTTACATACCATTATAGCCACACAACCTAAATTTATTTTCAGCAAACTCTCAGGAAGAAAGAAATAAAAAATTACTAATCAAAATATGTCTGAAAGCGTTCGTACCACACTGACATGTGTAAGGGTTAAACATATTACGTAGCCAGTGATGATAAGAATTAGAGAAATTGATGCTTGAGTTATGGGTTTGCGCAGTGTTATCACAGAACTTCAACATACTAGTGGATTACTTTTTGTGGCTCCAAAGTGATAAATTTAGTGATTCAAAGCAATCCTCCCACACGTTTTCCCTTTATATGATCCCCCGAATTCAAATATAATGAACTAAGATAGAGTGGACGTTTGGTAAGACGTAATGTGGAAAAAATGGGCTACATGTTAGGTAATGTTTTGATTCTTTCACTTCTTGGTTGCATGTCAAGTTATTGACAAAATGTGTAAAAAATAAGCTATGTGTTAGGTAATGTTCTAATTCTGTCACTCCTTGGTTGCATGTCAGGTTATTGAAACAGTTACTGGAATAAGATGACATCAGTAGCTTTTAGCCATATTAATATGGTGATTTGGATTCTCACTCCTTAGTTGCATGGCAAGTTATTGAATAGAAAACTATCAGATAAAATTAACAGTTTTTATCCATTCTATTGGGTAATCTGATTTTAAATGATATATGTATGTCGGAAAATTCGCCATTTAGTTTCTCTTGTTCCTTATTCGTTATTAGCTTGGCTTTTAGGGAAGTTTTGTGACTCGTCTTTCTTTGATTGGTTTTGGTTTTAGAAGAGAGCTTGGTTTTGTTGATTCGCTTTAAATTTTGCTTCTTTTAGTTCCTGCGTCAGTTTATTCATGCAATCTTCGTGCCATTCGTTGTTTCTTGCCTCCGTTTATGGATGTAATTGTCGCGCCATGCCTTGTTTCTTGCCTCTGTTTATGCATTTAATTGTCACGGCATTCCTTGTTGGACCTTATATTCAAGTAACTATAATATAAGGTTCTTAAGCACAAAAGCAGTTAATTTTTTGGTGGTCTTTTGATTGCCAGTGCGTACTGTGTTTGTCTAGTAGGTATAATTATTTTGAGTGAGCTTGATACTTTAATTAATTCACTAAGAATCTTGACATCATGAGGATCAGTAAAAAGGTTGCGACTATTCTTTGTACATTGAGCTGCAGAAGTCAGCTTCTTGATAATAAACACGTGTTGAATTTAGGATTTAGAGGGCTTCGTTAGTTGTATTGTTTTAGAAGCTAAAGCATCTTTGGTTGTTAATTGCAGGGGTCTGGTATTATGTGGAACAAGTATGATTTTCCTGTATTTCTACTCTCTCCTAATAGTACCTCAACCCTCAAGGAGGTATTGTTTTTTCTCTTTGTGATTTGCTTAGCCTGGAAAGTAATTCTTTCCATTTAGGTATTGGTCCCAAGAGCGAAAATTGGATAAAGAATTATTTACGCTCCCATTAGCAATTGTCAAAGATTCACCATGTACTATTTTGATTAATACCGGAACTCTCTCCCCTTCTTTTATATAGGGTTATGTTGTGGTTGGGCTTCCTTCTGGTAGTGCAGAAATAGAATGAAGGTCCTAGTACCACAAAGACTCCAAGAGTCCAAGATCAAGGAGTTTATAAAAAATGCCCTGCGAAAAAACAGAGTAATGAATACTATATGGCTAACTACAATTGTCCAACTACCCTACTTAACCAAAAAGAAAGAGTCTCTTTTTGTCTGGTTACAAGAGGTGTCTCCAGTAGTATTCAAACGAAGAAGCACTTTATAGTAACAGTGGACTTCATGGATTTTGGTGGTGGTTATTTCTCCTCTATAGCTGCAGTCTTAGATGCTTGGTTGAGCTTTTGTGCATTTGATGCTCTCACTTGCACATTCAGGCAGCTATAAAGAATGAAGGGAACAAGAAGGCTTATACTGCTGATGTTGCAGAATTTGATCTGGTGATGCAGGTTAGAGATTTTGGTGGTGCATATTGAGTTATTCAATATATTTTATTTGAGTAAACTATTTTTGGTATTGTCATTTATATTTTTCTTTTTTGAGTAGACAACAAAAACAGTGACTCGTAATTCAGAATCTTGCTTGAAGGAAGAGACTTGTCTTCCATTAGGTGGATACAGGTGAAATTCTTTTGATTTATCTGGTTCCATGGTGTCTTTCTATACAGTATTTAAACCTTAATATAGTATCCGGAGGACCAGAAGCAGCTATTTGATCGCCCCAGTATAATTGGTTATAAAATTAAGGGTACTTTTGAGGTTCAAACTTCAAAAAGCCTAAGCAGTCTCCCAAAAGAGTACTCTGTACATTGCTTAGACACGAATGAGGCTCATTGCTTGTTTGGAGAAAGAGAAATTAACTGGGAAGTCAGTTGTAAGTTCGTAACAATCGAATAATGTCTCGTAACAATTAAATAATGTTGATGTTAGTTAGTAATACCTATCAATTACAGCTTTCTGGAATAGACGTTGAGAGTTCTTTATTCATATTTTTTCCCCATCTATTGAGGTATCAAAATTGAAATTATGAATGCTAAGTTGAACATGTTTTCTTTCTGTTTGGAAAAAGAGGAGTGCTAGTTCATTAGTTTATGGATTAGAAATTAGAATCATTAGATAAACCACCAGTCATTGTTTACTCTGTCTGCAGATGTAAGTTAATCAGTTTTCTGTGTGCTGGATATTTATCATCCTTTATGCCTTATAATTATTAACCACGTCATTGTTTGTCAATTTTTCTCATTAATGTTTAGTGCTGGATCACCAGCAGTGAATTCGGTGATCAGTATTTTGCTGCTGTTGAAACAACTCCCATCTTTACAAGAAATATTATGAGCGAAGTTGTCACATAAGCATAATTGGAATTACCAGACAACCTGAAAATGTTTGCTTTCGTTTTTTTTTAGGATGACTTGGGTGATGGCTTCTTGGGGGCATAGTCAAGTTTCATCTTTTTGACCCAAGTGTCAGTATGTAGAGGTTTTTTGTTTTGCTTTATACAGGATGATGGGGAGAATCTATGTGTAGGAAAAGTTGAAGTACAGTGTTTCTATTCAAAGACACTGTCATATATGATAATCTTGTATGAAGGTTTGGGATTTTGTATGTTGCTCATGAATTGACTATTTAAGGTCAATACATGGAGATCAAGCGTGAAATTATATGGGTTTGAGTTTTATAGTTTATCTTCATTTATCTTTGACATGAAGGGCAGTGTGTGGTCAGCGCTTCCACCAATCAATACTTCATCTTCAGAATCATCTAAGCATATCATATTAGCGGTGGCATCCATGGATTCTGCGTCTTTCTTTCGTGACAAAAGCCTTGGTGCAGACTCCCCGATATCTGTAAGTTCAAGTATCTTGACACAATTTTTGTCATTACAGCATCAAATCTGTTTTTATATTGCTTTTATGACCACGACGGATCAATACAAGATTTTTCTAAATGAATGTGCAGGGATTGATTTCATTGCTGGTGGCAGTTGATGCTCTTTCTCATGTTGAGGGATTGGATGATCTTAGTAAACAGGTGTGTTTTTTGAGAGAGTTAACATGTTTCATATGGCTGGTGGCATGTTTACTTATGAGTTGTTTAACGGAAGTGTAAGTTTTTGGTAAGGAGTTTATAAAACTTACATCTACTCTTTAAATTACTTGCTCCTATTGAATCTTCAATTGAAAAATGAATCTATGGTGTGTGATTATCTTCACTATTTTTTTTGAGTTTTTTTTGCTTCTTGTCCCATGAGTTGTCAAAATTCTTTGCTGATTTGTGGTGGCTTTTTGGTTGTTTTCCCCCTTTTCTTTTTACTGCTGATAGTTATTGCCCCAACTTTTTTCATTGCAGCTAGTTTTTGTAATTTTCACTGGAGAGGCCTGGGGTTATCTTGGTAGCAGAAGATTTCTTCTTGAACTTGATCAGCATTCAGATGCTGTCAATGGGCTTAACAGTTCCTTAATTGACACGGTAATCTTCTCATTTTCGCCAAAGTACTCTAATTTCAAAAGTTGTCATATTTGACATCACGATTTAAGACGAGTGTGGCTGTAAATTTAAGTATAATTTTGCCTGACAATCTGAATGGGCGTTTGGTTAATTGGTTTAACATGTTGCTATACTCGAGATTTTCATATCTCTAATCCAGATTAAGCTTCACTATTCAAAATTCAAGAATCCTGTACCATCAAGGGGCCGTACTAGTGAATAAGGCCACTCAAGATTAAACTTCAATTTGATAGAAAACTGGCTCAGATGACGGTAAATTACAAGTAACCCTGATTGGGCTAAAGAGATGAAATCTCACAAGGAGATTGTTTATGTTCAAAAGGTCTCATCATTAATTTTTTTGGTCCAATTTCATTAGACATCAGGCTCTGGTGTTAAATATCTTCAATTGTATTTTTAACTGCAACCATTTGATATACCGTAAAAAAAATTCTTGGACATGAATTGAAATATTGCAATAGTGGGTATTATGGATGTTATGAACAGTAACTTTTTCATCACAAGAAAGTAAATAGAACATTAGTGTCCTCAATCAGTGAGGACATAACATTGTATCCTATTCCCAGAGAAGGGAGAATGGTAAAAGACCCTTGAAACTACATTTTGGGACTTCGTGCTTCATCATGTCATAGTCAGAGATGACGCTAACTTTGTAGAAGTTGCAGAGTATAGAGGGCTCTATGGCATACATAAGGAGTACAAATCTATCTGGTGTCAAGGTTTTCAACTTTCAAGTGGTATCAGTTGCAATTGCATTAACAAATTGGATGCCCACTGACTTGTTTGGACATTGTTCATTATATTTTGTGATTTGATTGGCAATTGATGCTTGCTGCTTTCATTTTTGAGAATGTGTTGGAACATTCTAACTTCTGCGATTTGGACAAATTTACATAGATTTTGGAAGTTGGATCTGTTGGGAAGGGATTCAATCAGGGAACCAAACATTTTTTCGCTCATACCACACAGGTGAGTAATCTTTTGTTTTTGGAGCTAACTTATACCTTCCTGCACATGAACTGTATGATTCCTGATTCATCATTTGCTTTTGGATTAACATAGTTTTTCAATTTGTAACCACTTTTGCAATGTACTGGTCTCGCTGACTTTGGGAAAAGGTGAAGTTAAATGGTGACAGATGTGGTGGTTGTGACCGTGTGCTTTGGTGGGAAATTGGTGTTTTACTTTGTAATGGTAAGTGGTAACAGTCTGGTTCTGCTGTGTGGAGGCAGTAGCAGAGGCAGTTGTGAACTTTTGAGAAGAGGGGTGATTGAAACAACATACGTGCACCACTAAATGCCCTGCACTTTTTTTTTATTGCCTCTTCAGGCTACTGTTGTGACCATACTAGCAAGAAAACCCCAGTTACGCATGTCCTAATGAACTGATCTCTGTCGAGAAGAAAAAATTACGTGATGCATAAATCAGGCAATGGAACCAAAACAAAAGCTGGTCATTTGTTATTTTGTTTTCGTTCTTCTGTTTCTTCAATTCAGTTACACAATCTATCAGTCTAGCACAAGCTGGTCTTTTGTTTCGTTTGTTGCTCAGATGTGGCCGTTTAGCTACAGAAAAGTTTTAATGGTCAAATAAGTAGCATCACTTCCTTAATGTTGGTGGAGTTGATACACTACATTCTGTAGTACTTTTGAATCTCTCTTCTTCTTCTTCTTCTTCTTTTTTTTTCTCTTTCATATTTGCTTTTCAGCATGGCTATGCCTGATACATCTCTATGTTATATCGTAGGTTTCGGCTGCCACAAATGAAACATTGAATGCTTTACAACTTGCTCAAAATTCACTTCGATCTAGTAGCATTGACATCTCAATGGCTAATGCGTCAAATCCTGGCATACCTCCGTCATCATTGATGGCATTTCTGAGGAAGGTTTGTGATTGTCAAATCCTAACTCGTTGCATCATTCATGCGTACGATAAGCCGCCTATCTGTGTATTTTCTACCTTTTGTCCTTTCTTTGTCATTTCCTTTCATGTGGCGGTCACACTTATGCTGGCACTACTTTGCACCTGATAATGCTAACCCGCCTCGACTCTCTGTTGCAGTCACAATCTGCATAGTTACCTAGATCAAAGAAATAAGTGATATTAGCATGTCTGCCTGACTCCTTCCTTGATTGCATGATGCAAGTTACTCTATCATAGGGATCACACGATGCTCTGTTTGTCTGGCTTCCTTTTCTGATCAAAAAGTGACTCAAAAAATTCCTTCTCCTTGTTGAGAAAGATTTCCAGCCAGACTAAGAGCATCGCCTAATCTGAAAGAGAAAAGACCATCTTCTTTTTTCTTTTTTTGTTTGATATCACCTCCATCCCAAAATGGATGGCAAGTTTATTATTTTGGACATTTTGAAAAGTTTCACAAATTTATAATGCTTTTTATATGCAATATGGATCTTGTTTGATAATCTCAAGTAGTTCTATGTAGACAACTTATAGATTGCATAGCATAAGCGAAAAATAATAGGGCATGAAGAGACACAAAAGTGTGGATTTGTTGCACGGCACACAAACTGTGACTAGCTGTAACCAGATAAAGCGCATGATAAAGTCTCCCAAAATAAGCTTTTACTACTTGAAAACAGGGTTTCAAGTAATTTCCTTGCCCAAAAGTGGGGAATAGATGTGAAATCTCTTTCAATCAGGGACTTCTGGTCTTTGATCAGGCCTTTAACTCTGGCGATCAGTTTCTTAACTGAGGCTAATTTTTCTTCTTGTCTGATGTAAAAAGTTTTGCCTAGATAAAAAGAGAGAGAAAATGTGCCTCTGTTTTCTTAATAAATTGAATCTGCATATTCGGCAGCTTATCCAAAATCGGTTAATTATTGTTGCCAAATGGTTTTGAGTTGGATACTTAAACAGTTTTGTTTGATACTCTAAATTTGAGAAAGTACTTTGTCTAGCTAAACTCTTATGTTTTCTTTCTCTTTTCCATTTTAACAGAACTCGCAGACATCCGGAGTTGTCTTCGAAGATTTTGATTCTGCCTTCACCAACCAATTCTTCCATAGCCACCTTGATGATTTGAGTGAGTTGATCTGATTTCTTGCATGCTTCTCTCATACCTCCAACTGATCAACATTGGATTTTACTCTTTTCCCAAATCACTCACCCTTTTCTCTTTCAAAATGTATTTTTTTGATGCAGCAAACATAAACTCCACATCCATTGTAGCTGCTGCTTCTCTTGTTGCCCGCACTCTCTACATTCTTGCTAACAACAAAAAGGATTTAAGTACTACGGCTCTGAACACTATCAATGTGAATGCCTCTCTGGTTGAAGAACTTATGGGTTGCCTATTGAGCTGTGAACCAGGCTTATCCTGTGGACTGGTGAAGCACTATATTTCACCCACCACAACTTGCCCAAGCTACTACGTTGGTGTCCTTGAGGGGGAACCTTCATCCACCCCTTATCCTAGATACATTAGTGATATTTCACGGTTTCTTTGGAATTTTCTGGCTGAAAAATCATCGACACCTTCTTCAGAGAATGCAAGTTCTGCTTGCTCAAAAAACTGCAGTGATGCTAATCATTTGTGCATTAGATCGGAGACAGATGGAAAGGGGGTTTGTGTGGTCTCTACAACCAGGTACTTTTGCTCACTGGTCTAATTGAATAAGACACCATTGGAATATCTATTTTGGAGATTATTAGTTTATTAGGTTAGATTTGGGGTTTTTGGTGTTGGGCATCTGGGGATGTATGCTACCACTCTGCTCTTAGCCTCTTGGCCCTAACGTGTTTAGGTTGTGTTTGGAACCTAGGAAACGAAAGAGGAAGGAAGTGACGATGAAGAATCTCCTTCCTTTCCTGTTTGGTTCTTAATTTGGAAAGAAGGGAAGAAGAGAGGATAAATAGGGAAGTTATTATCATTCCGTTTTTCTTTGAACTCCGCCTGGGTCGTGCCTAAAGCCTTATCTTTTCCTAGCCAGTCCCAAGCTCCGATAAAGGAGAAGGGTTGCATTAGGTAGCTGACAGCCATCACATAAAAAAACCCCATCGGATCTTTTTTGGCGTGAATCCTAATTTGATTAGCCGACCCCAATTGATTGGAATAAGACTCGGTTTGGTTTGGTTTTGTTTATCTTCAAAACCAAACAAAGAAAGGTAATTGTACTTTCTTTAAAATCCTTTCTCACACCGTATTTATTCATTTTTCTTCAAGTTCCATACATAGCCTTAGATTTTGATGCATTAGGAACTTCCAGCCGAACTCTCCTCAATGTTCTCATCATTCCCTTGCTTTTTTTCTTATACATGTACCGTGAACGTGGCCTCTTTGGCTCTTTGCCTACACCCCCAAAGTTGGCTCTGAGCATTCATATCTCGCTTTGCTTTGTTGTTTTGTCAATGTACCACTTCTACAGTTCTACCTGATTAGGGTCCAAATAAAAAGATGGCAAATAATATCATATTTTCCCAAAGCCGCTCACATAATTTGGTTCGTGGTTCTCCCTCTAATTTGCAGTTACTTTCAAAATTACCCCATAGCATTAACTAGCTATGCATTCAGAAGTGAGGATAAAGGAGTAATATTGAAATTAATGCCTCTAAATTTCAATGCGAATGGAGTTATCAATATCAAGATAGATGAAGAATGTATGAGAGGAGCAGCTTTTTGTGGCAAAACTATTGCTTGTACTCTGTTAAATGGAACAATGCATGGCTTACAATTTCAGGTATGTACCGGCATATTCAACCCGGTTGAAGTTTGAGTCAGATAGTTGGAAGTTGTTACCCCCCAATTCATCAGACCCCATGGGGCTGGTTGACCCTGTTTGGACGGAGAGCAATTGGGTTACGATTGGGCTTCAGATTTATACCGTACAGCATGCATTTTACGACACTATGGTTCTGGTGGCTGGTTTGGGTCTTACGGTATTGGCTTACCTGGCAATAATACTCATCAAATCTGTCATCAATAAAGCCTTGAAGCAGGATTGAGGAAAACTACGTTATTGTAATTTGCTGTCTCATTCTTTCTCTTTCCGCTTACTTCACAAGGCGGCCTTAAACATGGTCCCCAATTAACCTGGTGAGAGACTTTTTAGATCTCTGGGTAAGTTTTAAAATTGTTCCCATTCAAAAATTAGGGGATTACAGGGTTGTAAAGAACGAAAGATCAATATGATTACACATTTAACTGAACAATACTTTTTCCAACATTTTGTTTGCTTGGTCGATTGGGATTGTCGCCATTCTATCATTGGACAATATCATCAACTGTACTGAAATTTATGTTTTTCATTCTCTGGTGCTCTACCCTACAGATGATTGTTTGGCCAGAGATCCTCTGTTTTGGGAAAACCTCTATGCAGAGGGATTTCTGGCCATTGGAAAAAAAAATTCTAATGGCCCAAACCTCTTGGCGCGGAGGCACAGGGAGTTTGGGCACCGAGGATCTTGCACCAATTTGTTTGGTTAGGTGTCGGGGCCTACCCCCAAGCCAATCCAAGCAACAATAGGGGCTGGAAACAAGGATTTTTTTTCTGGATACAAATATATAACACCCTCTCACTTGACGTGGGTATCATATAGGTCTACGCTCATGAAACACCGTTGATTTGAAAATTTCCTCGGAAACGAGATTAGAAGTTCTTGTGCGTTCAGGAGCATTGTCAATCGTTACCATAACGCATGAGCCGAGTAACGATTGATTCATTGAAAACTAATTCAAGATTGGCTTGAAAAGCCAAACCCTAGCTTAATCGTACGAGTCTGAAACTGATAAAAAAAGATATAGGAACTGTTTTTATCAGAAAAATTATACTCCCTCTATCTCCTTTTAAATGTGTTACGTTATAAATCTAATCTTTTAAAGAAACATCATTATTACACATTTCATATCAACTTTTATCTCCACTTTACACCTTTCATGTAAACTTTTACCTTTACTTTTATCCATTAACTTTTTATCCGCTAACTTTTCAAAAGGCAAAATAATAATTGTGCAGACATTTACTTATTAACTTTTTAAAACACAATTATTAAGAGACAGCAAAATGGAATAGTTAATTGTTAAAAAAGGACGAGGGAGTAGATGTTTGAAACAACACTATCCCACTCATTCTACAATGACAAGGGCACGACTAAGGTTGACCATAACCGCCCCATCAATTATGCTAAATTAAGATGGATAAACATGTGACATTGTACTAAAAACCCATAGCTGATCAAGTTTACGAAGGCCAAAAGGATTTGCTCAATGCAATGTCAACCATAAGGCACCAACTCTGGCCGTTTCGTTTATGTTTCATCCAAAGACACAGAGATCCCTTTCGGTACACTGGCGACAAACGACTGCTGTTTGCTTCCCCGTCGACAACCATTGTGTAATGTCAGAACAGGATACCTTGAGTCGCTCTGACGAACACTAGACCCCACGACTAGTTCTGTTGGCCCAACACTTCATATGCTGAGAACTGCTGCACCTCTTTTGCCTGTAATAAAAAGCAAGAACCAGAACAAGTATAGCGAAGGTGGCAGGGAAATCCTCCCGATTCTACCAGAAGCATCGATAGGCTCAGCCATCACACCGCGCAGCATGCAAAATATATGCATTGGTTTACAACAGGTAACTTACTGTGGAAACAGATTAACTTAATCCAGTATTTCATGAAACAAGTGGTGGGAGAGAAGAGTGGAACACAATGTCTCCCGTGCATGGATTTTGTAAATTCCCAAGGACCTCCTGGTATAGTGTTGGGGGTGGGGATCCAAAATTTTATGGAAGATGGAACAATACAAAGGAACAAGGCAGGCATAACTACTAAATTAAAACAATTAGGGGCAGAAAATCGTAATTTTGGGAATTACCGCACAAGGAATGCCAGAGGGTAGGCAAGGGTACAATACTACCTGCCATATATTATTTAAACCATTGCTGACCAGAAGAGTTCTAATTGAAGATTAACTAGCAATAGCACATAAATTACATGGAAATATCATTGTGGATAATACTCAGGAGAAGGTAAACCAAAACAAGAACTGGTTTAGCTGTAAATGTACCTTGGAACGGCACTAGGCTGCTAACTTCTCCCAAAGACCACCAGGCAGACCAGATTTTACGTGCCTTTTCCTGCAAGCCAAAATTTTGTTGCCATTTTAAGTTTTATTGTAGTCTGGAGGCAAAGCATAATACACAGCGTATAGAAGGCCTCAAGCTGGGAGAGGGGAAAAGACAGATTTCAAGATTGCCAACGGGACACTTATGACATAATAAAGGATTTTCTTAGACCTCTCACTTCATGTTAGTTTCTCGAAACAAACTCCAGAAGTTAATGATCATTTTATCTTCTTGTTCTTGCACCCAAGAGCTAAAAAGTACGAACACAAATACGGTATGAAATCATCACAACGTAGAATTTTTTTAATTTTTGGAACAGTAGTATGAATAGGAACAGAACAAAAAACCTTTTAATTAATAATTGACAAAACACAAAATATTATCCATCTCTACGGCTCTGAATATAACATTTACAAATAACTAAAAATAGTAAACAAATAAAACTAACTCATCACAAGAAAAGAAGCTTTTCAATCCAAAGTCTAAAAATCATCCAATACACAACATCAACTCGCAAACAAAGTAATGCAACAAAGAAGACCAATTTGAAAACTCTCACCTCACTAAAAAACAAGTGATCTTAATATGGGAATCAATCACAAACATGCAATTATACAAGCATTGTTCCCAAGAATAGTGACATTTGTCCTAGGACTGCCCATTGCAAGTTGGCAAAACAAATGACAAAAATGTATTTATGCCTTGTGGTGTGCTCAGAATGTATGTCGGGTGTTCAAGGGTGTCAGTGTTTTGCACATGTCGAACACTTCAATAACTTAGTTAAAATGTCCAAAGGTCAGCATTGACAACTAATAGCTCATTGCGAATCTCATTAGACTCACAGGCTTATCAGGACTAGCTCACTAACACTATCACATGCTAACTGTGGAGTATCACTATTACGATAAGATCACCACGGGTCCACGGCAATAGCACCACCAAAGCCACCACATTGTCTTCAACCCAAAATAGCATCATCACCAAAATTAATATATTTTCTGTCGATACTACTGTATTGCACATGCACTAGGTGACTATGCAAGGGATCCTTCTTGAAAGAAAAGAAAGCATGAAAAAGGAACGAATGTAGTAAATGATTAACGTTCCATTATATTAAAACAGAATAAACAGCAAATTTTTTTAATTTGAACAAATAAGACAGGGATCTTCTCAAGTCATAAGCAACAATAGAACCAAACGCAAATCCTCACACCCCGATACACAAGAGATAATGCAATTGCATTGCTTATTCAAATATGATGTTAATTCATAAATAAGCAAGGTAAATTAGTTCAAGAGAACTTACGTATCTTGTAACTTAATAATCGACCTTGGTCTCTCATAACCATCTTTGCTCACAAAAGGCTTTGCTTTTGCTTGCGTTCTTGATTCTGGTTTCCAGCAAGCTTTGGCGAGGGACTTACCCAGTAAGTCAACAATACCAGTTGCCATTTCCTCAGCCTTCTTCACATATGGGAAAGTTTCCTCTTTGAAGTGGTGAGACAGCCACAAATACATAGACAACACCTGGTGCTTGGTCTCAAGAGCCAAGAGCTCAGAATCATTATTAGCAGAACCTTTTGGCATTCCCATGGCTATACTAACAGGCAAGTTTTGGGAATATGATGATGCAAATCTCAAAAGATGATGCATTTGTTTTGGATCTCTGATATTAACAGGCGCAAAGCAAAAATTGAAACGATCTTCAAGGGATAATCCCTGAACCCTCTCCAACATGTTAGCAACCTTCTTAACATGTTCATGTTGGCACAAGAAGTAAGATCCATCCAGACGCAATTCTCACGAAAATTTTTCTAGTAGTTGGGGAAAAGTAACATCTGGAAGTTTCCCTGCAAATAACTCAACTTGCTCAAAGAAAGGAAATAGACCCACTTTGTTAAAATCATCGAAAGGTTCTTTCAAGCACTCGATTAAGTAATCCAAGTCATCCAAATGCAAGGTGGTTGCCAACCCATCCGGATAGAGACTTCCTCTCCGACCAGCTCTTCCAGCAATCTGCTTTACCTGTGATGCTGGAACTGGAACAATCTTGTCACCATTATACTTCGAAAGTGTATAAAAAACAACCCTTCTAATATTAAGATTCAAACCCATTCCAACTGCATCACTAGCAACCAAGACATTGAATTCGTTATTTTGATCATTAAACAAGGCAGCTTGCTGCCTACGAGTCTCCGGAGGCAAAGCACCATAAATTACACAACAGCGATGATTTGTGTGCTTCTCAATTGCCAATTTCACCTCAAATATCTCTCTCCTTGAGAAAGCAACAACACAATCCCCCGAGCGAACATTTCGAAGATCTCCCAAAAGGGTCTTGGCTTCAACCACTAATTGCTTAAATCTTTCATAATGGTTCTCACACAACTCATCCCCTGTTTCCGAACAGATTTTTCGAACAATATTTAAAACGCTTGGATCCCCGCACAAGTGTATCTCATCTGCCTTCAACCCAAGTAAAGCCCTCGTCCATGCGTAACCCCTATACCGGTCTGCCATCATTTGGATTTCATCAATAACAGCCACATCATACATATCATCAGTCGATACCATCTCTACAGTACAAGCAACATGGTTTGAAAATGGAACATGCTTCTTTTCTTGGCCAGTAAGGAGACTACAATACACCCCGTGAGCATTCACTTTATCAAAAACTTCCATAGCCAAAAGCCTAAGAGGACTACAATATATACCCTTCTTAGCTTCCATAAACCTTTGCAAAGCATTATACGTTTTCCCACTATTAGTCGGGCCACAATGGTATACAATCTTGCGTTTCATCGCTCTAGCAAATGGAAACCAAGTGTGCGGTTTCGTAAGGTCAGCTGAGTCAATCATGCTCCTAAACCTCTTAATCTCATCGGGAAACTCTTCTAAACAAAATTCAACAAATATAGGGAAAAGAAAACGTTCAGCTGCCTGACCTGGACCCAGTTCAACCAAGTACATAGCAACATCGTTCAACATTTTTTTGAAGAAGAAATTGTGGAAATTATGGGCCGCAGTAGGAAAAAACGATGCGCCAATATACACTGCCAATGCTTGATTGGATGCCCAACCCGAACTCGAAAAACTACGAAAAACCTCAATGAGTACATTCCAATCACTCCGATTCCTCTTTTCGCCCTTGGGCGCATCTCTAAGGGCCTTATAAATTTCTACGGGATCACGAGCTCCTACGTGCTTGTATCCATCGACTACTTTTAAACCCGAATCCTCACTTTCCGAATCAACCCCACCCTCTCCATTTTCTACTGCTTCCAAACCCAAATTCCCGTTTTCCGAATCAAGACCACTGTTTCCATCATTTTCGACCCGTGTCGAATACAGTAATTTGTCGAAATTTAATAGCTTGAATTCTGGATTATAAGATATCAACTGGTTGATTAAGGAGGGTATAACGAAATTGGGAGAATTTGGGGGGTTTGGGAGATAAGGTTGTGTGAAATGATGGAGGCATCGGTTGGATTGGCATGAAAAAACCCTAATCTCAATTGTACTAAAGATGTGTTTGAATGAGTTTTTACGCAAGATGAGGGATGCAGAGCCTCCAGCCATGGAAATGTGAGAGCTTTTACATGGAAATCAAGTGCGAAGCAGAGAGCGAATACGTTTGTGTAACGGTGCGTATGGGGTAGCGAGTATTTCGTAGTTGAAGTCGGAGCGTACCTGGTTACGGTGAAGAGGAGGAGAGAACGGAGGAGAACCAGACAAGGGTCCTGAGAGTTGAAGTTCCAAAACCCTAGACTCTGGGGTTTGGGAGTGAGAGAGAAAAAAGCATTCCAATTTTCCAATCCTTATTTATTTTTATTTTTTCCCAAACTTCAATTTTACTATTAAAGAAAAAAAATCTTTTAATGATAATGTGGTAAATAGATGATATGAGATGAGAGGGGGTGTTTGAAAGGTTATTTTTTAGCTTTTTATTTTTAATTTTTTGACTTTTTAGATTATGGTCAAAATGTGTTTTGAATCTGGAAGGGGAGGAGTGTTTGAAAAAAATGTGCATAATATATTTTGCAACAGTAGTAGTGTTTGGGAGAATAATGATAAAATGAGTTATGAATTGGTTATTTACCATTTTGCCCTTGTTTCTTTATTATGGTATTAAAAATGTGCATGAATATTGTTTTTACCAAGTTTTTTTGGAGTCATAGTGGGAAATATTTTTGTAAACATGTCCCATACAATTTTGGATTTTTTTTTGAAAAATATTTTTTGCTCTTACTTTTTTTAGGTAATTGAAAGTCTCATGTATTTAATAAAAAAATTACGTAAAACAGAATTAATTGCCAAAAGTAAAAAAAAAAAGTTGGTCAAAAAATATAACAACATAGAGTACATAACAAAAATATATTGTGAAATTGGTGTGTCTCCAGTATATACAGATTTTTTCGGTGATTAGGAAGAATAAAAATTGGCAACCAACTAAAGGCCCAAAAAATGATTAAGTTACAATAACAATTAACTCAAATCCCGTAGGGCAGTTTCATCTTTTTATCCTTGTGATAAAAAAAAAAAAAAAAAACTACGAAGCAAGACTAATTTTAAAAAGTCCCAACAAAAAAAGAGACTATGAAGCAAGAAAATCCTAAAACTAGACTACAATTACATTCATATTGTTACGTGATTAATGACTAATTTACGATGTCATTTAAAAATTTATCTGATGGGTTTGTTTTTAAAAGGAAGGAGATTAAGGTCTTTTGGTCGTAAGGGAAAATGAGAAAGCAAAAAGGAGAACGGGAAAAGGACCTCTTGAGCTTTTTTTGGGTTTTTCTCTTAATTCATCAATATTGAAAATGCATTTTGGTGAAATGTGTTTTGGCTCAACCCTCTCACACATGCACCCAAAAGTAGAAAAGCTGAAAATGAAAATGTAAAAAACAACCTCGCAAATAGCCTCTCTTGGAAAAAAGGTGAAGGAAATGTGTCAAGGTTTTGACTTTTCAAAATTGGATAGAAAAAATGGACGAAATTCATTTTGAAGAGAAAATGGTATACCGTTGATTCATTGAAGATGTGTTTTTGCTCATTTTATCTCCAAAAAAATGAGTTCAAGTGTAGAAATGAGTCAAAATTAGAGAAATTGAAAAAATATAAAAATATAAATTACAGTTGAGATTTTTTTATTAGTATGATGAAAATAAAAAAATTCTATCATTTTCCTCTCTTTTTTTAATCATTCTACAACCACACTCATTTTAAACGCGCAAATGTGCACACACTAGTGGTGCAGTGTTTGTAGATTCCAATAATTATGTAAGCGTGTGCATTTGCGTGTGTAAAATTGGGTGTGGTCTAGACTTTTTGTTTTCTCTCTCTCCCTTTTTCAAGTTCCAAACAAAGTATAAGAAAAGGAAAATGAAAAAGAAGAAAAAGGAAAGCATTTTTTTAAGGTTTTTTCTTTCTTATTTAATAAGAAACATAAAAAAATGAAGACAAATAACTACCTTTGTCTGGGTGAAAATTGGTCAGTTCGGTTAGGTTAATGGGGTGTTCGAGACAGAATAGATTGATTTGGAGTGATTTAGATGGGAACCGATCCCACCCAAAAAAAACAATGGACCGATCGATTCGGGTTGTTCGGTCCGGTCAGTTTTTTTTTTTGGGTCCACTTCTATTGTTTTCGTTTTTTTTTTTGGGTTTTCCGTAGACTTCATAAAAGCTCATTTGAGATCCCATGTCACAAACAAGCTTAGCTTAAACACGTTTTTTGAGATTCTCTTGATCAATTTTATGCTTGGTTCATTCAGCTCCATTTAAAAAAATAAATAAATAAAAAAGAGAGAAAGAGGGAAATTTAAAATTAAAAAAATAAAAAAAGATGGCACATTTTGGAATTTGGATGGAAGAGAGCGTAAGCCACATCTCGACCATCTCTGCCCAAAGTGAACCACAAGCTTAACCCAATCCATAAATCAGACCAATCTCTCTCTCTCTCTCTCTCTCTCTCTCTCTCTCTCTCCTGCAGAGCGGACTGGTAGATGAAGTATTTCTCCGTCTAAAACGAACCCAGAAAGCTGAAAGATTAATAATCAAGACGAGTTTTTTGTTGGGTCTTCAGTTAGCATCTGAAGAAGATTTCATTGGGAGGGATGGGTTGTGTGTCACAAGCTATTACTATGATGTTATCAACAACAGCAAACAGCTACTACAAGGAATGCTCAAGGTTGAAGATGCCAACGACAACAAGCCGCCTCAAACTCTTCAGAATTAACTCTTCTGCCGCCGGAGAAGATTCTGAGGATTGTAATGTCGAAGATTGCGCCCCCGATAAAGAGGTACTTACTTCAATTTCCCTTGTTACCCTTCTTTTTCCATTGTTTGCTTGCCCAGAAAAATTATGGCCTTGATCTTTCTAAATTACTATTTTTCTAGTTTTTTCTTCCGTTAGTATTTGTTCTGTCTAAATTTTTAAGAGTAATTAGAAAAAGTATAAAAATAAAACGAATTGAAAAGGATAATGCTAACGATATGTAAAAGTGGAATGATAACGGAGAAAAGTGTATTAATACTAGTGAGAAAAGTATTGATTTTCGGGGGATGTGTATTGGAATACTAACTTATTTGGTTTTATTTGCATATTATCCCCTGACTAGTGCGGTAGTTAGCAAGGCGCATCAAAAAAAGTTCAGATAAGTCGACACTAAAGATAATAAAGAGTGTAGAGACAACAATGACCAAGAAAGTATTGTGAGTTTCTTATGTTTGAATTGTTTTCTCTACCCCTTCCAATGAGAGCTGTATACTGAACAATTTTGGGTCGTTGATGAAATAGTTGAGCAGTAGAGAGAAGTATGACAGTGAAGAATTTAACGCATACTGAGGAAAAAAATGGAATGAAAAATTGAAATGGAGTTGAGGTTTTTGAAATAAAATCTTGGTAATTCTTGGATAAATGTGGGCGATGGAGTGAAATCAGGAACTCCTGTGTAGGTACAGGACAAATGGAGTTTTCTTGGAATGGTTGGAAGAATAACAGAAGAGTTTTGCAAACAAGCACTGTGGCCATGCTATACTCATGAGCATAGAACAAATTCTCTTCTATTTAGTGATATTTACCCCTCATCAAAGAGAAAAGGCACAAAAATGTTGCACCCATTTAATTCCTTCATAGATCAGGTGGTTCTTCTTAAATGACTGGAACTTAGCTTCCTGCCTGCTAGTTATTCCTTTCAAACCAGTGGTCTCCTCTAAAGCGAATCCTCAGGGGTAGGTATCCTGCTTTTGTAGCTTGGTCATGCAGAATATTCCAGACCAATCAGATTGATGATCACTTGGTCCTAAATTCTAATGTCCTTCACGTGTCCATTGTTTTTTTTATTTTTGTGCCAGAATCTCCAAAATCATAGCTCCCAGGACACCAAGCAGCTATATTCATGCCTTACCAAGTCAAAGTCATCTCTGTATAACACAACGTACTTCAAGTTAATTGTTAGTGTGGAGTGTTTATGTGATGGATAAGGTGGTCAATTTTGTATATAATCTATTCTTGAAAATGCACATTTTATTTTTCTTGGTGCAGAGGACAGGGCTAGCCGCCTAAAATGCTCACTGATGTACCTGACTTTCATTTAGCTAACATATGGTTTTATTGATAACTTGGTATGGGACTCAATAGCCGAGTAATTGGAGGGACCAGTTCCAGTGTATACTAGCGGGGACCCAATTAAAGCAGGTGCAAAGTCCCATATGAATTGACTAAACGCAGGAGTTGATAGCACACGAGTGAGAGTCGAACCCAAGACCAAAGGCTTCTTGAGGTCCCTGGTTGCCAGGTGACCAACCCTGCATCAACTGCTGGTGGTTTTCACTTAGCAAGTGTTAAGTTAGCTTTTACACATTATCTCTGACCTTATCTGGTTTCCATGGGCAATATTCAGGGCACAAGTCAAAGAATTTTTGTTTCTGAGCTTTGCATAAAACCTTCTGTATAAAATGGGTGTGAATTCTAAGTCATTTGCTGTGGTGAATTAGGTTGGCAAGGTGAGTATGGAATGGTTAGCAGCAGAGAAGACCAAAGTGGTGGGTACATTTCCACCTCTTCGTAATAAAGGTTGGACAGGTTATGTTGAGAAGGACACTGCTGGGCAGACAAACATATATTCTGTTGAGGTTAGTAGTTTCAAGTATTCTGTTCAATGATAACTTTTGCCGTGGATGTGCAAGTTGAAATAATAATTGAAGGAAGATTTTAATGAAATGCTTTTTGATTCTCTCTCTTGGCAAGAAGGGCGTGGAAGAATTTTCCAACAAATGCTGTTTCATGTTGAGTCTTTGTGAAAATTAATCATTACAAACATATATACATAATTGAATCGTGAAACCTTCTGCCACGTATTCCATGGAGTTCTTGAGGAGTATGTTATGCCACTTGAGATTATTTTTGGTTCAGAATGGTGGTTTTACGAACATATGGACATAATCGAACCATGAAACCTTCTGCCACGTATTCCATGGAGTTCTTGAGGAGCATGTTATGATATTGTTTTGTTTTGAATCCCAGCTTGCTTATGAAGCTGTTTATTCAAGGCGAAATAATTTCCTTGTGATTAGACTTAGTTTCTTAAAAGTAGAAATCACTGCCAATGGACTTGGTGAACGGTGAGGGCCTTGAGAGCATGTGAACTTGTTGTCAGAATATATCCTTTCCAAATTTTGACGAGTCTTGGTAATCGTGCTTGTGGTTGACATGCTAATCGCGAAGAGAGCATCACGTCAAGACTATTACACTGTCAAATTGAAGAAGTCCTTGTCATAGAACAATATGAACACGCTCTATAAATATAACGTCAAATTAACGAATTGAACTCATGTTCTTGTTTTTTGTTTTTGTTTTTTCCTGCTGCAGGATACAGTTTGTGTGGCTTTTCCCCTGATTTAAGTTATAAAAACAGGATGGTTTTTGGCATTTGTCAAATCATATAGGAGGCTGTGATAGTATGTTTTTTCTCTTAGGAGTTAAACATGCCTAGATAAATTTCTATTTGCCCTCTATAGAGATGGTTTCTCTATGGGAGCCTTTTCTCCGCTGTCAGATCTTTGTCAGTTAGTCACTGCCTTTTACTGGTCAATCCAGAAAATCATTCAGTTACGGGGATCGCTACCTAAATGAATATCCTCACATCTATCTCAAATTCTTTGACCTTTGAAACCTTATCCCATCTTCCCCATAACAGTCATAATCCTCTGCTCTGCTCCTATCTACTGAAATGATATTACTGAGTTTCTAAAGTTTCCAATGTTAATTTTTTGGGGGTTAACAGAGAGCCAATGAGTGTGCCCATTGGCTGGCTGGCTTGTAAAGCAATGTGTGGTTCCCTTACCCACCCACCCTGGTTTCCTTTCCTCCCGAGTTTTGTAACTTGGTCAGTCTTGACCTTTTGCAATCATTATTTCCCTTTAAAAAAATGCGTAGATTTTGTGAATTTTTTTGGTTTTCCAGCTGATATTATCTAGAACGTCTCATGTCTACACCTGGATGGGATGGCTGGGATTGGAACCTGCTAACGTGTGAGGTTTTTTAGTCCCTTCTCATTGGACACCCAGACCGCTCAAATTCATAGCTTAGGCATGTTTCACAGTTTGAGTTCTATGACTGGTTCATGAAAAACCTTTAGGGATAACCGGAGTTTTTGTAAACCATGTAATTCATCTATAGATTATCATTTAACTGATTACATTACCTGATTGGCTCCAGTTATGTCGTATAATGTGCTATAACTCTGCAGCTCTTGGCAACTACCAACTACCGTAAGATATTGAATCAGACATTCTCTAATTTTTGCAGCCTGCAGTTTACATTGCAGAAAGTGCAATCAGCTCAGGAACGGCAGGTTCTTCTGCTGATGGAGCAGAGAACACATTAGCGATTGCAGGTGGCCTTGCCCTAATCGCTGTTGCTGCTGCATCTTCGATATTGCTTCAAGTTGGGAAGAAGCCACCTCAGATTCCGACACTGGAATACTCCGGGCCATCCCTTAGTTACTACATCAATAAGTTTAAACCAACAGAAACATTCCAAGCTGCAGCATCAGTAGAAAATGAAACTTCAGTATCTGTACAGGCAGAAATCAAGAATGCCCCTGAAGTTTCCGAGGTTCAGTCTGAATCTGGATATCAACCGGACTCTTCAAGTTCAAGTTCTAATGTCTCTTAGGGAATTAAAGCTGGCTGGTTTTCTTTCTGTCGATAAACCTCATTAAAGAGTTCTGTGTTATACTTTCTGTCGTAAAATACCTAGAGGATTATATATCATCCATAGAACCTTTTCAGCTTTTTGATAATGGTTTTCTTTGCAAGAATCAATCTACCATACGTTTAGGCCATGATTGTTTTCTTGGATGGGATTGAGGGATAACTGCAGACTATAGGGATGAAGAATAAGATAATACTTGGAGGATTGTTCTAACTGCTGCATGGAGGGAGAGAGAAAATTTGATGGTGGATCACATTTTTCCGGGAAATTATGATTTACGGTTTGGGTTGTTGGGTGGTTGGATAGTTTGCTTGAGTTAGGACGACGCAGATTTCTTAATCGTTTCTTTTTATTAAGGGAACGGAGAGGGTTGGAAACGAACTGCAGCCTTAATGCATAGTCAGCCACCACTGGGGAGGTACTGCATTTGCGAAAACATTCCTAAAATTTCAATCTTCAGGAGGTCGATCAGAACATTGCTCAACATTTGGCGACGATTTTCTATCTTTGGAAGTTGGAAGTATAAGTAGCCTGAATCCAGATGGCAATGTTGAAAACGTAAAAGCCATAAGTTTATGACAAGTTTTGGTTAAAAGCCCAACTTTTGGTTATTCAATTTTTGTGTACCAGTTTGCATTTGCCGCTACTAGTATTGTGTTTTCGAACACCCATTCCACTAAGCTTTGTCTTCTTGGGTTTCTAGTTGATGTATGTGAAAAGAATAACCTCTAGTATTGAAAAACGTGAAAAGCCAAAAAAATCCAAAACTAATTTTTTTTTGTGAACTTTGTTGAGAGAGAAGGGAAGATGAGAAGGTTTTTTTTTTGTAACCACGGATTTACTTTATTGCAGAGATGTGTGATCTACTAAATTTAGTTATTAGCAAAAGATTACTGGTTTTGGTTATCCAAGAGCTAAAGTTTGGTTATTCTTATGTGAGCACTTTTTTCGATAAATATTGCAAACCTTAGTGACCTTTCAATTTTGGTTAGGCCATTGATGACGTTCTTAATAAGTTACAAGGTTTTATTTCCACCAAAAAGAAGTTAATTAAGTTTTATGCACAATATAAATAAAAACTAACATTCTCACGTGCATTCTAAAAATCTTTAGTGAGCTTCTATTTGAGATATGTAAGTTTTTGTCTTGATTCAAGAAATTAATAAGCCTCCAAATCATAAATATAACAAAAATCAGTGGCGGCTCTACACTACAAGCAGGGTGGTCATTTGAACACTACGAAGTTTTATTTTTTTAGAGTACTTGTAATATTTCTAATTTTAGCTTAGTTTAGCCTTTCTTGAACGTCTGTTTAAAAAGAAAATAAAAATTGAACACCCAATCCATAAAATTTGAACACCAACCCAAAAGTATTGAGGAATGCTAGAGGCACAAATTAGCACACCTACTATTTCACTAAATATACACATGGCACTACTACATTAATGCATTATGGAATACATGGAAGGACTCATCCACTAAGAGAGTGCCACATGCACATTTAGTATAATGTAACTTCGTCTTGGTTGTGTTTGTCTTGAAGGAAAATTAACGGTGGAAAATTGTCTTAGTTTGCTTTATATGATTTGAAATGGTCTGACTTGATATATAGAATGATGAAAATGTTCTGAATTTGTAGATTCTATGAATTGAGAATGGGCTAGATTTTTTGGGGTTTTGTTTGTTTTGAAGGAAAATGGTGTTAGTTTTGATTCTTATAAATGTGAAAGTTGTGATATGTGGATTTCACGTTGATGTTTGTGTTCAAAATGGAATGAATTTTTCGGGGATCTATTTGTTTTGAAGAGAAATTATCTAAATTTTATTCTGATGAATGGAAAAGTTCCCACTATTTGGAATGGAAAATGGACTGAATTTTTCTGGTTATCGTTTGTTTTGAAGGAAAGTTACAGAGGAAAACTTGTCTTAGTTTTGCTTCTTCTTCTTTCTATTGGAAAAGGTCTGCATTGATAGATTGAAGATTAAAAAATGGTCTGAAGTTTTCCGTGTTATGTTTGTGTCGAAGGAAAATCTTCTTAGTTTTGTGAATTGATTGTCGGATATCATAGATTTTAGTTAGTTTTGAGAGTTGAAAATGGGATGAATTTTTATGGGTCTTGTTTGTTTGCAGGAAAATAGCAGTAGAAGATTTTTCCAAGAGAAGGTCAATGGATCTCAGATTTCTTCAGGGGCTGAATTTTTCTGGGTCTTTTGATAAGGGAAAACCAGTCAATTGCAGGAAATTCTCTAATGTGGGTGCGAATTTGGATAGGCAATTTCCAAGTGCTTCCCCCAACAGTTTATGTATCCTTCCTCTATTGCTTTAAAAAATATATATAGTATATTTATTGTGGCCCAGAGAAAGAGAGAAAAGTTAGGGGAGAGGGAATAGAATCAAAAGAGTACTCTACTGTGCAAAAAGTAATAAACTAATAAAATATTGGTGAATAGTGCCTCGCTTCATGTGGCGAGATAATGTAGCGCAAATTAAAATTAGTTTATTGACCCACTTACCGAGGCTGCTGCAGTTCTTTTAGTGAGTTTTCAATAGGTAAAATAAAAGTTGTGTTTGATGAGGCTGTTGTACATGCTCTAAGGGTTTGTCTTTTGGCTTAAAAAGATACCGGGTTACTTGATAAATGCTAATAGAGAAGGATGTATACGTAATTAACCCTTAAGAAAATCAGTCCATGCTTAAAGTTGCTTCTTTTTACATGTAAAATTTGTTACTTTCTCAAGGGAATTTACTTTGCCGTCCATATAACAGAAATGTTAATAGTTGCACTTTAGTCGATAGTGCAAGAACTGTAAGAGTTTACAAATGCAGTACTGCAGGGTGTCTCTCTACAAATAGCTGAAAGTACAATGGGTGTAAGTGCAAATTCTCCTTTTTTTTTAATTCGTCCCTCAAGTAAATTGAACTCGTGTAGTCCCTAAATTATCTTATCAATATCGATCAATGTAATGCATCAAAAATCCGTCGATAATTGGGGGAACATACATCAAAAATTGAGATTTTGCTTGATAACTTCTATATCAAATTGCTGATAAAAAAATCTTATATACCAAATCAATTAACGTTAGCTCAATTGGGCAGGACTCCTACATTTCACTAAAAGGGTCAGGAGTTCGAAACTCCCAACCTACGTAGGTGTAGGTGATATTCCCCTCGAACTTGTAGGGTTATCCCTCTTAAGAGCATCTCCTACCCATCTCTATTTTTCTAAAATGGAGAATGAAAGTGACACATTGGGGGGAGATTTTGTAATTAATGTCATCTTTTTGTACTTTTTTGGAGAATCTTGGAGGACCCATCATCTTTTTGTACTTCAACCCATCGCTATTCCTCCAAAATGAGATTTGGTTCTCTATTTTTTGAGGATCAAAATAGTTTTGGAGGACCAAATCTTTAAAAAAGATAGTGGGACCCTCCAAGAATCTCTATAAGTGAAGAAAATAGGACATTAATTACAAAATCTCCCCCCAATGTGTCACTTCCATTCTCCATTTTAGAAAAATAGAGATGGGTAGGAGATGCTCTAATAGGGCTACCAGTTTGATTAGGTTTATAATGATTGTGGATTTTGTTTCCAGTTTATTGGGTTCCCCTTAATGGGGTTCTTTTTTTTTTTTTTGTTGTCAATCAGTAAACACTTTCTCCCATCTTTTCTTAATTTATTCGGTTTTTATGTATGCTATCCATGTGTCTACTTCTAAACATTTCATGCCATGTTGTGCCCGTGCCTCCTGACCCAATTTACACGCCTATGGTTGGTTTTGTTTAACTGCACATAGCCTTAAAATTGAGCCAATGGCGAAGTTTCTTCTTTTATTTTGGTCGTTCTTATAGCCAATCACAATATTGAAAGTTTTTGCTTTGAGAAAGTGTTTTGGTTAGTAATCCATCAGCATATTAAGAGTCAAGTCCTCCTTTCCCTTTTTTATTGGCCAATTGGTACCACAAGATTCCTAAAGCGAGGTAAATAGACGTGCATTTACATGTGATCAACAGACAAAAAAAAAAGGTAGACGGGCAATTTCGTTTAAGATTGATTGAAATCAAATTTCAATTCCTAAAAAATCGTGATTCTAAACCAAATTTCAAAGCAATTTCCCTTTGTCAATGTATACAAGTGAAGTGTCCGGGAGAAAATATCTTCCATCTTGTTCCGAACCAAGTTTGACAATCTTCATGGCTCAAAATGATTGTTCTAGGAGAGTGTGGGTGTGTGTCGGACTCGAAGAGAGGAGAATGCGTGTGTAGAAGAGGATGGGTGTGTATGTTTGTGAGCCGATTCTAAAATATACTTTAAATCTTATTGACAAGGTAGTATAGTCGACTGCAAGATTGTGAAACTTACTGGTCTGGTTCATCCCGTTTTACGAGATTCAACCAAAGGTGTGAATACCATAATGGATCCCCTGTACACATTCATTGAAAGTGTTTGCTTTGAGGCTAAACTGCCCAAATTATATATTTATCTTAAAGCATTTTCTGATATTCTTTTTCAAACTGCACACAAAAACAAAGCTTTGCATAGGTTCAATTTAAACTACTCAATTTGCTTCTCGAGATTTTAAGGCTTTTGGAATCCCTTCGTATTTGGTTGTTGCTTGTGGAATGGGGTTTATTGTGATAGAGAGACGGGTCAAGTAATTGGACCCGACCTCAGCTACAGCTAACTCCAACTCTCCAAGACACCATACATATAATTACATATATCCATCCCAATAGTAACATATCTTTCACAATTTACCTTTCAATGTCATCCCATCTTTTCTTAATTTACTCGGTTTATTAAATTGGCGTGCTTTACACCGTCAACAAAAGTGACTCACATAACCACTCTTTGATTGGTTTTCCCCACAAAGTACCAATACAAGTCTCCCATCTTTTCTTAATTCACTCGGTTTTCATGTATGCTATCCATGTGCCTACTTGTAAATGTGTCAAGCTGTGTTGTACCCGTGACTCCCTACCCAATTTACACGTCTATGGTTGGTTTTGTTTGACTACACATAGCCTTAAAACTGAGCCAATGGCAAAGTTTGTTCTTTTATTTTGGTTAGTTGGTAATAGCCAATCACAATAATCAAACTGTTTGCTTTGAGACTAAAGAGTTTGGTCTAGCCATCCATCAACATATTAAGAGTCAAGTCCTCCTTTTCCTTTTCTATTGACCAATTGGTAACCACAAGATTCCTAAAGAAAGGTAAACAGACAGGGGTGAGGCATTTTTGTGTGCCCTAGTACTTTATTTATTTTGATGATAACAATCCCTTGTCTTGCATGCATGTCATGGTTTTCAATAAAATATTTAAAAGTCCGTAGTGTTTTTCATTTGCATGCTCACTAGTCACACATGTTTCTATTGTGGACTTCACTTTTCTGTGGATTATGCATCCTGATTAGTTACAGTTGAATGTTTTGTTTACTTTAAGTTTATGATCAATTCTTTACTGACGCCCAAACCTAAAACATTATCTTGTTTTAACGGCTAAATAATCTTTGAAGCGACTTGCGGATGATACTTAGGTTAATTTACTTGGACTAAAAGTAGTGGAGCAACGATTAATGGTTAATTCAAGTAATATTTTTATGTGAATTAGTGGGTGGTAGGTTAATGTATTTGGACTACAAGCAGTGGAGAGCAATGATTGGTACTTCATTCTGTTAGCAAAAACAATCACACACAATAAATGAATAAAAACAGTAGAGAAAATGACAATAAGATTTACGTGGTTCTCCAAAACTAGGTACCTCCATGGAAGCGAGAGTGAGTCTGTTGTTTGATTAAGCCATCCAGGATTTTTACAATAGAGAATATTTATAACGCTTACTCTATTCCAACCGTACTGTACCGTATCATTGTTCTAGTGGAGCAATGATTGGTACTTCATTTTGTTAGCGAAAACAATCACACACAATAAAGGAATAAGAACAATAGAGAAATCAACAACAAGATTTACGTGGTTCTGCAAAACTGGGTACCTCCATAAGAGCGAGAGTACTAAGTCTGTTATTTGATTAAGTCATCCAGAGTTTTTACAAGAGAGAGTATTTATAACGCCTACTCTATTCCAACCCTAAAATACACCTACCATACCTTTGTGCCAGTGGCCTAGCCCAAACAGTTGAATCCGCAAAGGGCCAGATGCGGAGCGGAGTAAGGGAAGCTTTTGCTTCGCCTTTGGCCTTTATAAGAACTTCTCGGTACTTCTCAAGTTCCAACACATTTGTTGAGGCCACACTATAGATTAGCCAGTATGAGGGACCTATCATTCAATTGATTTAGTTATGTTCTTTGCCTTTCATGTCTGTATCTTGTTATTTTCAGCTGTATTTAACTGTACTCGGGGGCATTTACATGTCATCTAACAAAAAAGAGTAGACGGGCAATTTCGTTTAAGATTGATTGTAAATCAAATTTCAATTCCTGAAAAATCTTGATTCTAAACCAAATTTCAAAGCAATTTCCCTTTTTAAGGTATGCAAGTGAAGTGTCCAGAAGAAAATTATCTTCCATTTTGTTCCGAACCAAGTTTGACAATCTTCATGGCTTAAAATGATTGTTCTAGGTGAGTGTGGGAATGTGTCAGACTCGGATAGAGGAGAATGCGTGTGTAGAAGAGGGTGTGTGTCGTGTGAGCCGATTCTAAAATATACTTTGAATCTTATTGACAAGGTAGTATAGTCGACCGAAACATTGTGAAACTTATTGAGGGTGGCTCCGCGCGCCCTTTGTTGCGGAGTGTGGACATTGGACAATCTTATTTTATGACTCTTGTAAGAAAAACTATGACATCATGTGACACATTCTTTGAAAGTTTTTGCTTTGAGAGTAAAGTGTTGTTTTTTTAGCAGTCCATCAGCAATTTAAGAGTCAAGTCCTGCTTTTCCTTTTTATTGGCCAATTTGTAACCAGAAGAAGGTTCCTAAAGCAAGGTAGACGGGGGCATTTATATGTGGTAAAAAAAATTGTAAACGGGCGCAATTTCATTTAACACTCTCTTCCTTTGCCAACTCACTTGCTTACATGCCCACCTCTGCACTCAACAACAAACCTCTGCATTGCTGCAACTTAAAGGAACCTTTTCCTTCAATAAATCGGCTTCTCTATATTGGTATTGTGATGCTTATGGAATCACTTCTCCAAAGATGGAGTCTTGGAAAAACGGTTCTGATTGTTGCTCGTGGGATGGGGTCGATTGTGATGGAGAGATGGGTCAAGTAGAGATGGTGCCTTGGAACCAGCTACATCTGAGGTCGAGTCCAGTTACTTGACCCGTCTCTCTATCACAATGCACCCCATCCCACGTGCAACAGTCAGAATCCTTTTTCCAAGACTCCATCTTTGGAAAAGAAGTGATTCCCTCATCATCTCAATACGAAGAAGCAGATTTATTCAAGGAAAAGCTTCTCTTAAGTTGCAGTAGTGCAGAGTTGGGTATGAAAACAAGTGACTTGGCAAATGAATAGAAAGAAAAGGAGGTTAAATAGTTGGTTGTAGGAAAGCCATCCTTGTTCATAGCCCATCTTTCCTCTTGAGCTCAGAAAAAAGACGAGTTTACCAGTCAAGGAGCAGTACTTAAAATGTTTTATAGGCATCTGTTGCGAGCTAAATTAATGACATGGCTTCTATTTTCCCTCAATGCTTATTAATTATTGGGGATGGTATGGGTATCCCATAAAAAAGAAAGAAAGAAAGGTTAACAGTTACGAAAATTGTGGTAACCAAAAGAATGCACAAGTACCAAAAAATTGCGCAATTAGTACCAAAAAAATGCATAACTACCTAAAAAGCGTATGTAACCTAATAAAAAAAAATATTTGGGTCCTGTAAAAGTTATTTTGGGAGACATAATGCTTGAAGCATTGTCTTTTAGAAGAACCAAGTTCAATCTTGTTCCTCCTACTATAATACCTCATGTTTGGAGGTAGAGAGTGTTTAGTCTCACATTGGATGTGATCTTGAGCATATAACAAACTATGTAGAAACTACATAGATTCACTTTTAAAAAGGAATCTTGGATAATGCTTATTCAATTTGTTCTATCTCCCATCTTTCTTACTTTCAGAGAGAGTTTTGATTTGTGTAAGTCTCGTGTATGGTGAAAGTGTGGGAAAAAAAGTCTTTGATGAGTACATTTACAGGCAATAAATGAAAGCTTTTAAATAACATAAATTTGAGCGAGTCAATTCTGTTTCTAATGTCCTTGTTTAATTCGTGCTTTGTTGGTAGGGTTCATTATAGATAGTTTACTTTCTATTCCTGAATATTGGGTGAACTGTATGTTACCGTAAATGACAAAGTATATTGAGGTGAACCCTGTTTAGGATCCTGATTGCTTAAGGTGTGCAGTTGTGTGTATTGATGCATGGTTCTTCTTACTCTATGTTTGTGGCATTTTCAGCTTTTAGTGAAGTATCTTATACGAATGATGTTCATCTTAGTTATTTCTCTAATTTCCCAAATCTTGTGGTTATGAAGCTAAGTAATAGAACCCGATCACTAGAACCCTTTGTGTGTTGTTGGGAGAAATGAATAATCTAAGTATTTGATATGTTTTTTCCCAAATCTTGAGACTCGAGCTAATCGCAACCATGATAACCCTATCATTTTTGTTGGGTAGGGATTCTTGTCTGTTAGTATTTCATCTTTGAGTCCTGGCTAAAATTTCTTTTTAACTTGAAGCTATTTAATCTTTAAATTTCGCTTTGACGGTTGATATATTTTGAAAAGATATCTGGGTATAGGGTTCAATGGAACCACAGCACCAGTAGCATTGTGATAGGCAAACAAGCCTAAATCCAGTATAGTGGAATGTCTCAATGAAAATGATTATGTAGGTAAATGATTCAACGCCATGAGAAAAAGAAAGGGAGAGGGTGGGTAGTTATTGTCCAAGCTGGCATGATATAAACCTTTCAATTTTGGGTATGCGACTAGGATTTCTCCTACCTCACTACTGAAGTTGGAACTCCAAAACGTAGGACTAAGAAGAGATTCTAAAAAAACCTAGCCGTCGTCCCTCTTCCCCCCAGGTTTTCATCACCCAAATCTTGGCGGGGGGGGGGACTTACCCTTGATGGGTGTTTTCCTTCCTTCCAAGTGATGACCTTTTTTCTCGTTTTTTGTAATCCCTTCTTTCCAGTGAGGGTTTTCTCTCTCGATCTCAGATTTGAGATTTTTTTTTATGTCTCCCCTCTTTGTCCTTTCTCTCGGCTTCTCCTCCAACATCAAGGTGCTATTTCAAGTTCTGGCAATGGTGATGGTGGTGATGGTCCTTTAACGAAGCAAGGCGGAGGCGATAGCGGTTCAACGACGAATCAGATTAGCTGGTTCTGCCATGGATGTGATTAATGAATTTGAGGATTCCTAACACCTCAAGTTTTTTATCAATACAAGTTTTTCTTTTGTGCATATGACTGTTGGTGGCCTATTTTGTAGCTATGAGAGGTAGTAGTTGCCTAGGTGTTTGTACCTTGTTACCCTCCTTTGTGGCTTTCTAGTCCTTTGATTAAGTATGGATACTACTTCTATATGGTTATCTCATGTATCTTTGTTCTCTATCAATAAAGCTTCTACCACTTTGACTTCAACTCATCGAGTTTAACCCTTATGTGATTTGTAATTAGTATGCTTACACATTCAGTTTGAGCTTTGGTAAAGCAGTGACTTCTTTATTTGGTATTCAATTGACTGACTCATCTAGATTTACTAGAGCACTTTACAAAAGACTATTAAGCAACGACTCATTTGGTTCGTTTTAGATTACTGGGAGAAATCAATACTAGCTTTTCTTCGATTCTGCAGGTGGTGAGATTGGATAAAGAACTGGAACTCATGACCCAGAATCTACAATCTACCATTCATATGTATTTATGCACTAAAGCTGGACTTTCTAGCTTCAGCTTTCAGCTGTTTTGTGGTGTGTCCGAATCTGGAAATTGTGTCCAGATTTTATGAGGATTTAGTCCAGAGATTGTGTCCACAATGTGTCCAAACTTTGTGTGTGTGTGTGTGTGTTCAAATTGGTCCATATTTTTGCAGAGAACAGTTGTAGATTGCTGATAATTCGTGTATCTTTTATGCAACAGAGAAGTGCTTGGGACTGCCCTATCTAGCATTTCCTGTGAGTTGGAGGCAGAGAATTGGAATGGAGGACGAGTCCCTTTTCTTCATTGGGTGTGAGAAAGCTGGTCTTGAAGATTTAACGGGAGTTCACACAAGTGCAGCTTGTGTCACGGTTCACACAAGCAAAGAACAAGTACTTGATTTCCTCTGCTGCACGAGAACAGATTTAAAGATTGCTCGACAAATTAATGAAGTGGTTGAGGAGTGTCCTCATTTAGATCTCTTTATCGAGTGTAAAACTATAAATGCGTAACAAAGTCGTAGAGGAAGAAAGCCCCCGGCTTGGAGACACAATTTGAAGTTATAATTTGTTTATTGCTTAGTTTGGAATATCAAGTTGTAGTATCGTTGTAAAACATGGTTTTAGTTTTGCAGATGTAATTTATTGGATTGTGAATGGTAATATAGGATGAAAAAAGCCCCACCTTGGACTCATATACACCATTGTTTTTGTTAGTTTCGTTGGATTGTCGAAGTTGTTAGTTTGACACGCGAGGCATTGGGTTAGGCCATAAAGCAAGGAAACCATGGCGAATTTTTTTCCCACTGCCTATAATTTAACCATAATGTTGATATTTGAGAGCATTCACACAGACAACGAAAGTAAAGGGGAATGACACATTATAATAACCTGGGTACCAACACAGCATAGGACACGGGATCCAGACACAGATGCGGACACTATACGGACATGGGTACAAATGATATGTGTTTTGAAAAATGTATTATATTTTTCGGAAAATTCGACGAAGTTTCCTTTGTTTTCGGTCTAGCCCGACGTCACAACGCCTCAGTTAGCAGTCACAATAGAGCAAACAGTTGTTCAATAACAATTCAAACTCACACTGAGTCGCACATCGCAATTGAGAAGAAGGTTTTAAAACCAAAACAAGTAGAGAAAAAAATACGGCATCCACTAGTTTGGCCAACATGAATACATAATGTTTTACAAAACAAGCATGAGCAACATAATCATCATCCTCTACCTTAAGCTCTATATACAAGCAAAAAAAAAAAAAAAAAAAAAATCCTAAGTTTGGCTAGCATCTCCTTTTGCCTTTCTTGGCTGGCCGCTCCAACGCACCTCTACGTCTTCTCCAAGCTCACGTGTTGTTATTTGACTTTATGGAAAGTCTACCTGCTTTTATTTTCATCAGAGCAAGGATCGGTAAATGCTGAAATCATGTATGACCATAATTTGAAAGGCTACCTGCTTGAATACTTTTGAGTAAATACAAACAAAAGCAGCAAGCTTGATCGCTTATTCAAAGTCCGAACAACATACCATCTTGCACACTACGGAAATCATCATTACCATCAGACTCGTTTGCTGTTGCAGCATTGGGATTTTCTTTTGACGTACATAAAGATTAGCTCAGCACATACTTGACGAAAGATTCAAACAAATCGAAATTTGCTTCAATGGAAATATGATGAGTACATGACACTAGAAGATAGTTCACATAATGATCAAAGTAATCATGTTCTTCAGTCTCTCAACTCTCTAGAAGCAGACACGTTCCATTTTCCCTATATTGATCTAGGAATTTTCCCCCTTACCTAGACTCATAAACAATGGGTAAGAATACAGTTATTATTCCATTGGAAACTAAATCGAAATCTGGACAACATAATGAAGGAAAAATCCAAACCAGTCGTGAGTGACCCTGTCAAACATTTTGGAGCAGAGACACATTTTAATTTTCACTTGTTAAGTGATCCAATCAGCTCTTTCCTTAGTTTGGCAGCAGTGTTTTAGTTCACTTTTCTGATGTTTTAGAATCATCAGCGCTCCAAACCCAAACCATATCCGGAGGAATGATGTGGGAGAAAATACAAATCATTAGTAAATGATTACAAAGAGAGTGGACAGCAACTTGAGTCCAGAAGATCAAAGAAAACAACCTGAATTCTAAATGCCAATATAAAGATCATGAAACCTAGAACAAACTGAAAAACATAATGGTTAGGGTCAAGCCTTGTACCAAAAAAGGATACCAAGGAAACAACAAAATGGCATTTTTACTTCTTTTGAGTTTCAATCATTTCGCCCAAGTTTACGGTTCTATAAATTCATCTAGGAGGGAATGAAGACATAGAATATGAACGAAAATACAAAGAAATGCAAAATGAAGAGGAAATACAGTCTAAATTTTTTACTTTCCTTAATCCATACTGGTCTTCAAATACCCTTGTTAGAATGAAAACCTGCCTCGGCAGTGAAGTACTTTTATGACCTTTAACGAGCATTTGCAGGTACGGTTGATATATTTTGAAAGGATATCTGGGTATAGGGTTCAATGGTAAGGACTTTTCTTTTGTTTTAGGAGTTCGAAGTCTAAATTGGAACCACAGTACCAGTAGCATTGTGATAGACAAACAAGCCCCTAATCCGTGATTTGCCAATTTGAAGTTTCATCCGGCAAAGTGAGATGGAGAAATCCTAGCTGCCTGCCGAATCGTGGAATGTCTCGACGAAAATGATTATTTAGGAGAATGATTCAACTCTTGAGAAGAATAAAGGGAGAGGGTGGGTAATTATTGTCCAAGTTGGCATGATGTAAACCTTCAATTTTGGGTAGGCTACTAGGATTTCTCTGACCTCATTGCTGAAGTTGGAACTCGGAATTCAGCTCATTGAGTTTAACCCTTACCTGAATCATGAGGAATGTACCCACACAGTGACTTATGAGTTCTGATGGGATTTGTGCTTCATTTCTATCCAACACGTTCTTCAAATCAGGTCCCGTTGAATGCAATGAATTTGATGGGCAACAGGAAGTCAACAGATAATGAGAAGATGAACTTCCATGAAAAGCATCAGTAGCGGTATGTCTCATGGCCAACAAGCAAGAATAATCGATGAAAGCCGATTACTGACATAGTCTATAGCATCCTCAATCCTCTCAAAAGTATTTCCTCCTGCCTTCAAAGATGTTATAGCCTAAACAAATATTTAAGGGGAAGCTCTAATAAGAACTAGCAAACCATATCAGAATTAAAAGCAAAAGCTCAATTGGTCAACATGATGAATGATTGCCTCACCATGCCACCAATTTCTAACTCAGTTTCTAAAGAAAACTATATTTGAATATGGTGTAGCATAACAAACAAAAGCGTCAAGGACATTAGTTTGTTTCTCGGGTCACTATCAGGCTTGTGCAAAGTACCGATGCATCTCATGGCTTCCTTCAAAATTAAGAAACCAGTGATCATAGTCCCAATATTACCAGTAAACTATTTCAGAATCCCACCTAAAATGGCATCTCACCATATGGGAGATAAGTGCCTTGTGTTTTATAGCTGCTGAAGCATTTGATGAATTTGTAAATCAGAATCATGTGATTGATGCAAAGTATAGAGATGGTATTCCAATCAAATGTCAACTGGGGATCTAAGAGCAGGTGGGCATAAGGAGTCACATTTCAAACTAGTTAGATATGGGGAAAATACTTCCTTGCACCATGATGATGATTAAATCAGTGCCAAGAAGGGTTGTCAAACTTGTACAATACCCATACGGGATAAGTATCATAAGGTATGAATCATACTGTGAAGTAAAACAAGTCTCTCAAATACATAGCTTCTTGGAAAAGACATCACAATCTGATTCTGTATCATAGGATATTTTGGCATATTGTAGATGGAGGTTGGGGATGGCATTAATGAGATGAATGCCTTCTTGACATTGACTTGATGGATGAGGAGGTAATTGATCTTCATGATGCACTCGACGTTTTCCTTGCTTTTTAGTTTCTTGTTAGCACGTAAGTGGTAAATGGTTATAACTTATAAAAGTAATGAGTAATACAGATTGTAAATGTCTAGTAAGTGTATCTTTCCGACATGTTATCTAGTTGAAGGCTTGGAATTTCATATCCTCAAAGCTTCTTTTTCATACATGAATATATTTTCAATATTATGTTAGGTATGGCAACTTTTACCTTTTATTTACCTTTGTAATATGCATATGAAGATGACACATGAAATGAGGAAACGATACGTGATAAGTACCTTGATTTAACAAAATTGGTGCCAAGTGTCTGAAGAAACAGAAAAAAGGACAGAACATTCCATTCTATACCTGCATAGCTGCATCTACCTTTGTCCAAGCTTTGGTTTTCGAACTTTCAACAATGTAATGGACATCAGGTCCTGATTCCTGGAGGTGATTTGCAGGCTGATCAAACAAGCTCAAAGGCCCACTTGAGTCCCCTAGGTTGGCTGTGGTCCTCGGCCTTGCAAATGGTGAGCTTCCTTGGTAGGTGTTCCATTGCCTCAAGCAATAAAGAGCAGAAGAAACCTGCCAATGAAGTTAATTGCCTTAACAAACTTCAAGGAAACATACTCCTGTCTCCCCCTCTGTCCTAGTTTGTTTGTCCCATTCTTGGTAGGTGTTCCAAAGTTGTAGGGTAGGCACTTATTGCTGAGAGGTGGTGTCATAGGGATGTCTTCAAAAGATTCAACCTCTGGGCTCTGCAAAAGGCATGAAGTGCCTGTTAACATCAAATAGTGACCTACGACATTATCCCGACTGAAATGACCCCTCCCATGAATTGGGATTAAGTAGTTCTTGAATCCCTCTACAAATGAAGTCAGCAATACATATTATATAGAAGAAAGCATGAGGACATAACCAGGGGTGGCGCCAGAAAATGGTGTCAACGGGTTCAGTGGGGTAGCATGTTGACCAAAAGCAGACACTCTCCTCACGTGCACCACAGTTGAGTGCATATATGTTTCCTTTCAACTATTAGATCAAGCTAAGCTAAACCAATGGCCAAAAACACATTAGAAATCTCTTGTATATATGCATCATCGTCTCCATCAATAACCAAATCAAACCTTACTAGCTGCAGCTGACAACAAAATACTGAACATATATCTCCATGTCGGACTTTTCATAGATGTTGAAAATCTGTTCTTAGGGCAACTTGATTTATAACAAACATAAGTTAAAAATCAACACCAATGATGGATGACTCGAATTACGAAATAAGACTGAGACTCCTTTTGAATCAACCACCACAAAGAGAGTGAACAGCAACTTGAGACCAGAAGATCAAAGAAAATAACTTGAGCTCTAAATGCCAATATAAAGATCATGGAACATAGAACAAACTGAAAAACATAATGGTTAGGGTCAAGCCTTGTACCAAAAAAGGATACCAAGGAAACAATTTTTACTTCTTTTGAGTTCCAATCATTTCCCCAAATTTACAGTTCTATAAATTCATCTTGGAGGGAATGAAGAAATTAAACCGGTAATTAAAAACAACCTGTGAGGTCATATTTCATTTTAGACACCAAGCACGGACTACTGAATGCCCACGATCCAGTCGTGAAAGACGAACCAATATGACAAATCTGTCGCCTATGGGGATTTCATTCAAGTAACCTTTGCACAATTTGGATACGGTGACATAACAACGCAGCTCACCTCAAAAAGTGCTTGATGTAAACACAACTGAGTGCTTAAGACATCAAAATCCAAATCCAGAGCATAGAAGTCCACAATAAACATGAACCAATCAAATTTCAAGTTCAATATACTTGTAGAACCATTACCAATCTTAGTTGTCTACTTGAGAAAACCCAACTCAAACAAGGGACAAACCACAAACTAGATCCCTGTAAAACCGAGAGGGAAGGTGACAGATGACACTTAAAAATCATGTAAGAGTAGATAACGGTCTCTTTTCCAACAAAAAAAAAAAGGAACAGAAATTTTAACATTTCCCTTGCACACCCATTGGAAAACTGGATTCTAAAAGAACTATCCTATATTTTGCCAATAAAAAAAGAAAAAGAAAAAGAAAAAGAAAAAAAAGAGCCATCGTATATACTGATGGAATTTTGCAAACCATTGAATCAGTAAATATCCCGACAGCCTGTTAAGCATGGATCCATCAAAGCATCTCAGGCTGAAGACTTGAACACATCCTCCAAATTTGTCCTGCATTCAAAACCTAAACAAAGATGTCACTAACTTATGTAGTCTCAGGCTTTTCGATATCCATTGGCTCTTCATCAGCTAGTGACCCTCACTACTAGCAGCTCCAACAAACTCTTGTTACATATTTTGGTAATTTACAATTTGAGAAGAAGATTTATCAGGGGACGGCTGATATATGTTAACTGCCTTTGGATTCTTATCCTTCTTACATTCAATTTTGGCGTTGGGACTTGGAGAGGACCATTCTCATTAACTTCTCTTTGATAGGCTGCCACTTCACTTGGCAGTACTCTTTTACTTCAAAATGCATGTAACCAAATCTCTTACATATGTGTACCACTAATAGTGCTAGAAAAAGAGGAAAACATACACTTCTTCTTCTCTGTAGACCAGAAAACAACTTCTTCTTCAACAGCCAAAAAACAATCACAGATATATGTACACCCTGTTTCAACTCTCTATATTTTCATACATACTTTGAAGCTATATATTTTGAGCATACGGCAATTGTTGGTTCGAGGAAAGTTTTAGCTGCGCACAAACCTTTCCAGGATCATTTTATCTTGGGAGTGGAATGTCACACAACTTGATGCAAGCGGGGACGTATCTTCTCTTAAGAGAGCGCTTTATGCGAGACTTGATCCGCATAAGTTTTTTCATAAACTCTTAATTTTGTGCTTACATAATTATCTCAATTTTATTGTCATGTTGTTTTCTCCAGTTATTATAATTTACAGAATATCTAACAAATAATTTCCAACAACTCTCATTAGGGTTGGTGTTTGCGGTGCCATTTCCATCACCCTGAGGTGGTGCTAGTGATGGAGTTTCAGAAGTAGCTGGTTTGGCTACCTTAGGTTTCGTCATAATCAGCCTTGCAACCTTGTTTGGAGACATGGTACAAGTCAATAGCCTATAAATCTAGGAAAATGCAAAAGTTCATGAGCAAATACCCATGCTTAGTCAGAGGCTTAGAGCAATGCTTCAAAATTCAAGTTTTAAATGCCAAAAAATTGAAGGTTTTGTAAGGTCTTAAGTGCTCTTCAAACACCAAACTCTTCAGATGCTCTCTTCAAATTTGACATAGGGCTGGTAGCATACTCCAAATCTCACTAAAACGATTTGGGGAACACTTTTAAGCTAACAACACATGCCAAAAAAATTTGTCCTTACTGAACGAAAATCTGATTCATCAACGTCCACCATGAATCATAATCAGCCCGGAAAGGAAAGGAAACTACTCCTATGACTGAGAAACCAAAACAAAAATCACATAAACCAGAAGAGAAGAGACACTTACTATCAGAGTGTGTTGTGATGCGTGGTTCCATGGACTCACACACCCCAAATTGCATCTGGGTCATCATCATCAGCCCCAATAATTCTGAAATTCACGAGTGAGCTCGACTCAGCTAGTCCCGAGACATAATCTGAACGAAGATATAGGTTTAAGCGGTTACCTTTTCGGCCACTTAAGAATCCAATTTGCTCAATCTCGATTGAGGAGGATGAGTCCTGCAACAATTTCGCTGATTCACGAGTGAGCTCGACGCAGCTATCCCGTTATGAAATCTGTATAAAGACAGAGGTTTAAGCAACAATTCCACTGATTCGACCAAACTATATTCTCTCCCTCTCTGAATTTCATTTTATTCAGGCTCAAACTATATTCTCTGCTAAAAATAATATTGATCCTGTGTAGGCAGCTCTATTATCAAAAAAAAATTTCCACTTAAATCGCTTTCGATTATGTATCATTCAATAATCAATTCAAGTGATTCTTAACATGGTTTATCATCTTGACAAAATCTACAAGATGAACTGATGAGATCGTATTAATAATCTTGTAATGAATCACAATCGAGCCATTACTCCTTTGGCATTATTCTTTGATAAAAAGGCTTAGATCGTATGTGGTCAAATCTATTTTTATAAAAAACAATTCGCACAAATCATCCCCGATCATGCACTAATAAGAATTAATTTGGTCTAATAATCAACAAGATTTATCTTATTGACAAGATCAAAATGTTGAACAATTTTGATCCGATTAATAATCGCAGAATAAATCTCGAGTGACAATTTAAGTTCAATTTCAGTTGTTGAATCAAAACGACGTCGTTTATGGGTACATGACATAGGTTCAACCTATGTCATGTACCCACAAACGACGTCGTTCGTATAGCATCGCATCAAATGCCTTGCCCCAAGCCGACATCGTTTTGTTCTGTCCCTCTTCTTTCTCCTCCGGCTCCACTTAACCCTCTTCCCTCTTCTCTCTCCTCCTCTCAGCACCACCTCCGACCGCCACCACCACCACAACTCGGGAAATTATCCAAGAGAGAGAGAAAAACCGACCTTAATCTGGAAGTCGACATCACTGGAAGCCACTTTATAAACAGTTTCCGCCACCTGTTTGAAAGAAGCCGAAAGAGAGAGTGACTGGTCGACCCAAACCCCGTTGGCGAACGACAACCTCAGGCCGCCACTGGGATCGCCAATAGTACTTGATGCAAAGTACCCATTTTTGTTTCAAAAGAATTGGAGTTCATTTGGGCTTGAGGTATCCTTCTTTAATATTGGAGTTCAGTTCAGTTGGGACCGCCAATAGTACTTGATGCAAACTACCCATTTTTGTAATGTTCTTTATAAATGCATTACTAATCTTAGCCATGAGATTGCAATCCATACTTCCTGATCTTATTAGACCTACCCAGTTCGCTTTTGTGAAAGGTCGATCCGTAGCTGATAACATTTTTTTTTATGCAAGAGTTAGTAAGATCTTACCATTCTGATAATGAACCCGCCTGTTGTGCAATTAAAATTGATTTCATGAAAGCGCAATCAGATTTCATACTCTCTCCTTCCCTTACTGTTGGTCCCTTGGGGGGATTTCAACATTTAAGGAGAAATGCAATAAATGCGTTCAACATTGAATTTTCAGTATTTGTTTCCCATTTTACTACTTTATATCAACTGTTACGTACATTTTTTGCTCTGTGTTGGTGAGTTTTGGAATATAGTTAAAAAGTTTTATCCTTCGAATCTCCAAAGAGGACTAAGAATTCGGAACATCCCAAATTGGAAAGATCAACGATTTTGTTCTGGACAATATGTCAATAACATACAAGGGTACTGAGGGATTCATTGTTTTTACCTAAAGCATATGTTGGTGGGTTGTAATATGACTTCTATCGTCTAATCCATGGACTGGTATCTAGAAATCTTGTAGTGTCAAATAATAAGAATTGTATAGTGCTTGGGTGTGGTGGTTTGTAGTTTGAATCTAAGTGCCCTTAGTCCGTATTCAACATCCTAGGGTGGCATATTGGCGGTTCATGCTCTAGTTTGCCAATAGATGGTGAGATCAACCAAAGTTAACAAATTCTTTGAGCAGCTTGCTTTTTGTGGGGACAAATTCCAGGTTTTGTGAATATATTGTTGTCAAGTGGCTGTACACTGCGCCTACAGTTATGAAAAAGCTCATGCTTTGGCCCTTAGAAGTATTTGATTAGTGACAATTTGCAAGTAATTTATAGATTCCCAGCACTTATCCACTGTTTCCTACATGTTACATGTTTGAGTTTTCCTATTGTGCCATTTATCTTATGTATGTAATACATTTCGTTACCCCATAGAAGTTGTGCACATAACTACGTAAGCTTGTAAACGTAACACGTAACTACATAGTCTACACACACATGCTTGAAAGAATCCCTTTCTCTCTGTAGTTTTTGTTAGGGCCTTCGCTCGACTTCTATTCCTGCTTGTTGGATTGGTCACTTAGGTTTTAAATTTTAAAGGTTTATACAGTTGAAAGCTAGGGAAATATGAACTGACCAACTTATTTAGGAAGAAAGGGAGATTGGATTAAATCAAGTGACCTTAACTTATCTGAGAGTGCTGTTTTACAACTGATTTATTATAGTATTCCAGTGGTGACTATTAAGGTTGTGATGCTCACAAAACCTATTTACTCCGTATTTGCTTTTATCAGAAAGATACAAGTTAAACTTAGGCATAGAAAAGGAGCAGGACAGCTTTTCTTGCTGCCTGTCCCTTTCAACTAGGAATATTGAATCAATCAAACCACCCTATTAGAAGTCTCTGAAGTATGTTGAGCATAAGTGAAAAGCAGATAGCAAATTCTGAAGAACATGGGTTGCATGATGTAAGGTTCAGGAATGTTGGAGAGCTTCTGCAGATTAAGGGAAATCTGGGGAAGCTATCTTTACGTAGGTCAACTCTTATACAGCCGTAATGCATTACCATCGTTGCATGGGCGCCAGAAATCTATTTAATGTAGATTAGTCTTCTATAATTTCATCTCGTAAAATTTGGGAAATTAGATTAGATTTTTTCTTCTCTTCATGTTCTATTTGATGATCCTTTCTGGTCCTTTCAGAAGTAATAGGACATGTTTTTTCTCTTTACAGATTCCAACAAATGCTGCTGGTCTTATAGAGCATGAGGCACATCCTTTCTAGTCCCAGAAATACTACCCCTCTCATGAGCATGATGGGACTCCTAGGTGCTGTAGCTGTGAGCGTTTGGAGATCACTTTGAACAAAATAGAATTGAAACAGCAACTATTTTGGTTGTATTTGGTTGTTGGGAAGGGGTTGTTTCTTCGTGGTATTGGGATCAAATATTTCTTTCCTTCTTGTTATGAAATGTCTTCTGATGGTGGTTATCTTATTAGGAGGAGCTGTTATTGTAAATGCATAACTAAGTATAATGACCATATAAAGTGAGGCATTTGCAAACTGAATTTAGTACTCTTCCGTTATAATCTGTTTGTGCTGTTTCTGCCTGTCTTGCCATTTAATCAAGTCAACAAACAACTAATCAAATCATCTCAATTAGTTCTTGAAATCTACGTCTTTATATAAATTAGGAAACTTCAATTTTTTTGAGGTATCCGAAATAGTAGAAATAGGCAAACAAATTGAGATGGAGGGAGTAATTAATAGTAGTAATTACATGTACCAAACCAAGATAATGTGCTTTTTTGTGTTTAAACTTCTATGATGGAACCAAAACCATATGCTTATTTTGTTTATAAACTTGTATGAAGGAAGGCATCACGGAGACGTCAACAATATGAACACAAACCATCTACTGTTTCCCTATTATTGTAGACATCTAGCACTTAACTTTGGAGGCCAATCCGTAGATCCCATTCCCGACAACCAAATAGCCCCTTTGTGGTTCTTAGTTAAGTTTAATTGTCTATGTTTCCTCATGAAATGTTGATTAGTGGATCTTTGCTAATCTTATGCAGCCAAGGGAAACACAATATGCTGCACTTGTCAATGGTCGCAAGCTGTGCCTAGAGTGTCTTGATTCTGCAATCATGGATACTAATGAGTGTCAACCCCTTTATGTTGACATTCAAGTTTTTTTTATGAAGGGTTGAATATGAAAGTGGAGCAGCAGGTTCCGCAACTCTTGGTAGAGAGGCAAGCACTCAATGTAGCGATGGATGGGGAAAAGAGAGTAAGTCCACACTGTTATAGTTATGCTCTAAAATTTCATAATGGAGACCCAAATTGCTCCATTTTGAAGCTCAAAATTGAGTTGTGTCTCCAATTGTGAGGACTATCTCCAAAACTGGAGACTTGTCTCCATTTTTTGTCTAATCCTTTTTTATAAAGCTGCTATTATTAAAAAGATGTTGACCATACATTTAAAATAAGACAATGTTAAATACATTCCATAAAAAGTTGAAAAGCTTATAATTTGCAATTTGTGGTGGATGTTTGTGACATAGTTGAACTTAGAAGGATGGTGGAATTGGAAACACATATTTTGGACTAGAAATGATATTTTTAGTCTCCGTTCTCTAGATTCAGTTGGAGATTCTCTCGCTTTAGAAATGTAGATTTTGCTCGGTATCCTTTTGTTGATTTCCCCTAGTAAGGAAGAGAAACTGATACTTCTTTCTCATGGCCAGGGTGATCATCACATGCCCGAGACCAGAGGGCTATGCCTGCCGGAGGAACAAACTGCCAGCACTGTAAGTTTTTTTTTTGGCTTCTGATATCATTTCTGTTTCTTTTTTTCTTTTTCTTTTTTGATGGTTATTACGTTAGCTATGATTTCATTAGCTCACTGTTTGTGTTTGACTGCCTCAAATATGGTCAGTTATTAGGGCGTGTTGGTCACAGAAAATGAGTTGCCTATTTTATGGCGCCAAACAGGGGTATAGGCTTTAGAACAGAACCCTGTAAACTCACCCGTCGTTCGGTCGTTGTGAGCTGACTGCGATTCTAATTTTGTATGGCCTTCCTAGGTAATCTCTCTTTCTCTCTCTCTCTGTTTTTAAGGTTATGGTAGAGGAAAGGCTTATGCGATTGGCAACTAATTAGTTCTGCATATCACATAGTTGTACCTTTATCACGCACGTAATATGGGATACATTCATGTCCTAAAATTGGGTGCTCAATTGCATTGAGGTTTAGGTCTTTTGTTTACTTCAAATTATGGCAAGTTTAATTTTAGTTCTCTGAAACATGGCCCAAAGATAATCTGTTTTACTTACACCGAGAGCCAGTTGTTGTGATTATGAAGGTTTGAGAAGTCTAATTCGCTTAATATAGTTAAATGAATCAATAACAAAAATGATCTCCCATGCTCTTTTTCTGGGCATTGTAACATAGGATCTACTACATCCAATCTTTGCACATTTTGTCCCCTATCTTTTCAAGTTTCCACAAATGCTATGATTTATGAAACCTACTCAGTTTCCAAGCTACACCTTTAAAATCAACGGGGAGAAAGGAACAAATGGACTCCATTTTATCCACTGATTGTGAAAAGGTTTACTATAAAGCTCCATTTTTCCTTCCTCTTGCGGCACAGTCTACATCAATGTTCTACAATGTATTTTTATAGAAATAGTTCCTTATATTTGATTAATTGGTTATCTCAAGTAAAATGTGCTTGGTTCGTGATAGTGAGTTAAAGAGTCATATATCCTTAAAATTGACATTGTTTATGGACTCATGATATTATCACAAGAGAGGCAAAGGGAAAATCCCTAATTCCTTGAAGATGCCATTTTATGGATCTAAAACTTTACAAATGAATGGAAATGGTAGATAATCTCAGTCCCGCTGAGCCAATCTGAACCAAAGCCAATGCCTCGGATGGAGACTGCCACAGGAGGTCGGACCACCTGGTCAAAAAATGGCTAAGTTTTCTATTCTGGACTTCACTTTTCTGTGGATTATGCATCCTGATTAGTTAAAGTTGAATGTCTTGTATACTTTTAAGTTTGTGATCAATTATTTATTGACTCCCAAACCTAAACCATTATCTTGTTTTAACGATTAACCTGGTGGTCGGACCACCAGGTTAACTTATTTGGACTAAGAGCAGTGGAGCAACGATTAATGGTTAATTCAAGTACTATTTAGAGGCTAAACGTGGCGTCTCCCCTGGACATAACTACATTAAAGTTCAACAATGATCTTCTGCATTCGACATCTAGGGAAAATGCCTTCATTTAAAAAAAAAAATGAAGAAATTTCCATTGGGTTTCATAAATCAGAACAGCCATATAAGGACACCTTTCACCAAAACACGGATGTGTTTGCCAGACACACCTTCTAAAAATGTGTTTGCAAACCACACGTTTTTAGAAAGCGTGTTTAGTAACCACGTTTTCAGGCCAACGCAAATTGCTTAATCAGGCCAGCGCATGCTGCTTTTTTATCCTCCATTTCTCCCTAATGAAATCCAGATTTGGATCAAATCCTATATTTTCAGTTCCTTATTTCTCCAACTGTTGAAGGTACTTCTTTTCCTTCTTAATTTTCTTTTACCTTGATATATACTGTCTATTTCAGCATGCTTCTTTTATCAGCATATTTCAACTTACTTATGATTAGGGTAATCGAGTCTTGGTGTTTATACAATTGTTTGGGTTTATTTCTATAAACCCAGGGTTTTGTGCTTGCTTTGATTTCCTTCCTCTCTTAACTATGAGGTAACTGCTAGTATTAGTTATACTTGTTAAGGCACTGTTTGGTTTCTAAAGATTGAGGACAATAGAGTTAAGTGGGTTTGAAGTGCTGCATATTCTAATTTAATGGTGCTCTAAGTGAGAACTCAATTTGCCTATGCTTATTGACTATTTGAGATTTCTTAAGTTAATGATTGTATTGCCCTGTTCTAGTGGACGGTGGTGGGATTGATCTTGAGGATTAGTTTAGGTCTGCTAAGCTTGTCTTAACACCTGAGTTACTAAGAAAGGGAAAAGAAAAAAAAAACCTAACGATTTTCTTGCTTGTTGGAAATGAAAGGAGAGGAAGCAGATCTTGAGTTTTTTCTTTGTTTGTTTGGTTGGTTATGTTGGCAAGTTCAGTTTAGATTTTTGAGGGATTAGAAAGAAGAAGCAGGAGTTTATTTGACAAATGCTACCTAAACCACTGTGGTGACCCAATCTTTGAAGTAAAACCTGATGAAGGATTTTAAAGTTTCTCACTGTAAGTTGAGACCTTTTACCATCATTGACAGGCGCTTCCACAGGCACCTGGCTGTGATTAGCTAAATGATTTAATGATGGAACCAGGTGTAATTTTTCTGAAATTCGAACCTCATTAATTTAAAGCAACGAAGGACTTTTGATGATTTAGGCAAAAGAATACTAGAATGGATTACGCAAAATAGTAGCAGTTTAAGAGGGTGTTCACCTCACAGAAGCAAAAAAGGCCCAGTTGTGTTATGGTAATTGTAGACCTTGTAGTTTGAGTGAGTTAGTATAGCTTATCTTCGTCTTTTGGTGTAACAGTTTAGTTCTCTTAAAGATCAATTGTCCTTTTTGTGCTGAAATTTACTGCTTAGAAATCCCAGTGCAAAATAAAACATGCTCTCAGTAATGGGTATATCTCAGTATGTAAGAGGAAGGAGACTGGGTACATTTCTTCGTCAAAATACTGGTGATTAAACATGGAAAGCATAATTCGTGATCTAAAAGCAAGGTTCTTGAAAATTGCTGGCTAATCCCAATTTTAATTTCCAAATGACATGATTGCTACTTTTTGAAGCATGTTCTTTGGTTAGTGCTGAAATTTACAGCTTAGAAATACTTTTGAAGCATGTTGGACGAGTGCTAGTAGGGAAGTGAGAAACACCCGTCAAAGCTAGTAAATGAGCCTGGGCAGCCTCTCCACTCCTTGCCAATTGGTTTTGAGATGGATGCTTTAACAAGAATCATGCACTCTCATAGTCTATCTATCCATGATATTGGATGGACATCTTTTTAGCAATCACAAATGCTACTTATTGGGTTCAGTCACCTATCAGATTCTTGATGAATCCATCTATAAAATGCAGCAATGAGTTTGCTCAGCCCGATGCTTTGAATATCTTCTCTCTCTCCCCCCTTTTTTTTGTATCCTCAATATATAACTTGCCATAGATTGGTCTAAAAGTCTCTCTTACATGTGGCCAGATAACGAATCCCAGTTGAAAGAGGATGAACAACTTGCCAAAGCTATACAAGACAGCTGGAATGATGAATCTCCAACCCATTATGGACATGGAAACCGACATCAACCCATCCCTTCCCCCTACTCAACAGGGTTCAGGTACAGGAGTCCTGCATGGCTATTGTACTTTACCTCACAATTCTGCTCCCAATTTGTTTTAATCACATTCTGTATTTATAGTATCTTATTGCATTGATCTAAAAACAGAAGTATCTCTTTGCATGGCATATTACTTTTGTTTTATCTTTTATATTTATTTTTTTTGGTTTATCTGTTCTTGTCCTCGTTTTCCCATTCTTTGTAAGCACAGGAGACATTGGAATTCCTCACCTTTAGTTTAATTGATATTATTAGATCTCTACTAATTTTTGCTTCTAAACCTGTTGTTTTCACCTTTACATCAAATCCATCAAACCTTGACGGTACGTCTGGTTATTCGGTAAATGAGATTCTTGATGTTTATCCATTGTTTATTTTCAAAACCTTTCATTCTTGGAACTATTTGTATGCTCCTATAAAGATGCATCAACATGATTAGCTATTTGTGGTCATTCCTACCAATTGAAGGTAATCTGTAAGAGGTTTATATTTAACTGGTAGCGTCAGTCAGTTTGAATTAGAGATTCTCTTCTTGACAAAGCAAATTTGATTCTTTATGGTTTGCATGATTGTGGTTGCATGATGTTAACATGTGGAGTAATTTAGCAGAAAAGATTAATGGAATGAACTGTTAAAGAGAAAAATGTAGTTGACTGAAGCAATTTGTTTCCTGTGTTAGTTAGCTGTAGTTACAATATTTGGTGTCATATGCAGGCTCTTCCAATACCCGGCCCATGGAGAAGCTTTTGGAATCAACTTTTTCAGTAGCATTAGGTTTCTAATTACTGCTTTATTGATACCACTTTTGGATACTGATTGAATCACCCATTTAGAAGCACAATGGGAAAATTGTGATTCCTTGCTAATGTTTTTCGGTTGAAACTTGAAACACATGGTTTTATAATGTGTCAAAGAATGACGATGACCGTCTTCAATTTTGTGTTTGGTCGGACTCTAATTCCTGAGTCCATGAACCTGAAAAAAGGTTTTTCTTTTTCCGGTACATCTTCCTCGACGCTGAGGGCATCCCCAAAGAGCTGGAATTTCCTGACATTTCTTGTAATGCCCCATGTAGACCACTAGCCCAGTACTTGATTTGATCCACAAGCCACCCCACATGGTCCAAAATCCTTAAGCCCAAGGTACTAGTAGTCTCTTGCATGGTTTGTTGTATGCCCAAGATCACCCATGTAGACTTCCCATATGGGACTAAGCACTCTACCCCCAAAATCTGGGGTATCCTCCTTTATGGCCTCGCGCCCTCGCGAGGGGTTGAGCACTAGAGTCACCACTCTTTGGGTCCGTTCCCTAGTGACTAGAGTCACCTCGGCCTCTCCCGGGTTTTTTCTCTGATGCCATGACCACATGGTCATGTACATGGGTCGCTCTGATACCATTTGTAACGCCCCACGTAGACCACTAGCCTAGTACCTTGATTTGATCCACAAGCCAGACTACATAGCCCAAAATGCTTAAGCCCAAGGTAGTAGTAGTCTCTTACATGGTTTGTTGTTTGCCCAAGATAACCCATGTAGACTTCCCATGTGGGACTAAACACTCTCTACCCTCAAATCTGGGGTATTACATTTTTGATTGGTTGTCTTGTATTTTTAATAATTTGTTTGAGGCGTTGTCATGTTGAATCGTGTACAGAATACGATGGTTTAGATCATTCTTAACTGGATGATTATGCCATGATTTCAATATCAAAGTGGTGGACACGACTAGAACATTGAGAAAAATACCAATGACAGAGTCCCCTTGAATGGTTGAATGGGGTCGTTTTCCATTTATGATTTTTGTCTACAAATCAATAGTACTTGATGAAACTGTCTGAGGTGTGCACTAGTTGTCATTTTTACAGCAAGCCAACTTCAGTCTCTTTCAAGAAATGTAGAGCAGCATAATCACCATTTCTTTTTCATGTCTTTTATTAGGATATGCACAGGTTGTAACACCGAGATTGGTTATGGAAGACCTTTGAATTGTATGGGTGCGTTTTGGCATCCAGAATGTTTCAAATGCCGTGCTTGCAACCGACCAATAAGTGACTTAGAGGTACAAGAACTACTTGTAATAAGGAGCTAAAACGTTTTAGGTCTTGTCTAATTCTTATCTAGTACCAATGTCTCGTATTACTTCTTCTTCTATTTTGCTGGTGTGGAATTAGAATGACAGTGGTGAACAGGTCTGAGTTTCTGTTCTGTTGTTTTCCTGTAGTTTTCTATGTCGGGGGGTCATCCTTATCACCAGTCTTGCTACAAGGAGCACCATCACCCAAAATGTGAGGTTTGCCAAAAATTTGTAATTATAAGATAATTTTAACTCTACCTTGAACTATGTTATTCTATTGCTGTTGGAAGTACAATGATATTTCATACTTTCTCTATCCCTAATGTTGGTCCCTTGGGGAATTTCAACTTTTAAAAGGGGCATGCAATAAATGCATTCAACATTGAATTATGAGTATTCATTGCTCATTTTACTGCTTTATATCAACTTCTATGTACAATTTTAGCTCTATGTGTTGATGAGTTTTGGAAAAGAGTTAAAAGTTTTATCCTTTGAATTTTCAAAGAGGACTAAGAATTCGGACCATCCCAAATTGGGAAGACGAATGGTTTTGTTATGGACAACACATGTCAATATCATAGTACAAGGTGGATGACTTAGTGGTTATGATTTTGTCTTCTCGTAAAAGTAAATGATGAGGAATCATTGTTTTTACCTGAAGCATATATTGGTGGGTTGCAATATGAGTTCTAACTTCTAATCCATGGTCCGGTATCTAAAAATCTCTTAGGGTCAAATAATTAGAAAAATATAGTGTTTGGGTGTGGTGGTTTGTAGTTTGAATTGAAGTGCCCTTAGTCAGTATTCAATATCATGGGGTGGCAGATTGGCGGTTCATGCTCTAGTTCGCAAATTTGCAAATTGATGGTGAGATCAGCCAAAGTTGACAAATTCTTTGAGCAGCTAGCTTTTTGGGGGACAAATCCAAGGTTTTGTTAATATCTTGTTGTCAAGTGGTACATAAAAACGCATGCTTTGGGCTGTTATTCTGAAAAAGCTCATGCTTTGCCCAGAGTATTTAAATAATGACAATGTGCAAGTAATTTGTAGAGTACCAGCATTTATCCACTGTTTCCTCTATATTAGATGTTTGGATTTTTCTATTGTGCCATTTATCTTACGAAATGTGCTGACACATTTTACATTTCGTTCCCCCATAGAAGTTGTATGCATAAGCTTATGATTTTCTCAGGTATAGGTACATATACTTGTGTTTGCACATGTGCTTGTAAGAATTCCCTTCTCTCTATAGTTTTGGACCTTTGGTTGGGGCCTCATCCCACTTCCGTTCCTGCCTTTTGTATTGGTCACTTAGGTTTTAAGTTTTAAAGGTTTATACGATAGAAAACTAGGGAAACATGAACTGACCAACTAATTTTGGAACAAAGGGAGATTGGATGAAAATTTAAACACGTTACTTATCCTAGAGTGCTGTTTTATGTCCGAGTTATTATAGCGTTCCAGTGGTGACTATTAAGGTTGTGATGCTCACAAAACCTATTTATTTGCTTCTATTAAGGTTGTGATGCTCACAAAACCTATTTATTTGCTTTTATCAGATTGATACAAGTTAAAATTAGGCACAGAAAGGAGTAGGACAGGTTTTCTTGCTGCCTGCCCCTTTTAACTAGGAATCTTGAATCAATTAAAAAACCGCCCCTAGTAGAAGTCTCTGAAGTATGTTGAGCATAAGTGAAAAGCAGATCACAAATTATGAGGAACATTGGTTGCTTGGTGTAAGGTTCAGGAATGTTGGAGAGCTTCTGCAGATTAAGGGAAATCTGGGGAAGCCATCTTTACGTAGGTCAACTCTTATATAGCCGTAATGCATTACCATTGTTGCATGGGCGCCAGAAATCTGTTTAATGTAGATTAGATCTTCTGTAATGTCATCTCGTGAAATTTGAGAAATTAGATTAGTTTTCTTCTTCTCTTCATGTTTTATTTGACAATCCTTTCTGGTCCTTTCAAAAGTAATAGAAGATGTTTTTTCTCTTTAAAGATTCCAACAAACGCTGCCGGTCTTATTGAGTATAAGGCACATCCTTTCCGGGCCCAGAAATACTGCCCCTCTCATGAGCATGATGGGACTCCAAGGTGCTGTAGCTGTGAGCATTTTGAGGTCAGTTTGAATAAAATAGAATTGAAATAGCAACTTTTCAGTTGTATTTGGTTTATGGGAAGGGGCATTTCCGTTTTTTCTTTGTGGTATTGGGATCAAATATTTCTTTCCTTGGTATGAAATGTCTTCCGATGGTGGTTATCTTATTAGGAGGATGTGGTATTGTAAAGTTATTACTTAGTATAATGACAATATAAAGTGAGGCTTTTTCAAACTAAATATAGAACTCTTCCGTCCTAATCTGTTTGTGCCGTTTCTGCCAGTCTTGCAACTCATTGAGAAAATTTTATAAACTATTTTCAGTAAGAAAATGATCTCAATTAGTTCTTGTGAACGACGTTTTTATAATTACCTTGAGGAATAAATCAGGAAATTTAAATTTTTTTGAGATATCCGAAATAGTAGAAATAGATAAATTGAGACGGCGGAAGTAGTTGATATGCTTATTTTGTGTTCAAACTTATCTGAGGGCAGGCATCATGGAGATGTCGATTATATGAACACTTAAGTGTTTACTATTTTCCCCATTATTGTAGACATCTAGTACTCAACTTTGGAGGCCAATTCCTAGATACCATTCCCGACTACCAAACAGACCCTTTTTGGTTCTAAGTTAATTTAAATTGTCTATGTTTCCTCATGAAATGTTGATATAGTAGATCGTTGCTAATCTTATGCAGCCAAGGGATTCAAAATATGCTGCCCTTGATGATGGTCGCAAGCTGTGCCTAGAGTGTCTGGATTCTGCAATTATGGATACCAATGAGTGTCAACCCCTTTATGTTGTTGACATTCAAGTTTTTTATGAAGGGTAGAATATGAAAGTGGAGCAGCAGGTTCCACTACTCTTGGTAGAGAGGCAAGCACTCAATGTAGCCATGGATGGGGAAAGGAGGGTAAGGCCGTACTGTTATAGTTATGCTCTAAAACTTCGTAATGGAGACCCAAATTGCTTCAACTTTGCTCCATTTTGGAGCTCAAAATTGAGTTTCGTCTCCAAATATGAAGACTCTACCCACAACTGCGACCAAGAATTGGGGGAGGAAACAAAGGTATGGGCATGAGAACAGAACCCTATAAACTCACCCGTCGTTGTGAGGTGACTGCGATTCTAATTTTGTATGGCCTTCCTAGTTAATCTCTCTCTCTCTCTCTCTCTCTCTCTCTCTCAAATTATAAGGATATGGTATAGGAGGCTTATGTGATAGGCAACTAATCAGTTATATATAAAAGGATACGAACGGGATAATATATGCCGCTCGAATGATTAATTACAAATACAAACCTCAAAGTAATCACATAACTGTACCTTTATCGTGCGCGTTATACAGGATCCATTCATGTCCTAAAATTGAGTTTGAAGCCTTTTATTTGCTTCAAATTATAGCAATTTTAATTTTAATTCTCTGAAACATGGCCCGAAGGTATATCTATTTTGCCTACATCCAGAGCCAATTGGTTTGATTATGAAGATGGGAGAAGACTAATTCATGTACTATATGATTACTTTCAAAGGAAAAGAGAGAAACAAAGATATACTACCAAACCAAATCTATTATTCCATTAGAAAGCCGTGTACAATTATAAGACAAATGAATGGATTATATAGGCTAAGCCTAAAAACCCTAGCAAAACCCTAATAACATAAAAGGACTAAACTATCCCAAATAAAAAAGATAAACAACAATTTAACTAAAACTCTAACAGACAGAAACCCTAAATTAAGATAAATAACCATAAAAGGACTAAACCCTGAACTTTAACTGAAGCATCGTGAGTTTGGCAAGAAGATAATAACTGCAAATAAACATGAGGGCACCACCTTTTCATGAGCTACCTTTTGGCTTGAGTTCTACCAAAGACCCTGTAACATGGTATCAGAGATGGGTAGGGTGCGTGTCTCTGGCGTACACGCCATGGTCTTCTTAAAGTGAGCATCTTTGTCGCGTGGGAGTGTGTGTGAAGCGAAGTCCCACATCACCTGGGTACGAAAGTAATACGAAAGATATAAGCGTGAGTGGACCCTCACTTCATAAGCTAGCTTTTGGGGTTGAGTTCTACCCAAGATCGTGTAACACTATAGCACTCAATGCTTTTTTTTATGCATGGCAATATAGGTCTACTACATCTGATAGCATTTCGAACCTTTGCAAAACTACTTTGATTTCTCAAACCTACCCAGTACCCCAGAAACACCCTTAAAATCATGTGGGAGAAAAGGGACAAATGGACTGTTTGATTATGTTCCCATTCTCCATTAATAACAGGAGAGACCTCGCCACTATTGGCGATTGGTTTTGAGTTGGATATAAAATTTCCACATGGTATTAGAGCGGGCCTATTTCATACCAAATTAAAAATTGAGAAAGCCCACACTCCACGAGGACAAGGCCATGAAGACTGCACGAAGATGGACTCAAAAAAATGGCTACACGACACAGACTTAAAATCCATTTGCACGTGGGAGGAGGGGTTTTAGACTCTAATCCCATATTGCACCACTTAATAACATGAGGGACCTGTCCTCATATTGCCTATTGGTTTCGACTTAAATGCTTTAACAGATGCCATTCAAAATCACTATTTACGAAAAGGTTTACTATAAAGCTCCATTTTGCCTTCCCCTGATGGTACAATCTACATCAATGTTGTATAATGTATTTGAGAAAACTTCCTAGTACCTTATATTTTATTAATTGGTTATCTTAAGTAAAATGTGCTTGGTTCGTAATGTGAACTCAGAATTACTCACCGACCATGTAAGCTCCAAAAAGCCGAGCTCCTTTGTTGGCAACACATTTCCATCCTGGATTTGGAATTTTTCGTCTTTACTACTACGCTTCTTCCCTGAGATTTTTTTCCAATGACACAACACTTTTCATACAGGTTGCTGACTGGGTCAATATTAGCTCACAAGATGATGCATGCTTGGCTTCGAATTAAAGGTGATTCCCTATTTTGTTGCCCATTACTATTCATCGTATTGCTCCACAGAAGCACCTAAAAGATTTTTGCCATTTTCAAACGCTATTTTTTTGTCATGAATGTGTGAAAATCCCCCGAATAAGCTGTGTTTTTTCTCAAAGGTTTCGGGGGTGGTTTGGGATATTGAAAACAATTCCAAAGAGGCTTTTAACTTTGCGATCCTCGTAATGTCTTGGTTTTAAAAACAAGGTCGACGAGTATTGCTTTTATATTTATACACAAAAATTCCAGTGTTAAATGCTCTCTATCACCATATTTGTGGGGGAATACCTGACATAATTTTCATTTGTTTGAAAAGGATATCAAACTTTGAGTCAAGATGTTGAAGAAGGTATTTGTCAAGTTCTAGCCGACATGTGGTTAGAATCCCAGATTCTGTCCATGTCTGGTAGCAACGCTACTTCAACCTCCTCCTCATCATTAACGGAGAGGTCAACATCTCCACTTGAGAGGAAGCTTGGGGTTTTCTTCCAACAGTAGATTGAATCGAATACATCACCGGTTTATGGAGACGGATACAGAACCGCTAAACAAGCAATCCTCAAATATGGCCTACCAAATACCCTTGAACATATTAGATTGATAGGGTATTTTCCTTGTTAGAAAGTACATATCCTGAATTTTGTTGGGAATTAATGATTTTTTCTTTTAGAGTGAAGAAGTTTAGGCTCTTCTTCTTCACAATAGTGGTATAGAAATATTCAGATATAGAGAGTAGAGAGGGAAGTTTTGATTATTATTCCTGTATACCTTGTAGATGTAGTCCTTTTTGTACATTGACACAAAATTAATAACATTTGAACTACGTATTTTTTAAGTTCTTGTGTGAGTGCCTTTCCTTTGTTTTAGATTTTTTCCAGCTTAAAAATCAAAATTTATTGTTTTTATAAACTTTTTTTATCATTCAGATCTTCAATTTAGTTTACATGCATCTCAACTGATGCATTAGCTAAACTCTTCCCAGAGGACTCAAATTAGCCTTGTTCCAGATTTTTTTTAACCAAACTGTCTTTTCACATTCTATGAGACAAGTCATTATCTCATAATACATCAACCCAAAAATCCAAAAAAGATGGTAAAAGACAGTTTTCTGGAACAAGGTCAGTTGGGACATGTTCCATAGGAGTTGGTTTCATAAGATTTGATAGCACTAAAGGATTATTTCAAGCTTAGGACTTAAAAGAGAAGACAAAACCATTAGTTTGAGGCATTGACCACCAGTCCAATCTCTTACAGCCTATTTGTTTTTAGGGTATGGGAGCCGAATATAGAAATTCGAGTGAGTAGATATTCAGTGTGTGTAATTTTTTGTACTGGTAGGTTTTGACTTTTCACCTAGATAAGACAGAAGGAGATAAATTTTGATGCCCAAAACATATTCAGTGCATGGATTACCAAAACACCCCTTGGAATATTTATCCTCAAATTGATTTTTAAAACGAATTTTATCAAATCACAGAAAATAGACTTATATTTTTCAGACTCGAGATTATTGTCTCACTCTCTTTTTCTGCTCCGTTTATACACTTAAAATATGTTTTGTTTAAAGTTATGTGTGACTCGTTCCATTCTGTGTAAAATTAAATCCCAAAAATACGTATATTTTTCTAGTTATAGCTGAAAACATTTATATGCTATTAAATAGAAATATTTTCTGATAAAAGGGCTACTAGAAAAGGACTTTTATAACATGGGCTCAAAACAACCATTAAATAATGGCAAAAATGAAATTTGATGTGTACATTATTTAAGCCCCATATTGTCCTTTTAAACCTTAACAAACCAAATAGCTTTTATTCCCCTTTCTGAATTATTTCACTTTTCAATCATATCTACCCATTTATTCCCTCTTTACTATATCACCTTATTCCGTCAAAAAATTTAATCCCTAACAAGCAAGTTGTTGGGATTCTCTTCACTAGAATGGTTTGTTTGGTGTGACTTATTAGGGTGAGTTTAGCCTAATTTTTTGGGACTTTTTTGGCATGGTCTCGTATTATTTTGTTTTTTTTCTTTGGTCTATATCTTTATATTTTTCAATTCCTCTCCTCCAAATGAATAATATGATGCACAAGCTACACACAAATTACTAAAAATTAAGAGAAAACGAACAAAAAGATCATACTACGCGATGAAGAAGTTTCTCGCCCCAATATCTACACTTCCTAATTGTTACTATTCCAATCATCTTTCCGCTTTGCGAGAACGAAAAATTGATAGGCTAATGCAATTTAGAAGTAAAAACATTATTGGTCGATCTTAGTATAAAATTACAGAGTAAAACATTGTCGCGCCCAGAATTTTCCGTTGCGAGTGTTTCCCCAAATTCGAGAAAACGGCAAGAGAGAATACTTGACAAAAATGCGACGATTATATTAATGAAATTTGACAGTTGTGCCTTGCCTTTTAAAAATTAGAGTCGCCACTTAACAATGAGTTTGGGTGTGTTAAGTCACCCCCTAAAGATATTTTTAGAAAAGAAAACATCCCCAAGAAAATATTTTGGCGATTTTGCCATTTTGGTCTGCGAAAACAGAGAACGAGTTCAGGGATTTATTGTTACGAGTAGAGAAGGTGTCAGGGACCCTACATCACCCTTTCAGTACTTCTTTTCCAAAATTAACCCTTTTTCAAAATCATCTCTAGTTGGAAAAAATAAAGAATAGAGAAAGTTTCCATATGGACAAAAACCGGAGCGTACAGACGGTGCAACGGCGTGACTGGGTTTCACCTTTCATACCCTTAGCTCCATTTCTGTCGAGACCCGGATAATTTCAAAAACTTCAAAGTCAACGTGCATTGAATTGGTTAATGAAACATACCAGTGAGGGCACATTCCATTTTAGACATCAAGCGCGGACTACTAAATTCGACAGCGCTTGAGATCCTCAATTCAATACATATTAACTTCGAACATTTCAAAACTAATTTATATATTAGACCGGTTAATGAAAAACAACCGCGAGGTCATATTTCATTTTAGACACCAAGCGCGGACTACTGAATTCGACGGCGCCTGGGATCCTCAATTCAATGCAAATAGACTTCAAACTGGGAGAGAGGATAATTCATATCTCGAATTATACAGGAAAATGAAATAGACAAGACAACAATAAAAATAAAAAAAAATAAAAAAAGAAAAACAAAGCATAAATATCCTTTTTCCCTTGCTTGCGGATTGAAAATGGCAGCGATGACAAATAAAGCATAAATATCTCTTTCATCTTGCTCTCGAATCAAATTCGTATTGTGGAAACTAGAATGAATCATATTCCTGGCATTTGGTGACTCAATTCCTCCGATTGCCAATGATATTGGATCAGTTTCCAATATACAAATTTAATTGGAAATAAAAAAATTTGTATTGCAAAACCTAGAATGGGGTCATATTCCTGGCATTTGGTGACTCAGTCCTCTGATTGCCAATGACGCTGGATTAGATTACACAACACAAATGATAATTCGAAAAACCGATGGGTGACAATGTAACCGCACTACAATCCTTCAAGTTATAGAAATGAATTTTAAGGAAACGGGATATTAATGGTGGTTAGAAAGCCGGTGTGTATCAAGGACCATACAACTACTTTTGAATTACCGAAACAAGTTTCGGCGGGTGTCAATTACCGTGCTGCGATTCTTGAATTACCGAAGTTAGATGATTGAAAATGTTATTTACGCTATATACTTCCAGTGATAAAGGACAATAACAACGCAGAAACAAATTGGAAAGCCGAACTTCTTATTCAGGCTCAGACTATATTCTCTCCAAAAAATAATTTTGATCCTGTGTAGGCAGCTCTATTATAAATATAAAAAAATCACTTAAATCGCTTTCGATTATGTATCATTCAATAATTGATTCAAGGGATTCTTAACATCGTTCATCATCTTGACAAAATCTACAACATGAACTGATGCGATCGTATTAAAAATCTTGTAATGAATCACAATTGAGCAATTACTCCTTTGGCATTATTCTTTGATAAAAGGGCTTAGATCGTATGTGGTCAAATCTATTTTTATAAAAAACAATTCTAACAAATCATCTCCGATCATGCAATAATAAGAATTTATTTTCTCTAATAATCAACAATATTTATCTTATTGACAAGATCAAAATGTTGAACAATTTTGATCCGATTAATAATCCCAGAATAAATCTCGAGTGACAATTTAAGTTCCATTTCAGTTGTAGGATCAAAACGACGTCGTTTATGGGTACATGACATAGGTTCAACCTATGTCATGTACCCATAAACGACGCCGTCCATCTAGCATCGCATCAAACGCCTTGCCCCAAGCCGACATCGTTTTGTTCCGCGTCCCTCTTCTATCTCCTCTGGCTCCGCCTAACCCTATTCTCTCTCCTCCTCTCAGCACCACCTTCTCCTCCTCCTCCGACCGCCACCACGAGCAGTCACCACCACAACTCGCGAAATTATCCAAGAGAGAGAGAGAGAGAAAACCTACCTTAATCTGGAAGTTGACATCACTGGAAATCGCTTTATAAACAGTGTCCGCCACCTGTTTGAAAGAAGCCTTAAGAGAGAGTGACTGGTCGACCCAAACCCCGTTGGCGAATGACAACCTTACGCCGCCACTGGGACCGCCAATAGTACTTGATGCAAACTACCCATTTTTGTTTCAAAAGAATTGGAGTTCAGTTGGGCTTGAGGTATCCTTCTATAACACTGGTTATCTGCTTCATAGCTGGAATGCTACGTGCATTACTCTTGTTCCTAAAACTGCTTGCCCCTCTGCTCTTAAAGAATATTGGCCTATTTCTTGTTGAAATGTTCTTTATAAATGCATTACTATTCTTAGCCATGAGATTGCAATCCATACTTCCTGATCTTATTAGACCTACCCAGTCCGCTTTTGTGAAAGGTTGATCCATAGCCGATAACATTTTTTTGATGCAAGAGTTAGTAAGATCTTACCATTCTGATAATCAACCCACCCGTTGTGCAATTAAAATTGATTTCATGAAAGCACAATGAGATTTCATACTCTCTCCATCCCTTACTGTTGATCCCTTGGGGGAATTTCAACATTTAAGGAGAAATGCAATAAATGCGTTCAATGTTGAATTTTCAGTATTTGTTGCCCATTTTACTACTTTATATCAACTGTTATGTACATTTTTTGCTCTGCATTGGAAAATAGTTAAAATTTTTATCCATCGAATCTCCAAAGAGGACTAAGAATTTGGAACATCCCAAATTGGAAAGATCAACGATTTTGTTCTGGACAATATGTCAATAACATACAAGGGTGCTGAGGGATTCATTGTTTTTACCTGAAGCATATATTGGTGGGTTGTAATATGACTTCTAATCCAAGGACTGGTATCTAGAAATCTTGTAGTGTCAAATAATAAGAATCATATAGTGCTTGGGTGTGGTGGTTTGTAGTTTGAATATAAGTGCCCTTAGTCCGTATTCAACATCCTAGGGTGGCAGATTGGTGGTTAATGCTCTAGTTTGCGAATAGATGGTGAGATCAGCCAAAGTTAACAAATTCTTTGAGCAGCTTGCTCTTTTGGGGACAAATTCAAGGTTTTGTGAATATATTGTTGTCAAGTGGCTGTACACTAGACACTGTGCCTGTAGTTATGAAAAAGCTCATGCTTTGCCCCTTAGGAGTATTTAATTAGTGACAATGCGCAAGTAATTTATAGATTCCCAGCACTTTATCCACTGTTTCCTACGTGTTACATGTTTGAGTTTTCCTATTGTACCATTTATCTTATGTATGTACAGATACGTAATACATTTCGTTACCCTGCAGAAGTTGTACACATAACTACATAAGCTTGTAAACGTAACACGTAACTACATAGTCTACACACACGTGCTTGTTAAGAATCCCTTTCTCTCTATAGTTTTTGTTAGGGCCTCCGCTCGACTTCCATTCCTGCTTGTTGGATTGGTCATTTAGGTTTTAAATTTTAAAGGTTTATATGATTGAAAGCTAGGGAAACATGAACTGACCAACTTATTTTGGAAGAAAGGGAGATTGGATTAAATCAGGTGACCTTAACTTATCTGAGAATGCTGTTTTACAACTGATTTATTATAGCATTCCAGTGGTGACTATTAAGGTTGTGATGCTCACAAAACCTATTTATTTGCTTTTATCAGAAAGATAAAAGTTAAACTTAGGCAACACGTAAAAGCAAAGGAGACGAGGTTTTCTTGTCACTTTCCCCTTTTAACTAGGAATCTTGAATCAATCAAACGACCCTATTAGAAGTCTCTGAAGTATGTTGAGCATAAGTGAAAAGCAGATCGCAAATTATGAAGAACATGGGTTGCATGGTGTAAGGTTCAGGAATGTTGCAGAGCTTCTGCAGATTAAGGGAAATATGGGGAAGCCATCTTTACGTAGGTCAACTCTTATACAGCCGTAATGCATTACCATTGTTGCATGGACACCAGGAATCTGTTTAATGTAGATTAGTCTTCTATAATGTCATCTCGTAAAATTTGGAAAATTAGATTAGATTTCTTCTTCTCTTCATGTTCTATTTGATGATCCTTTCTGGTCCTTTCAGAAGTTATAGAACATGTTTTTTCTCTTTACAGATTCCAACAAACGCTACTGGTCTTATAAAGCATAAGGCACATCCTTTCTAGTCCCAGAAATACTACCCCTCTCATGAACATGATGGGACTCCTAGGTGCTGTAGCTGTGAGCGTTTGGAGATCAGTTTGAACAAAATAGAATTGAAACAGCAACTATTTCGGTTGCATTTGGTTGATGGGAAGGGGTTGTTTCTTCGTGGTATTGGGTTCAAATATTTCTTTCCTTCTTGTTATGAAATGTCTTCTGATGGTGGTTATCTTATTAGGAGGAGGTGTTATTGTGAATGTATAACTAAGTATAATGACCATATAAAGTGAGGCATTTGCAAACTGAATTTAGTACTCTTCCCTTCTAATCTGTTTGTGCTGTTTCTGCCCGTCTTGCCATTTAATCGAGTCAACAAACAACTCATCAAATGATCTTAATTAGTTCTTGAAATCTACGTTTTTATATAAATTAGGAAATTTCAATTTTTTCGAGGTATCCGAAATAGTAGATATAGGCAAACAAATTGAGATGGAGGGAGTAATTAATATGTTAGTTATCAGATAGCAGTAATTACATGTACCAAACCAAGATAATATGTTTTTTTTGTGTTTAAACTTCTATGACGGAACCAAAACCTTATGCTTATTTTGTGTATAAACTTGTATGAAGAAAGGCATCACGGAGATGTCAACAATATGAACACAAACTATTTACTGTTTCCCCATTACTGTAGACATCTAGCACTTAACTTTGGAGGCCAATCCCTAGATCTCATTCCCGACAACCAAATAGCCCCTTTGTGGTTCTTAGTTAAGTTTAATTGTCTATGTTTCCTCATGAAATGTTGATTAGTGGATCTTTGCTAATCTTATGCAGCCAAGGGAAACACAATATGCTGCCCTTGTCAATGGTCGCAAGCTGTGCCTAGAGTGTCTTGATTTTGCAATCATGGATACTAATGAGTGTCAACCCCTTTATGTTGACATTCAAGTTTTTTTTATGAAGGGTTGAATATGAAAGTGGAGCAGCAGGTTCCGCTACTCTTCGTAGAGAGGCAAGCACTCAATGTAGCGATGGATGGGGAAAAGAGAGTAAGTCTGTACTGTTATACTTCCATACTGTTATAGTTATGCTCTAAAATTTCATAATCGAGACCCAAATTGCTCCAAATTTGCTCCATTTTGAAGCTCAAAATTGAGTTGCCTCCAAATATGAGGACTCTACCCAAAACTGGAGACTTGTCTCCATTTTTTATCTAATCCTTTTTGATAAAGCTTATATTATTAAAAAGATGTTGACCATACATTTAAAAATTAAAGCTGATATTAGGATTTCTCCTACCTCACTACTGAAGTTGGAACTCCAAAACGTAGGACTAAGAAGAGATTTAAAAAAACGTAGCCGTCTTCCCTCTTTCCTCCCCTCCCTCCCCCTTGGGTTTTCATCACCCTAATGTGGCGGCGGGAGGGGAGGACTTTACCCTTGATGGGTGTTTTCCTTCCTTCCAAGCGATGACCGTTTTTCTCGTTTTCAGTAATCCCTTCTTTCCAGTGAGGGTTTTCTCTCTCGATCTCAGATTTGAGATTTTTTTTTTATGTCTCCCCTCTTTGTCCTTTCTCTCGGCTTCTCCTCCAACATCGAGGTACTATTTCAAGTTCTGGCAATGGTGATGGTGGTGATGGTCCTTTAACGAAGCAAGGCGGAGGCGATAGCGGTTCAACGACGAATCAGATCAGCTTGTTCTGCCATGGATGTGATTAATGAATTTGAGGATTCCCAACATGTCAAGTTTTTTATCAATACAAGTTTTTCTTTTGTGCGTATAACTGTTGGTGGCCTATTTTGTAGCTATGAGAGGTAGTACTTGTCTGGGTGTTTGTACCTTGCTACCCTCCTTTGTGGCTTTCTAGTCCTTTGATTAAGTATGGATACTACTTCTAGATGGTTATCTCATGTATCTTTGTTCTCTATCAATAAAGCTTCTACCATTTTGACTTCAACTCATCAATTGTAACCCTTATGTGATTTGTAATTAGTATGCTTACACATTCAGTTTGAGCTTTGGTAAAGCAGTGACTTCTTTATTTGGTAGTCCATTGACTGACTCATCTAGATTTACTAGAGCACTTTACAAAAGACTATCAAGCAACGACTCATTCGGTTTGTTTTAGATTACTGGGAGAAATCAATACTAGCTTTTCTTGGATTCTGCAGGTGGTGAGGTTGGATAAAGAACTGGAACTCATGACCCAGAATCTGCAATCTACCATTCATATGTATTTGTGCACAAAAGCTGGACTTTCTAGCTTCAAATTTTCAAATTTTTTTGTGGTGTGTCCGAATCTGGAAATTGTGTCCAAAATGTGTCCAGATTTTATAAGGATTTAGTCCAGAGATTGTGTCCACAATGTGTCCAAACTTTTTTTTTCTGTGTGTGTGTGCATGTTTGTGTTCAAATTGGTCCATATTTTTGCAGAGAACAGTTGTAGATTGCTGATAATTCGTGTATCTTTTATGCAACAGAGAAGTGCTTGGGACTGCCCTATCTAGCATTTCCTGTGAGTTGGAGGCACAGAATTGGAAAGGAGGATGAGTCCCTTTTCTTCATTGGGTTTGAGAAAGCCGGTCTTGAAGATTTAACGGGAGTTCACACAAGTGCAGCTTGTGTCACGGTTCACACAAGCAAAGAACAAGTACTTGATTTCCTCTGCTGCACGAGAACAGATTTAGAGATTGCTCGACAATTTAATGAAGTGGTTGAGGAGTGTCCTCATTTAGATCTCTTTATCAAGTGTAAAACTGTAAATGCGTAACAAAGTCGTAGAGGAAGAAAGCCCCCGGCTTGGAGACACAATTTGAAGTTGTAATTTGTTTATTGCTTAGTTTGGAATAGCAAGTTGTAGTATCATTGTAAAACATGGTTTTAGTTTTGCAGATGTAATTTATTGGATTGTGAATGGTAATATAGGATGAAGAAAGCCCCACCTTGGACGCATACACCATTCTTGTTGTTAGTTTTGTTGGATTGTCGATGTTGTTAGTTTGACACGTGAGGCATTGGGTGAGGCCATAAAGCAAGGAAACCATGGCGAATTTGTTGGCTAAGATTGCAATTTTTTTCCCACTTGCCTATAATTTAACCATAATGTTGATATTTGAGAGCATTCACACAGACAACGAAAGGAAAGGGGAATGACACATTATAATAACCTGGGGACCAACACAGCATAGGACACAGGATCCAGACACTATATGGACATGGGTACAAACGATATGTGTCTTGAAAAATGTATTATATTTTCTGGAAAATTCGACAAAGTTTCCTTTGTTTTCGGTCTAGCCCGACGTCACAGCGTCTCAGTCAGTAGTCACAACAAAGCAAACAATTGTTCAATAACATTTCAAACTCACACCGAGTCACATATCGCAATTGAGAAGAAAGTCTTAAAACCAAAACAAGTAGAGAAAAAAAATACGGCATCCACTAGTTTGGCCAACATGAATACATAATGTTTTACAAAACAAGCATGAGCTTAGCATAATCATCATCCTCTACCTTAAGCTCTATATACAAGCAAAAAAAAAAAAAAAAAATCCTAAGTTTCACTAGCATCTCCTTTTGCCTTTCTTGGTTGGCCGCTCCAATGCACCTCTACGTCTTCTCCAAGCTCACGTGTTGTTATTTGACTTTATGGAAAGTCTACCTGCTTTTATTTTCATCAGAGCAAGCTTCGGTAAATGCTGAAATCATGTATGACCAAAATTAGAAAGTCTACCTGCTTGAATACTTTCGAGTAAATACAAACAAAAGCAACAAAAAAAAATACAAACAAAAGCAGCAAGCTTGATCGCTTATTCAAAGTCTGAACATCATACCATCTTGCACACTACAAAAATCATCATTACCATCAGACTATGATGCACGGATACGGAAACAGACACGGACACGGGGACACGGCAATTCTAAAAAAATGGGGACAAGGACACAGCGGGGGACACGCCACGTGTATATATATTTATTTATGTAATTATATATTTCTTTACATATATATATATATACACACAATATACTTTAAAACATTTAGGGGACAAATTGAAATTTTTTAAAACATTTAGGGGACAAATTGAATTTTTTTGAAACTTTTAGGGGTAAAATTGAAATTTTTAAAAACTTTTAGGGGTAAAATTGAATTTTTTTAAACTTTTAGGGGTAAAATTGAATTTTTTTTAACTTTTAGGGTAAAATTGAAAAAAAATTTAAAACTTAAAATTTCAATTTTACCCCTGAAAGTTTTAAAAAAATCAATTTGACCCCTAAAAGTTCTAAAATATTTCAATTTGACCCCGCCGTGTCCCCCCGTGTCCCCATCCAAAAAAGCACTACAGCCGTGTCCCATGCCACGTGGCGTGTCGGGACACGTGTCCCGCCATGTCCCCGTGTCGGGACACTGCGATACGGGGTCCCGGAGAAGTGTCGGTGCTTCATAGCCATCAGACTTGTTTGTTGTTGCAGCATTAGGATTTTCTTTTGACGTACATAAAGATCAGCTCAGCACATAGTTGATGAAAGATTCAAACAAATCGAAGTTTGCTTCAATGGAAATATGATGAGTACATGACACTAGAAGATAGTTCACATAATGATCAAGGTAATCATGTTCTTCAGTCTCGCAACTCTCTAGAAGTAGACACGTTCCATTTTACCTATATTGATCTAGGAATTTTCCCCCTTACCTAGACTCATAAACAATGGGTAAGAATTCAGTTATTATTCCATTGAAAACTAAATCGAAATCCGGACAACATAATGAAGGAAAAATCCAAACCAGTCGTGAGTGACTTTGTCAAACATTTTGGAGCAGAGACACATTTTAATTTTCACTTGTTAAGTGATCCAATCAGCTATTTCCTTAGTTTGGCAGCAGTGTTTTAGTTCACTTTTCTGATGTTTTAGAATCATCAGCGCTCCAAACCCAAACCATATCCGGAGGAATGATGTGGGAGAAAATACAAATCATTAGTAAATGATTACAAAGAGAGTGGACAGCAACTTGAATCCAGAAGATCAAAGAAAACAACCTGAATTCTAAATGCCAATATAAAGATCATGAAACCTAGAACAAACTGAAAAACATAATGGTTAGGGTCAAGCCTTGTACCAAAAAAGGATACCGAGGAAACAACAAAATGGCATTTTTACTTCTTTTGAGTTTCAATCATTTTGCCCAAGTTTACGGTTCTATAAATTCATCTAGGAGGGAATGAAGACATAGAACATGAATGAAAATACAAAGAAATGCAAAATGAAGAGGAAATACAGTCTAAATTTTTTACTTTCCTTAATCCATACTGGTCTTCAAATACCCTTGTTAGAATGAAAACCTGCCTCGGCAGTGAAGTACTTTTATGACCTTTAACGAGCATTTGCTGGTACAGTTGATATATTTTGAAAGGATATCTGGGTATAGGGTTCAATGGTAAGGACTTTTCTTTTGTTTTAGGAGTTCAAAGTCTAAATTGGAACCACAGTACCTGTAGCATTGTGATAGACAAACAAGCCTGAATCCAGATTTGCTGAATTTGAAATTTCATCTGAAGCAGTGAGATGGAGAAATCCTAGCTGCCTGCCGAATAGTGGAATGTCTCGACGAAAATGATTATTTAGGAAAATGATTCAACTATTGAGAAGAATAAAGGGAGAGGGTGGGTAATTATTGTCCAAGCTGGCATAATGTAAACCTTTCAATTTTGGGTAGGCGACTAGGATTTCTCTGACCTCATTGCTGAAGTCGGAACTCGGAATTCAGCTCATTGAGTTTAACCCTTACCTGAATTATGAGGAATGTACCCACACAGTGACTTATGAGTTCTGATGGGATTTGTGCTTCATTTATGTCCAACACGTTCTTCAAATCTGGTCCTGTTGAATGCAATGAATTCGATGGGCAACAGAAGTCAAACAGATAATGAGAAGATGAACTTCCATGAAAAGCATCAGCAGCGGTATGTCTCATGGCCAACAAGCTAGAATCATCGAATAAAAGCTGATTACTGACATAGTCTATAGCGTCCTCAATCCTCTCAAAAGTATTTCCTCCTACCTTCAAAGATGTTATAGCCTAAACAAATATTTAAGGGGAAGCTCTAATCAGAACTAGCAAACCATATCAGAATTAAAAGCAAAAGCTCAATTGGTCAACATGATGACTGATTGCCTCACCATGCCACCAATTTCTAACTCAGTTTCTAAAGAAAACTATATTTGAATACGGTGTAGCATAATAAACAAAAGCATTAAAGACATTAGTTCGTTTCTCGGGACACTATCAGGCTTGTTCTATTCTGTACCTGCATAGCTGCATCTACGTTTGTCCAAGCTTTGGTTTTCGAACTTTCAACAATGCCATGGACATCAGGTCCTGATTCTTGGAGGTGATTTGCATGCTGATCAAACTAGCTCAAAGGCCCACTTGAGTCCCCTAAGTTGGCTGTAGTCCTCGGCCTTGCAAATGGTGAGCTTCCTTGGTAGGTGCTCCATTGTCTCAAGCAATAAATAGCAGAAGAAACCTACCAATGAAGTTAATTGCCTTAACAAACTTCAAGGAAACATACTCCCCCTCTGTCCTAGTTTGTTTGTCCCATTCTTGGTAGGTGTTCCAAAGTTGCGGGTTAGGGGCTCATTGCTGAGAGGTGGTGTCACAGGGATGTCTTCACAAGATTCAACCTCTGGGCTCTGCAAAAGGCATGAAGTGCCTGTTAACACCAAATAGTGACCTACGACATTATCCCGGCTGAAATGACCCCTCCCATGAATTGGGATTAAGTAGTTCTTGAATCCATTTACAAATGAAATCAGCAATACATATTATATAGAAGAAAGCATGAGGACATAACCAGGGGTGGCGCCAGAAAATGGTGTCAACGGGTTTAGTGGGGTAGCATGTTGACCAAAACCAGACACTCTCCTCATGTGCACCACAGTTGAGTGCATATATGTTTCCTTTCAACTATTAGATCAAGCTAAGCTAATCCAACGGCCAAAAACACATTAGAAATCTCTTGTATATATGCATCATTGTCTCCATCAATAACCAAATCAAACCGTACTAGCTGCAGCTGATAACAAAAGACTGAACATATATCTCCATGTCGGACCTTTCATAGATGTTGTAAATCTGTTCTTAGGGCAACTTGATTTGTAACATACATAAGTTAAAAATCAACTCCAATTGATGGATGACTTGAATTACGAAATAAGACTGAGGCTCCTTTTGAATCACCCACCACAAAGAGAGTGAACAACAACTTGAGTCCAGAAGATCAAAGAAAATAACTTGAGCTCTAAATGCCAATATAAAGATCATGGAACATAGAACAAACTGAAAAACATAATGGCTAGGGTCAAGCCTTGTGCCAAAAAAGGATACCAAGGAAACAATTTTTACTTCTTTTGAGTTCCAATCATTTCCCCAAATTTACAGTTCTATAAATTCATCTTAGAGGGAATGAAGAAATAGAATAGGAATGAAAATAAAAAGAAATGCAAAACGAAGAGGAAATGTAGTATAAATTTTTTACTTTCCTTTTATACTAGAATCTATTCTTTACCCATCTATAAAATAAATAAATAAATAAAATCGGGGTATATCTTGAAACACTTAGATGGGTAAAAATATTGAGTGTATCACTTACTGTAGTTGTGCCCACTATCCCGACTTATTTATCAAGAAAGACCTGCAGCTACTCTGCCAAATGCACTAGAGAGAGAGGAATACCCCCCACTCCCAATTTCTCATTCCTAAAAGGCCCATCTGTTCACAACCTGGGATATATTTGGTGTACATCAAATAGTGTGGTAGCATTTCTCGACCTCGGCCGCATTCAATTAGAACTAAATTAAGATCATCTTGATCCATGGCCACTTTACTGGGATAATGTTTATGTATTAGCACTGAATTAGCAATAAATTCAAGCTTCTAATGAACCATTACCACTGAATTTACATATATACAAGTATACATACATGCAGTACGCATCTACGTATCGAAGTACAATGTGATATTTTCCGACAACTGTATATACATATACATAAGTATATATGTACAGCAGTACATAGGACGGAGAGAGAGAGAGAGAGAGAGAGAGAGAGAGAGAGAGAGAGAGAGAGAGAGAGAGCAGGGACTTACAAGAGCGAGAGTGATAAGCCCTCAATGTTGTATATAATCCGGGCTTATCTAGCTCATTTTTGTTCACACACACACGCAATTTTGTGTTTTATATGTTTGATATGAGCGTAGTGTTGTTTTTGTTAGTTATAGGTAAAAACACGTGAATAAGCACGTTTTGGAGCGCATTGGAAGCCGTCCCAAGTTACCGAGTGCCAAGTTGCCCCATGGCATGCCACCACCGGGCCTCAAAAGCCAAGAAATGAAGACTCGGCTAAGGCCCGGGAAGTCGAAAAGCCACAAAGCCATCCCGGTGTTGTCCGGGAGTGAACAAGCACTCACGAGACCAAGTGCCCCTCTTCCCGAAGCTCACCGCGATGTTTGGAAATGTTTTGGAGGATGCCCTTCAGCACACACAAGGCCAATGGATGGCAAAGAAAGAAGAGGAAACCTCAAATGCCTAAGTATAAATGCAGGTATTGATACCGGTATTGATAGGTATCAATACCTCGAGAGACAAAATGGGGCCCGAACCGTGGGTATTGATACCCCCAAAATTGGTATCAATACCTGTGCTTCGGGTAGCATTGTTAATGCGGTATTGATACCAAAGATTGATAGGTATCAATACCTAGCAACCCTAAAAAAGTGTTTAATCCACTTGTTAGACTTTCCACTTATGGAAACTTACTACTTTTAGTTGTATTTTGGATATTTTTGTGAGAGAGAAGGGTTATGTGTATATATCTCTCCCTCTCTCTATCTCTCATATATCTCCTACACTTTCATTTTATTTTCTTTTTAGTCTAAATTAGCTCCACCTTCTCTCTAGTTTTTAGGTTTCAATCTTCAAGAACCAAGGTTTTCTCCTTCATTAATGTTGTAAGCACTTCTCTAATCTTTATAAATTCGTAGTTTATTTTCATTTTCATCATGTTTTGTATTTCCTTTATATTTCCTTTAATGTTTAGCTTGATCATGTTTGAGTAGTAGTTTAGGCTTGGTCATGGGGTGAAGATCACTCCATGACTTCGGTGTTCCAATGGTTTTTCATGTTTATATGCTTATTGTGGGTTTGTGAATGGATTGATCACTCTATTTTTTTGTCTAAACTTAGAGTTGTTAACCTCTTTAATGGGTGTAGACAACTCCTTTGGCACACACAATGCTTTGAGCTATGTCACTTTGGGTGTTCGACAAAATGTCTAAGAGGGCGTCTTTCCATTTACAAACCTCATTCTTGTGATTAAGATTGGTTTTCATTGGGTAAGTTCAATTTTATGTATCAAAACTTAGTCTTGTTAACCTATTTGATCTTGTGTAGGCAAGGGCTTGACTACTTGCAACACATGATGCTTAGAGCTATGGCGTTCAAAGTGTTTGTCAAAGTGCCTCAAAGAACTTATCCCATTGTTAAACCCATTTTCTAGAGTCAAAATGATATTCATTGTTAAATCTTCCGAGTGAGAGCAAGTGACTTTGTCTCTCACTTGAGTTATAGTTGAGAGCCATTGAATATCCTAGTCATGGGGTGGTATGAACCTCTAGACCTTGCCGTCTTTAATTTATAGTTTATATCTTCATTTTCAATCGCGTTAGAGGTAGATAGAGAATTCCACCAATCAAACTCCAAAAGCCAAGTTTGCCGCTTTAAGGCTAAAACCTACACTTGCAAGACAACTCTCACGCCGGGTGCGTTTGGTCCCTGTGGATTCGACCCGGTCTTACTGGTTATTATGCTACCGACGATCTAGCCCTACGCTTGGGGCGACACCATCTACGATACAACCTAAGGTCGCAAGCAGAGAGAAACAACGGGTGAGAGAGAGAAAGATGGCCAGGGAGAACGGCGGACAACGGTGGCAAAAGAGGTGCTTCGTTCAAAACAAGCGGGTGATTTCTGTACTTCTTCTTCGATCGGCAACAACACCATTTATTAAGGAGTTTTTTTTAAAAATAATTAATTAATTTCCACGTCATGACATAGGTTCAACCTATGTCATGCCACCAAAAACGACTTCGTTTTGCTAGTTCTAAACTCATGGGTATTACAAGGACAATTTCTACCTAGATTGATCATTATTTGATGATCCGAGACATTCCTTTTGTAAAAATTATTACAACACATATGATGTATAAATATTTTGTAAATAAATTACATCTTATTACTTAATCTAAGTGAATTTCTATTTCTTAAAATAGATTTGGATACATTGAATCATATTTTTTTCCATATCAACAACTCATGCATACTTTAAGTACGTTTTCTATCTGAATGAATTTATGTTTCTTAAAATAGGTTTTGGTATACTGAATCAAAACCATATCCAGTCCACCTCAGCTCCTTCGCGCCAAAGCTCTTCTCTTCTCCGCCAGATCTCTCAAACCGTTTTCAAGTTTTCCCAATTCGATTATGCCCAATTTGAGGTCCGTGTATACGAGGTCGAACCGATTGAGGCGGAAATCAGAGCATTTGTGGCCGCCGACGCGTGCCCATTTCCGACAGCCACGCCCCATCGTGTCGAATACCATACGGAAGTGCAAAGATGGGATCTGTTCGCGTGTTTACTTAATCAAATCAACGGAGCCCTAGCTTCACACGTCTAGAAAGGTACTGCAATTTTAAAGATTTCCATACCATTTTTAGAGTTTTTATTGCGATCTGTGTTGGTTTCCTTGAGATGGGATCTGCGATTTGTATTGGTTGCCTTGTGATCTGTATTGGTTTAAATTTGGGGATTTTTGTAAGAACAAATGGTACCCATATTGTGAACTCTTAAGATGATTGAACTGCTTGTTGAGAAATATAGCAGTTAGGATGATGTTGCTTTTGAAGTTCTTTCTTGGGCAAATAAGTGAATTTCTATTAGTATACATCTGCATTCTTGTTTTTCCAGTTTGGTATTGCTGTCGAGTTTACATCTGCATTCCATGTACTCAGCTGAACCAAGCTGCCATGGTGCCAACTGCCAAGCACTTGCACTTGCAATTGAAGAATTCTTGGATGCTACTGCTTTGATTGGAAGGTTCTCAAGCTCATTTTATGAAGTCATTTGGTCCAAATTTCTTGTTGGGTTGTATAAATTAATAAATTTCCTTTTGCTGAGAATTTTATTTTCTTTGCCAATAAAAAAAATAGCCATTGAAAAAATATGACCAATTGAAAAATGCCATGTCATCTTGTATGGATGGCACCTTTGCAAATTTGTGAGCATTTTGAAAAATCAGTTTTATTACAGTAGTTTGGATGGATGGCAAAAATGGATATTAGTGATGGAATGGTGGTGTGAAAAAGTGAATAGACAAAGTAGAACATGTACCTTTTTGGTACTTTTATCTAGATATTTTGCCAAGTAGTGTTGGAGATACTCTAACCGGTTTTAACATAATCTCGCGTTTCCCTTAGAACCGACGTCGTCGACGGTGAAACTCTCTCCGTCTCCCATTTACTCTGTACCTTTCCCGTCCGATCATAATCATCTCCGACAATGGTCGGCAACTTAGAGGCTAAACGTGGCGTCTCCCCTGGACATAACTACATTAAAGTTCAACAATGATCTTCTGCATTCGACATCTAGGGAAAATGCCTTCATTTAAAAAAAAAATGAAGAAATTTCCATTGGGTTTCATAAATCAGAACAGCCATATAAGGACACCTTTCACCAAAACACGAATGTGTTTGCCAGACACACCTTCTAAAAACGTGTTTGCGAACCACACGTTTTTAGAAAGCATGTTTAGTAACCACGTTTTCAGGCCAACGCAAATTGCTTAATCAGGCCAGCGCATGCTGCTTTTTTATCCTCCATTTCTCCCTAATGAAATCCAGATTTGGATCAAATCCTATATTTTCAGTTCCTTATTTCTCCAACTGTTGAAGGTACTTCTTTTCCTTCTTAATTTTCTTTTACCTTGATATATACTGTCTATTTCAGCATGCTTCTTTTATCAGCATATTTCAACTTACTTACGATTAGGGTAATCGGGTCTTGGTGTTTATACAATTGTTTGGGTTTATTTCTATAAACCCAGGGTTTTGTGCTTGCTTTGATTTCCTTCCTCTCTTAAATATGAGGTAACTGCCAGTATTAGTTATACTTGTTAAGGCACTGTTTGGTTTCTAAAGATTGAGGACAATAGAGTTAAGTGGGTTTAAAGTGCTGCATATTCTAATTTAATGGTGCTCTAAGTGAGAACTCAATTTGCCTACGCTTATTGACTATTTGAGATTTCTTAAGTTAATGATTGTATTGCCCTGTTCTAGTGGACGGTGGTGGGATTGATCTTGAGGATTAGTTTAGGTCCACTATGCTTGTCTTAACACCTGAGTTACTAAGAAAGGGAAAAAAAAAACATAACGATTTTCTTGCTTGTTGGAAATGAAAGGAGAGGAAGCAGATCTTGAGTTTTTTCTTTGTTTGTTTGGTTGGTTATGTCGGCAAGTTCAGTTTAGATTTTTGAGGGATTAGAAAGAAGAAGCAGGAGTTTATTTGACAAATGCTACCTAAACCACTGTGGTGACCCAATCTTTGAAGTAAAACCTGATGAAGGATTTCAAAGTTTCTCACTGTAAGTTGAGACCTTTTACCATCATTGACAGGGGCTTCCACAGGCACCTGGCTGTGATTAGCTAAATGATTTAATGATGGAACCAGGTGTAATTTTTCTGAAATTCGAACCTCATTAATTTAAAGCAACGAAGGACTTTTGATGATTTAGGCAAAAGAATACCAGAATGTATTAAGCAAAATAGTAGCAGTTTAAGAGGGTGTTCACCTCACAGAAGCAAAAAAGGCCCAGTTGTGTTATGGTAATTGTAGACCTTGTAGTTTGAGTGAGTTAGTATAGCTTATCTTCGTCTTTTGGTGTAACAGTTTAGTTCTCTTAAAGATCAATTGTCTTTTTTGTGCTGAAATTTACTGCTTAGAAATCCCGGTGCAAAATAAAACATGCTCTAAGTAAAGGGTATATCTTAGTATGTAAGAGGAAGGAGACTGGGTACATTTCTTCGTCAAAATACTGGTGAGTAAACATGGAAAGCATAATTCGTGATCTAAAAGCAAGGTTCTTGAAAATTGCTGGCTTATGCCAATTTTAATTTCCAAATGACATGATTGCTACTTTTGAAGCATGTTCTTTGGTTAGTGCTGAAATTTACAGCTTAGAAATACTTTTGAAGCATGTTGGACGAGTGCTAGTAGGGAAGTGAGAAACACCCGTCAAAGCTAGTAAATGAGCCTGGGCAGCCTCTCCACTCCTTGCCAATTGGTTTTGAGATGGATGCTTTAACAAGAATCATGCACTCTCATAGTCTATCTATCCATGATATTGGATGGACATCTTTTTAGCAATCACAAATGCTACTTATTGGGTTCAGTCACCTATCAGATTCTTGATGAATCCATCTATAAAATGCAGCAATGAGTTTGCTCAGCCCGATGCTTTGAATATCTTCTCTCTCTCCCCCCTTTTTTTTTATATCCTCAATATATAACTTGCCATAGATTGGTCTAAAAGTCTCTCTTACATGTGGCCAGATAACGAATCCCAGTTGAAAGAGGATGAACAACTTGCCAAAGCTATACAAGACAGCTGGAATGTTGAATCTCCAACCCGTTATGGACATGGAAACCGACATCAACCCATCCCTTCCCCCTACTCAACAGGGTTCAGGTACAGGAGTCCTGCATGGCTATTGTACTTTACCTCACAATTCTGCTCCCAATTTGTTTTAATCACATTCTGTATTTATAGTATCTTATTGCATTGATCTAAAAACAGAAGTATCTCTTTGCATGGCATATTACTTTTGATTTATCTTTTATATTTATTTTTTTTGGGTTTATCTGTTCTTGTCCTCGTTTTCCCATTCTTTGTAAGCACAGGAGACATTGGAATTCATCACCTTTAGTTTAATTGATATTATTAGATCTCTACTAATTTTTGCTTCTAAACCTGTTGTTTTCACCTTTACATCAAATCCATCAAACCTTGACGGTACGTCTGGTTATTCGGTAAATGAGATTCTTAATCTTTATCCATTGTTTATATTCAAAACCTTTCATTCTTGGAACTATTTGTAAGCTCCTATAAAGATGCATCAACATGATTAGCTATTTGTGGTCATTCCTACCAATTGAAGGTAATCTATAAGAGGTTTATATTTAACTGGTAGCGTCAGTCAGTTTGAATCAGAGATTCTCTTCTTGACAAAGCAAATTTGATTCTTTTTGGTTTGCATGATTGTGGTTGCATGATGTTAACATGTGGAGTAATTTAGCAGAAAAGATTAATGGAATGAACTGTTAAAGAGAAAAATGTAGTTGACTGAAGCAATTTGTTTCCTGTGTTAGTTAGCTGTAGTTACAATATTTGGTGTCATATGCAGGCTCTTCCAATACCCGGCCCATGGAGAAGCTTTTGGAATCAACTTTTTCAGTAGCATTAGGTTTCTAATTACTGCTTTATTGATACCACTTTTGGATACTGATTGAATCACCCATTTAGAAGCACAATGGGAAAATTGTGATTCCTTGCTAATGTTTTTCGGTTGAAACTTGAAACACATGGTTTTATAATGTGTCAAAGAATGACGATGACCGTCTTCAATTTTGTGTGTGGTCGGACTCTAATTCCTGAGTCCATGAACCTGAAAAAAGGTTTTTCTTTTTCCGGTACATCTTCCTCGACGCTGAGGGCATCCCCAAAGAGCTGGAATTTCCTGACATTTCTTGTAATGCCCCATGTAGACCACTAGCCCAGTACTTGATTTGATCCACAAGCCACCCCACATGGTCCAAAATCCTTAAGCCCAAGGTACTAGTAGTCTCTTGCATGGTTTGTTGTATGCCCAAGATCACCCATGTAGACTTCCCATATGGGACTAAGCACTCTACCCCCAAAATCTGGGGTATCCTCCTTTATGGCCTCGCGCCCTCGCGAGGGGTTGAGCACTAGAGTCACCACTCTTTGGGTCCGTTCCTAGTGACTAGAGTCACCCCGGCCTCTCCGGGTTTTTCTCGATGCCATGACCACATGGTCATGTACATGGGTCGCTCTGATACCATTTGTAACGCCCCACGTAGACCACTAGCCTAGTACCTTGATTTGATCCACAAGCCAGACTACATAGCCCAAAATGCTTAAGCCCAAGGTAGTAGTAATCTCTTACATGGTTTGTTGTTTGCCCAAGATAACCCATGTAGACTTCCCATGTGGGACTAAACACTCTCTACCCTCAAATCTGGGGTATTACATTTTTGATTGGTTGTCTTGTATTTTTAATAATTTGTTTGAGGCTTTGTCATGTTGAATCGTGTACAGAATACGATGGTTTAGATCATTCTTAACTGGATGATTATGCCATGATTTCAATATCAAAATTGTGGACACGACTAGAACATTGAGAAAAATACCAATGACAGAGTCCCCTTGAATGGTTGAATGGGGTCGTTTTCCATTTATGATTTTTGTCTACAAATCAATAGTACTTGATGAAACTGTCTGAGGTGTGCACTAGTTGTCATTTTCTCAGCAAGTCAACTTCAGTCTCTTTCAAGAAATGTAGAGCAGCATAATCACCATTTCTTTTTCATGTCTTTTATTAGGATATGCACAGGTTGTAACACCGAGATTGGTTATGGAAGACCTTTGAATTGTATGGGTGCGTTTTGGAATCCAGAATGTTTCAAATGCCGTGCTTGCAACCGACCAATACGTGACTTAGAGGTACAAGAACTACTTGTAATAAGGAGCTAAAACGTTTTAGGTCTTGTCTAATTATTATCTAGTACCACTGTCTCGTATTACTTCTTCTTCTACTTTGCTGGTGTGGAATTAGAATGACAATGGTGAACAGGTCTGAGTTTCCGTTCTGTTGTTTTCCTGTAGTTTTCTATGTTGGGGGGTCAACCTTATCACCAGTCTTGCTACAAGGAGCACCATCACCCAAAATGTGAGGTTTGCCAAAAATTTGTAATTATAAGATAATTTTAACTCTACCTTGCACTATGTTATTCTATTGCTGTTGGAAGTACAATGATATTTCATACTTTCTCTATCCCTAATGTTGGTCCCTTGGGGAATTTCAACTTTTAAAAGGGGCATGCAATAAATGCATTCAACATTGAATTATGAGTATTCATTGCTCATTTTACTGTTTTATATCAACTTCTATGTACATTTTTAGCTCTATGTGTTGATGAGTTTTGGAAAAGAGTTAAAAGTTTTATCCTATGAATTTTCAAAGAGGACTAAGAATTCGGACCATCCCAAATTGGGAAGACGAATGGTTTTGTTATGGACAACACACGTCAATATCATAGTACAAGGTGGATGACTTAGTGGTTATGATTTTGTCTTCTCGTAAAAGTAAATGATGAGGAATCATTGTTTTTACCCGAAGCATATATTGGTGGGTTCTAATATGAGTTCTAACTTCTAATCCATGGTCTGGTATCTTAAAATCTCTTAGGGTCAAATAATTAGAAAAATATAGTGTTTGGGTGTGGTGGTTTGTAGTTTGAATTGAAGTGCCCTTAGTCAGTATTCAATATCATGGGGTGGCAGATTGGCGGTTCATGCTCTAGTTCGCAAATTTGCAAATAGATGGTGAGATCAGCCAAAGTTGACAAATTCTTTGAGCAGCTAGCTTTTTGGGGGACAAATCCAAGGTTTTGTTAATATCTTGTTGTCAAGTGGCTGTAAACTGCATGCTGGGCCTGTTGTTACGAAAAAGCTCATGCTTTGCCCAGAGTATTTAAATAATGACAATGTGCAAGTAATTTGTAGAGTACCAACATTTATCCACTGTTTCCTCTATATTAGATGTTTGGATTTTTCTATTGTGCCATTTATCTTACAAAATGTGCTGACACATTTTACATTTCGTTCCCCCATAGAAGTTGTATGCATAAGCTTATAATTTTCTCAGGTATAGGTACATATACTTGTGTTTGCACATGTGCTTGTAAGAATTCCCTTCTCTCTATAGTTTTGGACCTTTGGTTGGGGCCTCATCCCACTTCCGTTCCTGCCTTTTGTATTGGTCACTTAGGTTTTAAGTTTTAAAGGTTTATATGATAGAAAACTAGGGAAACATAAACTGACCAATTAATTTTGGAAGAAAGGGAGATTGGATGAAAATTTAAACACGTTACTTATCCTAGAGTGTTGTTTTATGTCCGAGTTATTATAGCGTTCTAGTGGTGACTATTAAGGTTGTGATGCTCACAAAACCTATTTATTTGCTTCCGTTATGGTTATGATGCTCACAAAACCGATTTATTTTCTTTTATCAGATTGATACAAGTTAAAATTAGGCACAGAAAGGAGTAGGACAGGTTTTCTTGCTGCCTGCCCCTTTTAACTAGGAATCTTGAATCAATTAAAAAACCGCCCCTAGTAGAAGTCTCTGAAGTATGTTGAGCATAAGTGAAAAGCAGATCACAAATTATGAGGAACATGGGTTGCATGGTGTAAGGTTCAGGAATGTTGGAGAGCTTCTGCAGATTAAGGGAAATTTGGGGAAGCCATCTTTACGAAGGTCAACTCTTATACAGCCGTAATGCATTGCCATTGTTGCATGGGCGCCAGAAATCTGTTTAATGTAGATTAGATCTTCTATAATGTCATCTCGTGAAATTTGAGAAATTAGATTAGTTTTCTTCTTCTCTTCATGTTTTATTTGACAATCCTTTCTGGTCCTTTCAGAAGTAATAGAAGATGTTTTTTCTCTTTAAAGATTCCAACAAACGCTGCCGGTCTTATTGAGTATAAGGCACATCCTTTCCGGGCCCAGAAATACTGCCCCTCTCATGAGCATGATGGGACTCCAAGGTGCTGTAGCTGTGAGCGTTTTGAGGTCAGTTTGAATAAAATAGATTTGAAATAGCAACTATTTCAGTTGTATTTGGTTTATGGGAAGGGGCATTTCCGTTTTTTCTTTGTGGTATTGGGATCAAATATTTCTTTCCTTGGTATGAAATGTCTTCCGATGGTGGTTATCTTATTAGGAGGATGTGGTATTGTAAAGTTATTACTTAGTATAATGACAATATAAAGTGAGGCTTTTTCAAACTAAATATAGAACTCTTCCGTCCTAATCTGTTTGTGCCGTTTCTGCCAGTCTTGCAACTCATAGAGAAAATTTTATAAACTATTTTCACTAAGAAAATGATCTCAATTAGTTCTTGTGAACAACGTTTTTATAATTACCTAGAGGAATAAATCAGGAAATTTAATTTTTTTTGAGATATCCGAAATAGTAGAAATAGATAAATTGAGACGGCGGAAGTAGTTGATATGCTTATTTTGTGTTCAAACTTATCTGAAGGCAGGCATCATGGAGATGTCGATTATATGAACACTTAAGTGTTTACTATTTTCCCCATTATTGTAGACATCTAGTACTCAACTTTGGAGGCCAATTCCTAGATACCATTCCTGACTACCAAACAGACCCTTTGTGGTTCTAAGTTAATTTGAATTGTCTATGTTTCCTCATGAAATGTTGATATAGTGGATCTTCGCTAAGCTTATGCAGCCAAGGGATTCAAAATATGCTGCCCTTGATGATGGTTGCAAGCTGTGCCTAGAGTGTCTGGATTCTGCAATTATGGATACCAATGAGTGTCAACCCCTTTATGTTGTTGACATTTGTTAAAGCATCCAACTCAAAATCAATTGGCAATGAGTGGAGAGGCCACCCAGGCTCATATACTAGCTTTGGAGGTTATAATTAACCAATGTGGGACAAGCTCTAACACTCCCCCGCACGTGCGACCCCTGACCCGCACGTGGAGAGTTAAACAATGGATCCACAACATTGGGATCACAACGAAACAAGGTGCACTTAAGGCACAAACAACGGGGCAACCAATTAACAAAGTCTTGTCCAAAAGCCTCCGAAAGCCTAGCTCTGATACCATGTTAAAGCATCCAACTCAAAACCAATTGGCAATGAGTGGAGAGGCCGCCCAGGCTCATATACTAGCTTTGGAGGTTATAATTAACCATTGTGGGACAAGCTCTAACAACATTCAAGTTTTTTATGAAGGGTTGAATATGAAAGTGGAGCAGCAGGTTCCACTACTCTTGGTAGAGAGGCAAGCACTCAATGTAGCCATGGATGGGGAAAGGAGGATAAGGCCGTACTGTTATAGTTATGCTCTAAAACTTCATAATGGAGACCCAAATTGCTTCAACTTTGCTCCATTTTGGAGCTCAAAATTGAGTTTCGTCTTCAAATATGAAGACTCTACACACAACTGCAGACTTGTTTCCATTTTTTAACAAATCCTTTTTGATAAAGCTGGTATTATTAAGAAGATGGTGAACATAAATTTAAAATAAGACAACGTCGAATATATTCAACAAAAGTTGGAAAAGTTATAATTTGCAATTTGTGGTGGATGTTTGTGAAATAGTTGAAATTAGAAAGAAGTTGGAATTTTTTTTGGAGGGTGGGGAGATGGTTGAATTTTTGGGAGTCAATATAGGAATGGAGATTTGTGGCTAGAGATGGGATGAATGGTAAAATTCTGACCACATTTCTCGGACTAGAAATGATATTTTGAGTCCCCATTTTCTAGACTCAGTTGGAGATGCTCTGACTTTAGTAATGTAGTTTTTGCTTGGTATCCTTTTGATGATTTCCTCTAGGAGGGAATAGAAGCTAATACTGTTTTCTCATGGCCAGGGTCATCATCACATGCCCAAGACTAGAGGGCTCTTCCTGTCAGAGGAACAAACTGTCAGCACTGTAAGTTTTCTTCTTCTTCTTCTTCTTTTGTTATCATCTGTTACTTTCTTTTTCTTTGGAGTTCTTGACTCAGCTTTGATTTCATTAGCTCATCATTTGTGTCTTATTTACCTCAAATATGATCAAATATTAAGGCGACCAAGAATTGGGGGAGGAAACAAAGGTATGGGCATGAGAACAGAACCCTATAAACTCACCCGTCGTTGTGAGGTGACTGCAATTCTAATTTTGTATGGCCTTCCTAGGTACTCTCTCTCTCTCTCTCTCTCTCTCTCTCTCTCTCTCTCTCTCAGATTATAAGGATATGGTAAAGGAAGGCTTATGTGTTAGGCAACTAATCAGTTATATATAAAAGGATACGAACGGGATAATATATGCCGCTCGAATGATTAATTACAAGTACAAACCTCAAAGTAATCACATAACTGTACCTTTATTGTTCGCGTTATACGGGATCCATTCATGTCCTAAAATTGAGTTTGAAGCCTTTTATTTGCTTCAAATTATAGCAATTTTAATTTTAATTGTCTGAAACATGGCCCAAAGGTATGTCTATTTTGCCTACATCCAGAGCCAATTGGTTTGATTATGAAGATGGGAGAAGACTAATTCATGTACTATATGATTACTTTCAAAGGAAAAGAGAGAAACAAAGATATACTACCAAACCAAATCTATTATTCCATTATATAGGCTAAGCCTAAAAACCCTAGCAAAACCCTAATAACATATAAGGACTAAACTATCCCAAATAAAAAAGATAAATAACAATTTAACTGAAACTCTAACAGACAGAAACCCTAAATTAAGATAAATAACCATAAAAGGACTAAACCCTGAACTCTAACTGAAGCATCGTGAGTTTGCCAAGAAGATAACAACTGCAAATAAATATGAGGGCACCACCTTTTCATGAGCTACCTTTTGGCTTGAGTTCTACCAAAGACCCTGTAACATGGTATCAGAGATGGGTAGGGTGCGTGTCTCTGGCGTACACGCGGCGGGTGCTGCCGAGTGAGCATGATGTGCGTGAGGGAGTGTGTGAAGCGAAGTCCCACATCACCTGGGTATGAAAGTAATACGAAAGATATAAGCGTGAGTGGACCCTCACTTCATAAGCTAGCTTTTGGGGTTGAGTTCTACCCAAGATCGTGTAACACTATAGCACTCAATGCTTTTTTTTATGCATGGCAATATAGGTCTACTACATCTGATAGCATTTCGAACCTTTGCAAAACTGCTTTGATTTCTCAAACCTACCCAGTACCCCAAAAACACCCTTAAAATCATGTGGGAGAAAAGGGACAAATGGACTGTTTGATTATGTTCCCATTCTCCATTAATAACAGGAGAGACCTCGCCACTTATTGGCGATTGGTTTTGAGTTTGATATAAAATTTCCACATGGTATTAGAGCGGGCCTATTTCGTACCAAATTAAAAATTGAGAAAGCCCACACTCCACAAGGACAAGGCCATGAAGACTGCACGAAGATGGACTCAAAAAAATGGCTACACGACACAGACTTAAAATCCAGTTGCACGTGGGAGGAGGGGTTTTAGACTCTAATCCCATATTGCACCACTTAATAACATGAAGGACCTGTCCTCATATTGCCTATTGGTTTCGTCTTAAATGCTTTAACAGATGCCATTCGAAATCACTATTTACGAAAAGGTTTACTATAAAGCTCCATTTTGCCTTCCCCTGATGGTACAATCTACATCAATGTTGTATAATGTATTTGAGAAAACTTCCTAGTACCTTATATTTTATTAATTGGTTATCTTAAGTAAAATGTGCTTGGTTAAGTAATGTGAACTCGCAATTACTCACTTACCATGTAAGCTCCAAAAAGCCGAGCTCCTTTGTTGGCAACACATTTCCATCCTGGATTTGGAATTTTTCGTCTTTACTACTACGCTTCTTCCCTGAGATTTTTTTCCAATGACACAACACTTTTCATACAGGTTGCTGACTGGGTCAATATTAGCTCACAAGATGATGCATGCATGGCTTCGAATTAAAGGTGATTCCCTATTCTGTTGCCCATTACTATTCATTGTATTGCTCCACAGAAGCACCTAAAAGATTTTTGCCATTTTCAAACGCTATTTTTTTGTCATGAATGTGTGAAAATCCCCCGAATAAGCTGTGTTTTTTCTCAAAGGTTTCAGGGGTGGTTTGGGATATTGAAAACAATTCCAAAGAGGCTTTTAACTTTGCGATCCTCGTAATGTCTTGGTTTTAAAAACAAGGTCGACGAGTATTGCTTTTATATTTATACACAAAAATTCCAGTGTTAAATGCTCTCTATCACCATATTTGTGGGGGAATACTTGACATAATTTTCATTTGTTTGAAAAGGATATCAAACTTTGAGTCAAGATGTTGAAGAAGGTATTTGTCAAGTTCTAGCCGACATGTGGTTAGAATCCCAGATTCTGTCCATGTCTAGTAGCAACGCTACTTCAACCTCCTCCTCATTGTTAACAGAGGGGTCAACATCTCCACTTGAGAGGAAGCTTGGGGTTTTCTTCCAACAGCAGATTGAATCGAATACATCACCGGTTTATGGAGAGGGATACAGAGCCGCTAAACAAGCAATCCTCAAATATGGCCTACCAAATACCCTTGAACATATTAGATTGATAGGGTATTTTCCTTGTTAGAAAGTACAGATCCTGAATTTTGTTGGGAATTAATGATTTTTTCTTTTAGAGTGAAGAAGTTTAGGCTCTTCTTCTTCACAATAGTGGTATAGAAATATTCAGATATAGAGAGTAGAGAGGGAAGTTTTGATTCTTATTCCTATATACCTCGTAGATGTAGTCCTTTTTGTACATTGTGCTTGCGTCCTTGGATTGCTTATCAATGTGATTACCCCAAGCGTAGGGTTCAGGTGACGCGCGGCATAGTAACCGGAAGCCCGGGTCGAGTCCTCAGGGACCGAATGTGCTGAGCGTGAATATTTGCTTCGCGAATGAGGGTTTAGCCTTAAAGCGGCAAACTTGGCTTCGATGATTTGTGGGTGGATTTAACTTAACTACGTGAGTGACTTGAGATTAGAAAGACTAATTAAAGGAAGGCAAGGTTTCGGGGTTCTCAACACCCATGCCTTAGGCCGATTCATTCTCCTCTAAAATAACCGGCTCGGGGCGTCGTTAAACGACCCCGAACGGAAGATTTGGTACTTAAACTCAATTTACTAGAAAAGTGGTGTTTCTCAAAGAGTAGGATTCTTGTGCCATTTATACAAACATTTTGATTGCCATAGCCCGAAGCATCACACGTGCCAAGCGGTCACGCCCTTGGCTACGCGTGATCAACGGGATTAACTAATCGCAATTTTGATACATAAAATCAATCCATACTTTTTGATTAACATGCAAAGTTTGCAACATTTGTGAGGAGAGTGAACCAACCCAAGTCACAGGGTGCTAATCACCCCTTAACCGAGCCTAAACCGACTACTCGTTCATTACTAAGGAAAACATGGTTGTTTTTCTAAGGGAAATAAAAAACCTAACAAGTAACCAAATAAACTTGATTTTGATGAAGAGACTAACCTAACATATCACTCTATACTTGAAGAACTTAACAAACAACCTTCCAAAACAAGTGATAACCAAGAAAATAGCAAGTTAAACAAGGAAACTAAATACTTGATGGAATTGAAAATAAACTTGATTTCTAGGTAGAACTAAGCAAGGGCTATAACATTAATAAACATGAAAATAACATAGGTCCAATACTTATATGTGATAATCTAGAGAGAGAGAGCTTGGAAACAACTCCCATGGAAGAGAGAAGGAAGAGCAAAAATAATATCTAAGTTAAAGTGTGTGAGGATTAGAGAGAAGGAGAGAGGAGGAGATATTATACAAGTAGTCTTTCTCTCACACCAAAAATATCCTAAAAGCACTAAAGGTGAAAGTTCCCATAAGTATGAAGTCCAACAAGTGGTTAAAACACTTTTTCGGATTGCTAGGTATTGATACCTATCAATACTGGTATCAATACCTGCATTTAAAAGGCTACCCGAAAGGCCTGGGTATTGATACCAAGGTTTGGGAGTATCAATACCCAAGGTTCTGTGAAGCTTCTTCTTCAGAGGTATTGATACCTATCAATACTGGTATCAATACCTGCACCAATTCTAAGGCATTGGAGGTTTCTTCTTCTTTCTTCGTCATCCATTGGCCTTGTGTGCTACCGGGCATCTTCCAAAACACTTCTCAACCTCGTGTGAGCCTCAAGAAGAGGGGCACTTGGTCTCATCAGTGCTTCATCACTCCCGAATTACACCTTTAGCCTTCCGGCTTGATCTTGTGCCTTGTAAACTTCCCGAGCCTTAGCCAAATCTTCATTTCTTGGCCCTCGAGGCTCGATGGGGGCATGTCATGGGGCTCTTGGCCCTTGAATTATTGGGATGCTTCCCAAAGGACTTCAAAACGCGCCTAATGCACTTGTTTTCCCTGAAACTACCAAAAATACACTTCGTGCGACATCAATCGAATAAGGCATTAATATGCGTGTGTGTGTGAACAAAAAGAGCTAGATAAGCCCGGATATATACAACATTGGGGGCTTATCACATTGACACAAAATTAATAAAATTTGAACTACGTATTTTTTAAGTTCTTGTGTGAGTGCCTTTCCTTTGTTTTAGATTTTTTCCAGCTTAAAAATCAAAATTTATTGTTTTTATAAACTTTTTTATCATTCCGATCTTCAATTCAGTTTACATGCATCTCAACTAATGCATTAGCTAAACTCTTCCCAGAGGGCTCAAATTGGCCTTGTTCCAGAATTTTTTTTTAACCAAACTGTCTTTTCACACTCTATGAGACAAGTCATTATCTCATAATACATCAATCCAAAAATCCAAAAAAGACGATAAAAGAAAATTTTCTGGAACAAGGTCAGTTGGGACATGTTCCATATGAGTTGGTTTCATAAGATTTGATAGCACTAAAGGATTATTTCGAGCTTAGGACTTAAAAGAGAAGACAAAACCATTAGTTTGAGGCATTGACCACCAGTCCAATCTCTTACAGCCTATTTGTTTTTAGGGTATGGGAGCCGAATATAGAAATTCGAGTGAAGAGATATTCAGTGTGTGTAATTTTTTGTACTAGTAGGTTTTGACTTTTGACCTAGATAAGACAAAAGGAGATAAATTTTGATGCCCAAAACATATTCAGTGCATGGATTACCAAAACACCCCTTGGAATATTTAACCTCAAATTGATTTTTAAAAAGAATTCTATTAAATCACAGAAAATAGACTTATATTTTTCAGACTCGAGATTATTGTCTCACTCTCTTTTTCTGCTCCGTTTATACACTTAAAATATGTTTTGTTTAAAGTTATGTGTGACTCGTTCCGTTCTGTGTAAAATTAAATCCCAAAAATACGTATATTTTTCTAGTTATATGTGAAAACATTTATATGCTATTAAATAGAAATATTTTCTGATAAAAGGGCTACTAGAAAAGGACTTTTATAACATGGGCTCAAAACAACCATTAAATAATGGCAAAAATGAAATTTGACGCGTACATTATTTAAGCCCCATATTGTCCTTTTAAAACTTAACAAACCAAATAGCTTTTATTCCCCTTTCTGAATTATTTCACTTTTCAATCATATCTACCCATTTATTCCCTCTTTACTATATCACCTTATTCCGTCAAAAAATTTAATCCCTAACAAGCAAGTTGTTGGGATTCTCTTCACTAGAATGGTGTGTTTGGTGTGACTTATTAGGGTGAGTTTAACCTAACTTTTTGGGACTTTTTTGGCATGGTCTCGTATTATTTTGTTTTTTTTTCTTTGGTCTATATCTTTATATTTTTCAATTCCTCTCCTCTAGATGAATAATATGATGGACAAGTTACACACAAATTACTAAAAATTAAGAGAAAACGAACAAAAAGATCATACTACGCGATGAAGAAGTTTCTCGCCCCAATATCTACACTTCCTAATTGTTACTATTCCAATCATCTTTCCGCTTTGCAAGAACGAAAAATTGATAGGCTAATGCAATTTAGAAGTAAAAACATTATTGGTCGATCTTAGTATAAAAATTACAAAGTAAAACATTGTCGAGCCCAGAATTTTCCGCTGCGAGCGTTTCCCCAAATTCGAGAAAATGGCAAGAGAGAATACTTGACAAAAATGCGACGATTATATTAATGAAATTTGACAGTTGTGCCTTGCCTTTTAAAAATTAGAGTCGCCACTTAACAATGAGTTTGGGTGTGTTAAATCATCCCCTAAAGATATTTTTAGAAAAGAAAACATCCCCAAGAAAATATTTCGGCGATTTTGCCATTTTGGTCTGTGAAAACAGAGAACGAGTTCAGGGATTTATTGTTACGAGTAGAGAAGGTGTCAGGGACCCTACATCACCCTTTCACTACTTCTTTTCCAAAATTAACCCTTTTTCAAAATCATCTCTAGTTGGAAAAAATAAAGAATGGAGAAAGTTTCCATATGGACAAAAACCGGAGCGTACAGACGGTGCAACGGCGTGACTGGGTTTCACCTTTCATACCCTCGGCTCCATTTCAATCGAGACCCGGATAATTTCAAAAACTTCAAAGTCAACATGCATTGAATTGGTTAATGAAACATACTAGTGAGGGCACATTTCATTTTAGACATCAAGCGCAGACTACTAAATTCGACAACGCTCGAGATCCTCAATTCAATACATATTAACTTCGAACATTTCAAAACTAATTTACATATTAGACTGGTTAATGAAAAACAAACGCAAGGTCATTTTTCATTTTAGACACCAAGCGCGGACTACTGAATTCGACGGCGCCTGGGATCCTCAATTCAATGCAAATAGACTTCGAACTGGGAGAGAGGATAATTCATATCTCGAATTATACAGGAAATTGAAATAGACAAGACAACAATAAAAATAAAAAAAGAAAAAAGAAAAACAAAGCATAAATATCCTTTTTCTCTTGCTTGCGGATTGAAAATGGCAGCGATGACAAATAAAGCATAAATACCTCTTTCTTCTTGCTCTCGAATCAAATTCGTATTGTGGAAACTAGAATGAATCATATTCCTGGCATTTGGTGACTCAATTCCTCCGATTGCTAATGATATTGGATCAGTTTCCAAGATACAAATTTAATTGGAAATAAAAAATTTGTATTGCAAAACCTAGAATGGGGTCATATTCCTGGCATTTGGTGACTCAATCCTCTGATTGCCAATGACGCTGGATTAGATTCCACAACACAAATGATAATTCGAAAAACCAGTGGGTGATAATGTAACCGCACTACAATCCTTCAAGTTAGAGAAATGAATTTTAAGGAAACGGGATATTTATGGTGGTTTGAAAGCCGGTGCGTATCAAGGACAATACAACTACTTTTGAATTACCGAAACAAGTTTCGGCGGGTGTCAATTACCGTGCTGCGATTCTTGAATTACCGAAGTTAGATGATAGAAAATGTTATTTACACTATATACTTCCAGTGATAAAGGACTATAACAACGCAGAAACAAATTGGAAAGCCGAACTTCTTATTTACCTTGGTAACTCCAGAATTACGATGAAGGTAAAGGACAGTGTTTAGCAAACGAAACCATAACCCGAGATAGCAATACAAAACTTTCTATTGCGAGCTATGCTAATTGCTAGCGTTACCGTGCTCAAAATCTTTCTTTGCCAAAACGAGTCACCTTTTCCAAGCTCTTGAAGATTTTGCTTGGACTGGCTAAAAAAGAAACTAAGGACCTTTTTTCTTTTTTTCCCACGTCGGTCTAATATAAGACGAGAGAGGCTAGAGAACGACAAGATCTACAAAGGTTTCTCCCCTCTTCCATGCTGCACCGGCAGCCCCTTAAGGCATCCTTATCTGACAAAAAAAAAAATAATTATGTGTATATATATATATATATATATATATATATAAAATAAATTTAACCTCAAAAACACTTTTTATAATTTAGCAAGTCACTTTTCAAAAAATTCACAAAATCAGACTCTCTCTTCAAACTTTAGCCAATCACTTTATCAAAAACTCACAGAATCAGACTCTCTATTCAAAGTTTTATTCCTCCCTCCTCTTCTGGTAAGTGAATAGTAGGTCACCAAATTTGTTAAGTTACTATAACAAAGTTAAGAAATCTTCAAATTTGGTGAGTTCGTTTGGTGAGACTGATTTTTAAAATTTTGAAAGAATTTGCTCTCTACTTTAACTTAAAAATTAAATTGTTAAGTCATGTATTAATGCTCTAATAAATATAAGGTGAACTGGGCGGTTTGTTTAACCGGTAAGGCGGCAAAGGCTGTGAGCCATTGGGGCCATGACTATAATTGTGGCACAGTCCTTCATCCCGTGTTCACACATGAGGCGAGGTCCAATTACACAAATGGGTGGTTTGGGTAAATTGAAAAAATTAGTTTTTTTATTTTTTTGTTTTTGTCCTTGTTCAATTTTTTTTTTGTTTTTTGTATTTGTTAGTTTTCGGTCGATTTTTTGTGGTTTCTTGGCTTGTCTCGATGAGAGGAATCTAAAAAATATAAAATTATTAGCCAAACTTAAAATTTTGTGAATAAAGATGAAGATGACATCCAAAAAACCGGTTTTTTGGATTATTTTTTGTCTTTATTCACAAAACTTTAAGTTTGGCTAATAATTTTATATTTTTTAGATTCCTCTCGTCAAGACAAGTCAAGAAACCACAAAAAACGACCAAAAACCAAGAAATGCAAAAAAAAAAAAAAAAAATTGAATAAGGACAAAACCAAAAAAATCAAAAAACTAATTTTTCCAATTTACCCTAAACACCCCAAACAGCACCCCTTTAATTTTTGCGATGTCCTTTCAAACTCCCAGAAGGCATATGGCTGCCACTTTGAGACGTGTATGGCTGTCCTTCCGAATTTTGCAATACCCTTTCAAGAACTCGAATTTGTTAAGGAAAATTGTCCCACATTGCTTAGGAGTGGAATGGGTGATCACTTTATATATGTTGGGATCTCCACTCATTGCCAATTGGTTTTGAGATGGATATAAATTCTCCACATGGTATACTTTATATATGTTGGGATCTCCACTCATTGCCAATTGATTTTGAGATGGATATAAATTCTCCACATGGTATCAGAGCGGGGCCTATTCCACTCCACGTTTAAAATAAAAAAAAAATTCACAATCCACACCCCACGCGATGTGAAAAGCGCCGCATCTACTTGCGATGATGGGGCCGAAAAGTGGTCACACGTGACAGGCCTGAAAATTGCATTTTACTTGCGTGAGGAGGGATGTTAAGGAAAATTGTCCCACATTGCTTAGGAGTGGAATGGGTGATCACTTTATATATGTTGGGATCTCCACTCATTGCCAATTGGTTTTGAGATTGATATAAATTCTCCACAGAATTGTTTTATTTTGTTCACATTTTTTACACAGCTAAAAATGCAAACTTTGTCCAATTGTGCTCCAAAATATGTCGTTGCACTTGCATTGTCGCTCGCAAAACCACAGTGAGGATATCGAACTATGAATTGCTGCTTTTGAAGAATCTCTTTCTCGCGTCTTGCTTTATTGGGAGCGGCGGGAAAAAATGGAATGTCAAAAAATATGACGGTTGAATAGGGTTTCTTCTAATTTAATGTGCTTATGCCTTTTGATTAGCAGTAACCTACAACCAAATGGACGCAATGCATCTTAACCATCCATCACAGTTAAGATTCACTGTATGCATATTTTGTGTACGCGAGTGTGCGCACTCATAGCATTTTTGGGTTACATAATACTTGAACTCCAATCCAAGTTCAAAAATAAATTAGGAGAACACATAGTGGGCCCCCAAATTCGGAGAAACTCACAAATTTTATTAATCGCTGAACAAATAGTACAATTGAGAGCATGCATCCAAACTAGGTTAGCACAAAAGCCTCAGACGATATATAATACAAAAGGATCAAAGAGAAAAGGAAAATGGCATTACAATTGATAGCATGCATCCAAACTAGCTTAGCACACAAGCCTTAAACAATATGCCAACCAAACCCCAAAGACAAAGAAAGGGTAGGCGAGAAGCCAACCCGAAGAACACGACCATTGGGCCCAAGACACCAAAAGCTAGCAAAACATCACCACATTTCCTCTAGTATTCTGTGGTGCATCACCAGAACTATTGGAGAAACCTCCATCCAACATCGTCCGAAGCAGGCTGAAAAGTCGTGCTGTACTGCTTCTATCACTGGTGCGAATTTGCAAGCACAAAGTAGATGAAATCCAGTTCACATCTCACACCGTATATGTCAAGTATCTTAAGACGCAGCAAGTGGTTAAATGGACAGGTGTAATAATGTTCCACCAAATGTTTGGAACTCTTCCCAGAACTGTATTTTGCTATGTGCGACCTACACAACATTTCATGCCAAAGAAATTCAAATAATAAATCTAGTTATTCTTTTTGAACTGGACAAAAAGAATAGCGAGATATAGCATTTGAATTTCTTTGGCTAAATATAGCTATTCAGTTTAGAAATCTATTGCAAGGAGTTTCTAATGTACTGCATCAAAAAATTAAAAATAAATCCGGAAGTCAAAGCCCGCCCTGGAGCTGGAGAGCATTGTTCCAGATTTGGGTAAATACCCAATACCAAAAATGGCCACGATCCAGTCGTGAAAGACGAACCAATCTGACAAATTTGTCGCCTATAGGGATTTCATTCAAGTAACCTTTGCACAATTTGGATACGGTTACATAACAATGCAGCTCACCTCAAAAAGTGCTTGATGTAAACACAACTGAGTGCTTAAGACATCAAAATCCAAATCCAAAGCATAGAAGTCCACAATAAACATGAACCAATCAAATTTCAAGTTCAATATACTTGTAGAACCATTACCAATCTTAATTGTATACTTGAGAAAACCCAACTCAAACAAGGGACAAACCCCAAACTAGATCCCTGTTAAAACGAGAGGGAAGGTGACAGATGACACTTAAAAATCATGTAAGAGTAGATAACGGTCTCTTTTCCAACAAAAAAAAAAAGGAACAAAAATTTTAACGTTTTCCTTGCACACCCATTGGAAAACTGGATTCTAAAAGAACTATCCTATATTTTGCCAATAAAAAAAGAAAAGAAAAAAAGAGCCATCGTATATAATGATGGAATTTTGCAAACCATTGAATCAGTAAATATCCCGACAGCCTGTTAAGTACGGATCCATCAAAGCATCTCAAGCTGAAGACTTGAACACATCCTCCAAATTTTGTCCTGCATTCAAAACCTAAACAAAGATGTCACTAACTTATTTAGTCTCAGGCTTTTCAGTATCCATTGGCTCTTCATCATCTGGTGACCCTCACTAGTAGCAGCTCCAGCAAACTCTTGTTACATATTTTGTTAATTTACAATTTTAGAAGAAGATTTATTAGGGGACGGCTGATATATGTTAAGTGCCTTTGGATTCTTATCCTTCTTACATTCAATTTTGGCGTTGGGACTTGGAGAGGACCATTCTCATTAACTTCTCTTTGTAGGCTGGCACTTCACATGGCAGTAACTCTTTTACTTCAAAATGCATGTAACCAAATCTCTTACATAGTCCTAGAAAAAGAGGAAAACATACACTTCTTCTTCTCTGTAGACCAGAAAACAAATTCTTCCTCAACAGCCAAAAAACAATCACAGATATATGTACACCCTGTTTCAACTCTCTATATTTTCCATACATACTTTAAAGCTATATATTTTGAGCATACGGCAATTCTTGGTTCGAGGAAAGTTTTAGCTGCGCACAAACCTTTCCAGGATCGTTTTATTGTGGGAGTGGAATGTCACACAACTTGGTGCAAGCAGGGACGTATCTTCTCTTAAGAGAGCGCTTTATGCGTGACTCGATCCACATAAGTTTTTTCATAAACTCTTAATTTTGTGCTTACATAATTATCTCAATTTTATTGTCATGTTGTTTTCTCCAGTTATTATAATTTACAGAATTTCTAATGAATAATTTCCAACAACTCTCATTAGGGTTGGTGTTTGCGGTGCCATTTCCATCACCCTGAGGTGGTGCTGGTGATGGAGTTTCAGAAGTAGCTGGTTTAGCTGCCTTAGGTTTCGTCATAATCAGCCTAGCAATCTTGTTTGGAGACATGGTACAAGTCAATAGCCTATAAATCTAGGAAAATGCAAAAGTTCATGAGCAAATACCCATGTTTAGTAAGAGGCTTTGAGCAATGCTTCAAAGTTCAAATTTTAAATGTCAAAAAATTGAAGGTTTTGTAAGGTTTTAAGTGCTCTTCAAACACCAAACTCTTCAGATGCTCTCTTCAAATTTGACATAGGGCTGGTAGCATACTCCACATCTCACTAAAACGATTTGGGGAACACTTTTAAGCTAACAACACATGCCATAAAAATTGTCCTTACTAAACGAAAATTTGATTCATCAACGTCCACCATGAATCATAATCAGCCCGGAAAGGAAAGGAAACTACTCCTATGACTGAGAAACCAAAACAAAAATCACATAAACCAGAAGAGAAGAGACACTTACTATCAAAGTGTGTTGTGATGCGTGGTTCCATTGACTCACACACCCCAAATTGCATCTGGGTCATCATCATCAGCCCTAATAATTCTGAAATTCACGAGTGAGCTCGACTCAGCTAGTCCCGAGACGTAATCTGAACAAAGATAGAGGTTTAAGCGGTTACCTTTTCGGCCACTTAAGAATCCAATTTTCTCAATCTCGATTGAGGAGGATGGGTCCTGCAACAATTTCGTTGATTCACGAGTGAGCTCGACGCAGCTATCCCGTTACGTAATCTGTATAGAGACAGAGGTTTAAGCAACAATTTCACTGATTCGACCACCAATGTCGGAGGCAATGGAAGAACGGGGTCTACGAGTAGTGGAATTGAGGATGTGGAAATCAAGAAGTAGGCTGAGTCCTGCAACAATTTCGGACATCGATCAATTTCGGACATTGATTTCATCTCGTTCTCTCCCTCTCTGAATTTCATTTTATTCAGGCTCAGACTATATTCTCTCCTAAAAATAATTTTGATCCTGTGTAGGCAGCTCTATTATAAATATAAAAAAATCACTTAAATCGCTTTCGATTATGTATAATTCAATAATTGATTCAGGGGATTCTTAACAGAGTTTATCATCTTGACAAAATCTACAACATGAACTGATGTGATCGTATTAATAATCTTTTAATGAATCACAATTGAGCAATTACTCTTTTGGCATTATTCTTTGATAAAAGGGCTTAGATCGTATGTGGTCAAATCTATTTTTATAAAAAACAATTCACACAAATCATCCCCGATCATGCACTAATAAGAATTAATTTGGTCTAATAATCAACAAGATTTATCTTATTGACAAGATCAAAATGTTGAACAATTTCGATCCGATTAATAATCGCAGAATAAATCTCGAGTGACAATTTAAGTTCAATTTCAGTTGTTGGATCAAAACGACGTTAAAGATGGGTACATGACATAGGTTTAACCTATGTCATGTACCCATAAACGACGTCGTTTTGTATAGAATCGCATCAAATGCCTTGCCCCAAGCCGACATCGTTTTGTTCTGTCCCTCTTCTATCTCCTCCGGCTCCACTTAACCCTCTTCTCTCTCCTACTCTCAGCACCACCTCCGACCGCCACCACCACCACTACTCGGGAAATTATCCAAGAGAGAGAGAAAAACCGACCTTAATCTGGAAGTCGACATCACTGGAAGCCGCTTTATAAACGAGTTTAGCCACCGCTTGAAAGAAGCCGAAAGAGAGAGTGGACCTGGTCGATCCAAACCCGTTGGCGAGCGACAACCTCAGCCCGCCCAATCGGATGCGCCAATAGTACTTGATGCAAACTACCCATTTTTGTTTCAAAAGAATTGGAGTTCATTTGGGCTTGAGGTATCCTTCTTTAATATTGGAGTTCAGTTCAGTTCGGACCGCCAATAGTACTTGATGCAAACTACCCATTTTTGTAATGTTCTTTATAAATGCATTACTAATCGTAGCCATGAGATTGGAATCCATACTTCCTGATCTTATTAGACCTACCCAGTTCGCTTTTGTGAAAGGTCGATCCGTAGCTGATAACATTTTTTTTTATGCAAGAGTTAGTAAGATCTTACCATTCTGATAATCAACCCGCCTGTTGTGCAATTAAAATTGATTTCATGAAAGCGCAATCAGATTTCATACTCTCTCCTTCCCTTACTGTTGGTCCCTTGGGGGGATTTCAACATTTAAGGAGAAATGCAATAAATGCATTCAACATTGAATTTTCAGTATTTGTTTCCCATTTTACTAGTACTTTATATCAACTGTTACGTATTCAACATCCTAGGGTGGCATATTGGCGGTTCATGCTCTAGTTTGCCAATAGATGGTGAGATCAACCAAAGTTAACAAATTCTTTGAGCAGCTTGCTTTTTGTGGGGACAAATTCCAGGTTTTGTGAATATATTGTTCTTTGAGCAGCTTGCTTTCTGGTCCTTTCAGAAGTAACAGGACATGTTTTTTCTCTTTACAGATTCCAACAAATGCTGCTGGTCTTATAGAGCATAAGACACATCCTTTCTAGTCCCAGAAATACTACCCCTCTCATGAGCATGATGGGACTCCTAGGTGCTGTAGCTGTGAGCGTTTGGAGATCACTTTGAACAAAATAGAATTGAAACAGCAACTATTTTGGTTGTATTTGGTTGTTGGAAGGGGTTGTTTCTTCGTGGTATTGGGATCAAATATTTCTTTCCTTCTTGTTATGAAATGTCTTCTGATGGTGGTTATCTTATTAGGAGGAGCTGTTATTGTAAATGCATAACTAAGTATAATGACCATATAAAGTGAGGCATTTGCAAACTGAATTTAGTATTCTTCCGTTCTAATCTGTTTGTGTTGTTTCTGCCTGTCTTGCCATTTAATCAAGTCAACAAACAACTAATCAAATCATCTCAATTAGTTCTTGAAATCTACGTCTTTATATAAATTAGGAAACTTCAATTTTTTTTGAGGTATCCGAAATAGTAGAAATAGGCAAACAAATTGAGATGGAGGGAGTAATTAATATGTCAGTTATCAGATAGTAGTAATTACATGTACCAAACCAAGATAATATGCTTTTTTGTGTTTAAACTTCTATGATGGAACCAAAACCATATGCTTATTTTGTTTATAAACTTGTATGAAGGAAGGCATCACGGACACGTCAACAATATGAACACAAACTATCTACTGTTTCCCTATATTGTAGACATCTAGCACTTAACTTTGGAGGCCAATCCGTAGATCCCATTCCCGACAACCAAATAGCCCCTTTGTGGTTCTTAGTTAAGTTTAATTGTCTATGTTTCCTCATGAAATGTTGATTAGTGGATCTTTGCTATTCTTATGCAGCCAAGGAAAACACAATATGCTGCCCTTGACAATGGTCGCAAGCTGTGCCTAGAGTGTCTTGATTCTGCAATCATGGATACTAATGAGTGTAAACGCCTTCATGTTGACATTCAAGTTTTTTTTATGAGGGTTGAAAATGAAAGTGGAGCAGTAGGTTCCGCAACTCTTGGTAGAGAGGCAAGCACTCAATGTAGCGATGGATGGGGAAAAGAGAGTAAGTCCACACTGTTATAGTTATGCTCTAAAATTTCATAATGGAGACCCAAATTGCTCCATTTTGAAGCTCAAAATTGAGTTGTGTCTCCAATTGTGAGGACTATCTCCAAAACTGGAGACTTGTCTCCATTTTTTGTCTAATCCTTTTTTATAAAGCTGCTATTATTAAAAAGATGTTGACCATACATTTAAAATAAGACAATGTTAAATACATTCCATAAAAACTTGAAAAGCTTATAATTTGCAATTTGTGGTGGATGTTTGTGACATAGTTGAACTTAGAAGGATGGTGGAATTGGAAACACATATTTTGGACTAGAAATGATATTTTGAGTCTCCGTTCTCTAGATTCAGTTGGAGATTCTCTCGCTTTAGCAATGTAGATTTTGCTCGGTATCCTTTTGTTGATTTCCCCTAGTAAGGAAGAGAAACTGATACTTCTTTCTCATGGCCAGGGTGATCATCACATGCCCGAGACCCGAGGGCTATGCCACCGGAGGAACAAACTGCCAAAGACTTTTTTTTTTTTTTTTGGCTTCGATATCATTTCTTCGTTTCTTTTTTTTTTTTCTTTTTGATGGTTATTACGTTAGCTATGATTTCATTAGCTCACTTTGTTTGTGTTTGACTGCCCTCAAATATGGTCGCTTATTAGGGCATGTTGGTCACGAGAAAATGAGTCGCTTATTTTATGGCGCCAAACAGGGTATAGGCTTTAGAACGTAACCACAGAAAACTCACCCGCCGTTCTGTCGTTGTGAGTTTATCGCGATTCTAATTTTGTATGGCCTTCCTAGGTAATCTCTCTTTCTCTCTCTCTCTCTGTTTTTAAGGTTATGGTAGAGGAAAGGCTTATGCGATTGGCAACTAATTAGTTCTGCATATCACATAGTTGTACCTTTATCACGCACGTAATATGGGATACATTCATGTCCTAAAATTGGGTGCTCAATTGCATTGAGGTTTAGGTCTTTTGTTTACTTCAAATTATGGCAAGTTTAATTTTAGTTCTCTGAAACATGGCCCAAAGATAGTCTGTTTTACTTACACCGAGAGCCAGTTGTTGTGATTATGAAGGTTTGAGAAGTCTAATTCGCTTAATATAGTTAAATGAATCAATAACAAAAATGATCTCCCATGCTCTTTTTTTGGGCATTGTAACATAGGATCTACTACATCCAATCTTTGCACATTTTGTCCCCTATCTTTTCAAGTTTCCACAAATGCTATGATTTATGAAACCTACTCAGTTTCCAAGCTACACCTTTAAAATCAACGGGGAGAAAGGAACAAATGGACTCCATTTTATCCACTGATTGTGAAAAGGTTTACTATAAAGCTCCATTTTTCCTTCCTCTTGCGGCACAGTCTACATCAATGTTCTACAATGTATTTTTATAGAAATAGTTCCTTATATTTGATTAATTGGTTATCTCAAGTAAAATGTGCTTGGTTCATGATAGTGAGTTAAAGAGTCATATATCCTTAAAATTGACATTGTTTATGGACTCATGATATTATCACAAGAGAGGCAAAGGGAAAATCCCTAATTCCTTGAAGATGCCATTTTATGGATCTAAAACTTTACAAATGAATGGAAATGGTAGATAATCTCAGTCCCGCTGAGCCAATCTGAACCAAAGCCAATGCCTCGGATGGAGACTGCCACAGGAGGTCGGACCACCAGGTCAAAAAATGGCTAAGTTTTCTATTCTGGACTTCACTTTTCTGTGGATTATGCATCCTGATTAGTTAAAAGTTGAATGTCTTGTATACTTTTAAGTTTGTGATCAATTATTTATTGACTCCCAAACCTAAACCATTATCTTGTTTTAACGATTAACCTGGTGGTCGGACCACCAGGTTAACTTAATTGGACTAAGAGCAGTGGAGCAACGATTAATGGTTAATTCAAGTACTATTTTAGGTGAATTAGTAGGTGGTAGGTTAATGTATTTGGACTAAAAGCAGTGGAGCAATGATTGGTACTTCATTTTGTTAGCGAAACAATCACACACACAATAAAGGAATAAGAACATTAGAGAAATCAACAGCAAGATTTACGTGGTTCTACAAAACTAGGTACCTCCACGGGAGCGAGAGTGAGTTTGTTATTTGATTAAGTCGTCTAGAATTTTTACAAGAGAGAGTATTTATAACACCTACTCTATTCCAACTCTAAAATACAATGTATCATACCTTTGGGCCGTAGGCCCCAGCCCAAACAGTTGAATGTCTCCCACATATCCCAATAGTAACTTATCTTCCACATTTTTCCTGTCAATGTCTCCCATCTTTTCTTAATTTACTTGGTTTAGTAAATTGACGCGCTTTACACGGTTAACAAAAGTGACCCACCTGACCACTCATTGATTGGTTTTCCCCACAAAGTCCCAATACAAGTCTCCCATCTTTTCTCAATTTACTCGGTTTTCATGTATGCTACCCATGTGCCTACTTCTAAACGTGTTTGTGCCTGTTCCTCCCAACCCAATTTACACGCCTATGTTTGGTTTTGTTTGACTGCACATAGACTCAAAATTGAGCCAAGGGCAGAGTTTCTTCTTTTATTTTTGTCGTTATTACAGCCAATCGCCGTCTTCAAAGTGTTCGCTTTGAGACTAAAGTGTTTTGTTCAGTAGTCCACCAGTATATTAAGAGTCAAGTCCTCCTTTTCCTTTTCTATTGGCCAATTTGTAACCATAAGATTCCTAAAGAAAGGTAAACAGACAGGGATGGGGCATTTTCGTGTGCCTTTTCGTAGTACTTTATTTATTTTGAAGATAACATCCCTTTGTCTTGCATGCATGTCATAGTCTTCCATAAAATATTTAAAAATCCGTAGTGTATTTCATTTGCATGCTCACTAGTCACTCATGTTTCTTTCACACAAGAGCACCGGTTTAAAGTTGTTTGTTTCGTGTTGGTCCAATCAATGGCTTTGTTGGTTAACTCTTAGCACAGCCCTTGGCATCCTAACATGGTTTGATGTGATTCTCATAATCCTCGGATATTGGTGGTGGCAATGATTATTATTATTTTGGGTTACCAGGCATCACATTATCTCTCTGAGGGGTGTTTGATGGAATGTTGGGTGTAGCGGAGCAATTTGGTGTTTTGGTTCTTCTTCGCATTGCATTGCTGATTGGGTTGGTCTGGTCTGTTGAGGTTTAGGATGGTTTAGTGGATTGGCTTCTTTTCGGTGATGGTGTGGGAGGGAGATGTTATTTTGTTGCAATTAAGTATGAATAAGCTAAGGGAGATCACCACTGGTGTTACAAGATTCTGCGCAGCAATTTTTTCAATGACCATGGTTGCATCTCGTTTCGGCGGCTTCTCTACCGATTTTAGAGCCCTGTAGTTGGCTTCAGCCATCAAGTTTTTTTTTTTTTGTTGGCATTCGATATACATCAGTAGAGTTTGTTGTTAGATGTTATTAAACCACAAAGGTTGACCTCATCTCTATAGGAGTCGAACCCACAATCTCACCCTTATAGAAGGGGCTACCGGTAGCCTAACCATGCCGCGGAGCTCTCGACTATAGGTATGTGACATACACTTGGTTTGTATTAGTCAGATTATGTATGGAGGTTTTATCAATGTTGGAACTATAGGGTAGTTGCTCTTCGACAAGTTGCATGCTGGGGGCTTCGAACAATTAACCGACTGAATTCGCCAGTATGAGGGACGTATTATTCAGTAAATTTAGTTATGTTCTTTGCCTTTCCTATTTATATCTTGTTAGTTTCAGTTGTATTTGACTGTACTCGGTAGCATTTGATCTAACGAATTTATCTCCTCACCCAAAAAAAAAAAGGTAAACGGACACGGGCATTTACATGTCATAAAATATACTCCCTCCGTCCCAATTTGTTTGCTCACAATGGGAATACGTGCAATTTCAAACCCTTACAAAATATATTTCTCTATATTATATTTTAATTTGTTTTATACCAAATTAAAGTACTCATTGAGTACTTTAATTTGGTGTAAAAAAATTAAAAATATTATACAAAAGTACATTTTTTAACATCTATAAAAAAATACACGTTTTCCAAAGCGAGCAAACAAAAATTTGGACGGAGGGAGTATATAAAAGGGCAATTTCGTTTAAGATTGATTGTAAATCTAATTTCAATTCCTGAATAATCGTGATTCTAAACCAAATTTCAAAGCAATTTCCCTTTGTTAATGTATGCAAGTGAAGTGTCCGGGAAAAAATATCTTCTTCTTGTTCCGAACCAAGTTTGACAATCTTTATGGCTAAAAAATGATTGTTCTAGGTGAGTGTGGGTGTGTTTCAGACTCGAAGAGAGGAAAATGTGTGCGTAGAAGAGGGTGGGTGTGTATCGTGTGTGAGCCGATTCTAAAATGTACTTTAAATCTTGTTGACAAAGTAGTATAGTCAACTGAAACATTGTGAAACTTAAGGGAGGGCGGCTTCGCCCTTGCTGCGGAGTGTGAACCATTGGACAATCTTATTTTATGACTCTTGTAAGAAAAACTATGAAATCATGCTTGAAGCATTGTATTTATGATTAATATATTCCAATTTCGTTTAAGTAGATTAGATACACCTTGTTATTTTTCATATCATCCCTCTTTGCACCTTCTAGAATATTATACAATAAACAACACAACAGAATTTGACACACATGCATGGGAGACGCTAACAAATTGGTAATCCACAAGATTTCTAAAGCAAGGTAGAAAGAGGGGATTTCTTTTCGGAAAGGAGAAAGAAAAGTTAAACAGGAAAATACCAGGAAGCACAACATGACAACATGCTTTTTTCGCCATATAGCTTTTGAACGCACAGCTGATCACTTTTAGGAATGGCAATGGGGCGGGGTGGGTTTTGGGAAGACCTAACCCCGACCAGAAAATTATTACATGGACCCGACCCCGATCCAATCCCGACCGGGTTTTTTGGGTAGTCCATTCCCACCCTAATCGGGGAACGGATTTACCAACCCCGCCTAGCCCTACTTCGTAAAAAAATTTATAAAAAAAATTAATCTAAATACAAAATAAAAGTAAATACTTAAAAATAAAGTGATATTTTAGTGTAATGGTTAAAATATTAAGGTAAGAATGGAAAAAAAAAATAGTAGAAAATAAAATTAGAATAAAAATATATTATCTTTAGTATAATGATTATTAGAATAGGTAAAAGTATAATTATACATATAAATATATTTCGGTGTGGGTAACGGGGCAGGATAATATCAACCCAACCCCAACCCGAGCCGGCCCGGACGGATTTTCCTTATTTCCCCCGTACCTGCCCCAGTATCCAAAAATTTGAGGGAAAAAAAAAAAAAAAAAAGAACCCTTCCCGATCAGGGCGGGTTAGGAGCAGGGTGGGGCATTTTGCCATCCCTAATCACTTTGCACGTTGCTAAATTTCCACCACTTCTTCGATCTGATCTTCTTTTTCCAAATCAATTATTTGCATGCCAAACTGCAGTGGTTTCCTTATGACCTCGACCCATGAAGAGATTCACCCAGCTTTAAGCCTCTATCCGAATGCAGTCGATTTTCCCTTGTAAAACATTTTGTGCACCCAATGACCATGTTATTTATCACTTAGTGGATCCCCCCCAGTACACATTCTTTGAAAGTTTTTGCTTTGAGACTAAATGTTGGTTTTTTTGCCGTCCATCAGCATTTTAGAGTCAAGTCCTCCTTTACCTTTTTTAATTTGTTTTTCTTTTTATTGTTTTTACATCAAACGCAGTATTTTAGTTATTCAAAGGAATATCAGCTATCTGTAAGAGCACCGCCAGTAGAATAATCAAAACATCTAAATAACGAAAATTAGCAATGTTTGTTAAAAAATTGACTCACATTGGCATAAGCAAAGTTAACAACCTTTTAGCTAATAACCAAATTTTGGCATTTGAATAGTCAAAAGTAACAACGGCAGTGTTCGGTTGGTAGTTTTGGACCGGTTTTGGCCCTGTTTTGGTTTTGCTTACATCATCATTTTCCTCATTTCTCTCTCTATCTCTCTCCACTTATTACACCTACTTACATCATCTAAACTAAACTAAACCTACTAACCGAACAAGGCCAACATTTTCCCAATAACCAAATTTTGGGGACCGCACCTTATTTGTAAGTCTTTTAAATATTTACCAATATTCTTAATAACCAAAATCTTTATAAGTGTTTTTTTAATATTTACTTATTTTCTTTTTAATTTTTACTAGACTTTCTGTCAAAAATTTGAAATTATCAATTTTTAATCTTTATCAAAATATGTTTAAGATTGGTCTCATTTTAAAGGTGATGTGAATATCTTTTAAATGGTACTAATATTATAAAAAGTATATGTAGAAATTTAAAGTTGTGGTCATTTTATGAATAAAAATAGAGTGAATAGTATTTTTTCTCATTATGGACACAAAATACCATTGCGACACTTCACATTGTTAACTTTATAAATATCATGTATGCATAATCAATGTTTGATGTGGCAACTTTTGATCATCCATTTTTTGTTATACAATTGGTGATGCTCTAAGGGCAATGGATGATTAGGTGCCACATCCTTCCATACGTTAATATTCAAATATAACGGGTGCTTTTATTTTTACCATTGTTGTGTTACCAAATTGACCGCAAGACAAAAAACATTGAACATGGTTCTTGTAAAAGACAATGCTTCAAGCATTAATATGTCTCTCAAAATAACTTTCAAAGGACCCAAAGATTTTTTTTATTAAATTTACTATTAACGGTGTATGGTAAATCCAAAAATAGTTACCTACTTTTTTTTAGGTAGTTATGCATTTTTTGGTACTAATTTTGCATTTTTTTATGGAATATTCGATGCCAAAATAAGCATTAATCTAAAATAGAAGCCATGTTATTTAATTTAGCTCGCAATAGATGCCTATAAAACATTTTGAGGACTTCTCCTCGACTGGTAAACCTATATTTTTTCTGAGCTCAAGAGGAAAGATGGGCTATGAACAAGTATGGCTTTCCAACAACCAACTCTTTAACCTCTTCTTCTTTCTATTCCTTTGCCAAGTCACTTGTTTGCATACCCAACTTTGCACTCCAGAACAAAACTTTGCACTGCTGCAACTTAAAGGAAGCTTTTCTTTCTATAAATCTGCTTCTTCGTATTGGTATTGTGATGCTTATGAAAACATTACTTTTCCAAAGATGGAGTCTTGGAAAAAGGGCTCTGATTGTTGCTCGTGGGATGGGGTCGATTGTGACAGAGAGACGGGTCAAGTAATTGGACTCGACCTCAGCTGTGGCTGGCTCAAAGGTACCATCCATCCTAATAGCAGTCTCTTCCTCTCCTTTCCCAACCTTCAAAAGCTCAACCTCGCTTTCAATGACTTTGCCATGTCTCGCATTTCACCAGAATTCACTCGATTCTTTGAATTGACACACCTCAACCTCTCTAGCTGCAATGTTTCCGGCAAAGTCCCACCAAAAGTCTCCTTCCTCAACAAACTAGTGTCATTTGATCTCTCTTATAATGATGGTTTGAGATTTGAAGAAGGAGGGTTCGAGTCACTCATTCAAAATATGTCAAAGATAAGGGATCTTGATCTTACTGATGTAAACATGTCTTCTTCGGTGGTTCCAAATTCCTTGCTCAATTTGACTTCTTTGAGAACCCTCGATCTCCCCTTCACTGGATTACATGGAAATTTCCCTGGCGGAATATTTCAACTACGTCATCTACAACAGTTGGTTTTAACTGCTAATGAGGCTCTCACAGGTTATTTACCCGATTTCATGAATTTGAGCTATCCTCTCCAGTACTTGGGTCTCAGCGGGACAAGTTTCTCTGGAGTATTGCCTGACACAGTTGCTAATTTGCGATCCTTGAAGTCTTTGGGAGTCCTTGGTTGCAAATTCCATGGATCCATTCCTACATCTCTCGGGAACCTCACACAAATTACCTTTTTGGACCTCAGGTAAAACAATTTCAGTGGTATCCTCCCATCTTCACTTTCAAACCTTAGAAATCTCAATTCTTTGCTCCTTGACGGTAATAATTTCAGTGGTGTCCTCCCATCAATTTCAAACCTTACAAATCTCAGGTATTTGCTCCTTGACGGTAATAATTTCAGTGGTGTCCTCCCATCAATTTCAAACCTTACAAATCTCAGGTATTTGGTACTTGACGGTAATAATTTCACAGGTCCCTTCTTTTCATTGGATACAAACTTGACAGAACTTTTGAGATTGGAAGTCTCAAACAATTCTATCACTGGTCCTCTTCCTTCACAAGTAATTGTACCTCCAAATCTATGTTCTTTGAACGTAGGCCGAAACTTGATCAAAGGTACAATCCCATCATGGGTATTCGAATTACCCGCACTCAGGTTCTTAGATCTCAGCCATAACCAACTGATTGGTCATACACTTGAGTTTCAGTACACTTCGTTGCAGTATATTGATTTGAGCTATAACAACCTCCATGGTACTGTTCCAAATTCAACCTTTGAACTCCCAATCCTTGAATTCCTGATTCTTTCTTCCAATAACTTTTCTGGAATCATTCCTGAACCAAATAGATTCAGTCAAAATCTCTATGTGCTTGAACTACGGACAAACAACTTCTCTGGCACAATTCATGATTCATTTACCACGAGGAATCGTTTGAGAACTATCAATCTCAATGGCAATGGGTTTGAGGGGCCAATACCGGAGTCTCTGGTTAACTGTACAAACCTGAAAGTGCTAGATCTCGGAAGAAACAAGTTCTTTGACAAATTCTCACATAGGTTAGGAAATTTACCAAACTTGTCTGTCCTAATCTTGCAATCTAACAAATTGCATGGATCCATTCCGATTTCTAGGACCAAATTTCCCTTCCCCATGTTGCGAGTTCTTGATTTGTCGAACAATCATTTTACAGGTCCGTTGCCCACAAAGTACTTCAAAAGTTTCAAAGCAATGATGAATGTGGATGAAGTAAATTTTCATTTGCAATACATGGCACTTTTTGGTAATGGTACTTCAACGTATTATAATTCTTTGACTATGGTAATCAAAGGATCGACCACTGAAATGCAAAAAATCCTTACAATTTTCACAGCCATTGATTTATCGAGAAACGATTTTGATGGTGAGATTCCTGAGATCATTGGTGGGCTAAATTCAATCCGAGGAATCAACCTATCACACAACAGCCTTACAGGTCATATACCAAAAACACTTGGGAATTTGACGAAGCTTGAATGGTTAGACCTCTCATCAAACGAGCTCACTGGGGAGATCCCTCGACAACTCACGAATCTAAACTCTCTTGGAACTCTTAAACTTTCACAAAACCGCCTAACAGGGCCAATACCTCGAGGCAAACAATTCGGTACATTTTCGAATGATTCTTCCATCAACAACTTGGCATTATGTGGACCTCCATTGTCAAATGCATGCGGTGATCCTAAGGCAGGACAACCACCGCCCTCGACATTTGGACGAGAAGAAGATTCAGAGCATGGGAGTGGATTTTGTTGGGAAGTCATATTGCCAGGGTATGGATTTGGACTGGTAATCGGACTTGTCATGGGATATCTTATGTTCTCTTTCGGAAAACCTGAATGGCTTGTGAAGATGGTTGAAGGTGTAGGAAACAGAGAGGGAAAGAAGCTGAAAAGCAATGCTCGAAGACAAGGAGGCAGAAGAAATTAGCAAAATGCAAATGGTACTGCTGTATGGTAACCGGTAAGTGTTGCGAATTACAATATCTTTCATCATCTTATGCCTACAAAGTAACGAAAGAAAAACCTTTATTTTTTTGCAGATATTGTGGAGAAGGCATGGAACACTTGTAGGAGGTGGATCTTATGTACTCTTTTAAATCTTTTTGTATCCTCTTTTGGCCTTTCCGGTCTTGGAACAAAAATGAGAAATAAAACATCTACTGCTTTCTAGTTTCAGAATAAATGGATTCAAGAAATATATGTTGAAAAAAATATGCTTGGTGCAATCATATTTACGAGTGAATTAAACCCTTTGAAGTGGTTGTAATTTGTTTGTCCTACGTTGGATAAATAAATTGATCGAGTGGTTGGAATTAGTTGATTTACTTTGCGCAACGCTGCACCGAGTCGAGTAGAAGGTGGCAGTAGATTTACTGCATTACTGTTTATATAGTTCTACAATTATTCCTTTTGAGAGAGAGTTTGATACTCAATTTTGATTCAATAGACTTGTCGATTGTACTGCCTACAAGGTGAGATCTTTTTATCCTGAGAGACGGGTGCCGTTAATCGTAGCACTGTAGCAAGGGCGAAATTCGTCTTGAGGAGATTGTGTCAAACACAAGCCTCGTTCTTAATGTTTCTGTTTCAATTTTCAGTTTCGTTCTTTCGGTTGCAGAAACTTCTTGAGCGTGAATTATGTTCATATGCCGTGTCCAACACTCATCTAGGAAAACTCAACAAATACGTAAATTTTGAAAAGGAGTCTAGTGCACCAAAGATGGAGTCAAGGTTTGAATATGGAAGCAGCAAAATTAGCAGAAATCTATCACTAAGAACAAAAACTTTACATTTAAAATAGAACTCAACATTCTTTAAGATCCTAAAAATTATCTAACATTAATTTAAAGCGATTTCCCTTTCCCTTCCAATGTTGGAAGCGAAGTGTCCCCGGGAAAATCATCTTCCATTTTTTCCCTAGCAACCCAGCCTGCCAGTTTGACAATTTTAATGGCTCAAAATGATGGTTTTAAGGGCGTGTGGGTGTGTCATCGAACGCTAACGCTAAGACGGAAGAGATGTATGCACATTTAGGATCGAGGGTGTCAGATTCTCTCATGTATGAGCTAGTTCTAAAATAATTTTTTTTAAAAGAAAACAAACGGAGGGTGACACATGCAACTCACCTATTTCGATAGGTCAGCCAGCATTGTTATTTATGGACCAATCAAGAGAAGGACTAATGATTAATGATTAATATTCACTTGATGTGCTCTCGTGAGATTACTCGTGATATATGAGGGATGAGAAATAATTTCATGAAAGGAAAAAAAAAAAAAAAAAAGTCCAAGAAAGTATGTTTTGGACATATTTTGGATCAAAGGTTTTGCACCCATGGTTAAAAAAAAAATTACATGCAGCATTTCAGAAAAAAAAAATTACATGCAGCATTTCAGTGAAGCAACTAGCCAGCAACTGTTCCGGAGTCTCATCAACTAATCCTGCGGTATCTCAGACAAATTGTTATTCCAGTAGAGAGAGAATGGGTGAAGGGCAGTAACCTTGTACCGTTGAGATGGCTAACCGGGGATACTTGTGATTAACTTAGAAGAAACAAAGAACGTCTAATTTTTCCTCCAAGCGCCGGAGCACTGATTCTGCAAAACTTTGTTGCTTGCACAAATCACAATAACCAAAGTGCTAAGCTATCCTGTTCACCAAAAAAAAAATACAGAAGGAAGCATAACATCAGATTCAAGGTAAAACCCATATTAACTTCAAAGATATTGTCAGCAGAATAGTTTGCAATCATAAAAGTAATAAGTAAAAAAGAAATAAAGTTCATGGCAAGATAAAAAAAAAACCTGCACAATTCAGTTTCAATGTAATTTTATAAAAATCAAAATATCCTCATCACAACTACACAAAGGGTCATGACAAGCAAGTCTGCCATGAGTCAAATCAGTGTGAGCACTAGAAGCTACCTAGTTTGATTCTGGACTGCCTAGTTTCACATGATAAACTTTGAGTGATTAAGTTCGCTGGTTTGATTCTTTCTCCTCCTGCGAAGCCAATCTAAGGGTGGATGTTTAGGCCAAACAGGCAGCTATAGAGTAACGTGGTTTTGTTGTAGCTAGTATCCCGCCAAGCATTCTATCTAGTGTTTGCTGTATGAAACGGTTGCTCCTCATCTTGTAAATATGCAACACTTACGTACTTCTTGTATCTTGGTGTAGTATCAGGAGATTGTGTTTTATTTAATGAAAGAAACCTTGTGTGGTAAAAAGTCCTTTGCTTTCTCTTCCTCCAGAACAGAGGTGTTCTGAATCTTAACAATTAACAGGACTGCGTTGAAATCTCTCATTTAAAACGTTAAAATACAATGTTGCTGAAAACATGAGAACAGGGATTCTTCTTACTCAAGTTTAGGGCAATGATGCATTTAAGACGGTCAGCCGCAATCATGCGATTCCCATTCAACTGGTGCAATGTTCTCATTTACCATCAAACCGAATCCAGAATTGTTTCTGGGGACCATACTTTTTAACCTCAGATCAGACATAGAAGAAACTAAGACACACGAAGACAAGGTTTTGTTCAACTGGCTATATTCGATAACTTTACAGATGCAAGCGGAGTCTATTGGAGCTATATCAACATCCGACTTCAATAGACACAGAACAAACAGCGTGATTTAAAGTCTAACTTAGAAGGCAACTTGAAAAACTTAGTGTAGGCACTTACACCTAATAATCTAGTCCACCGATATAAGCTTAAAAGCTATGAATTCTTTTTAGGATTAGAAGCGATACAAGAGAGAGCGGGAGAGAATACATGATTGTTCCAAAAAAATATCACTCGAAATGAATATGCACAAAGAGATACTTACTTCCTCTCTCTGTGCTTGGGGCTAAGGCGAGAGTATTTCAAATATCCATCCCAGGGAACCTTCTTGAGACCTGCTTGAACGGAAATAATGTCCCTTACCCTGAAAAGGAGCATCCATTTTCAATGAGAAGCTGACTCTATTTCTGACGGCTCTTAAAGCATACCACTGACAGTAAATAATAGTAACTGGACATTACCAAATGGATAAAAGGGCAAAAACCCGAAAAGTTTAATCACCTCTCTACAAATTCAATTGGTGTTTCCCCGGGCTTCAAGTTTTGAGGCTCCAAGTACCACATGTCACAAACAACAGCCCACGATGTCATAAGCTGCAACAGATGCATTGTGAAGGATTGCCTGCAAATACAATATGAAAATTGACATGTTTGGTTACTACTACAAGGTCTATGGAATATGCAATGTCCAGATAGAAGGGTGGGGGACTTAACCAAACAAGTAAACATGCATCTTCAGTGGATGCACAGCCCAACACCCACAGCTGGTCATACTACTGTAAACATTAAAAGCTTTTTTAAGTGGAGCTCTTACTTTCTACTGTTCCAAAAAGCATCCACGAAAATTTTGTTATACTTGATTGCTATTGGGCAAACAGTGCAGCCAAGCTCAAACGCACCCTAACCATAGAAGAACAAGCATGAGTGAAGTAGATAAAACCCCTAAGAAAATGAAGAAAAGTAGGAAACCAGTCAAGTGAAGAAACAATCACTTCAATTTAATTTGCCACAAAAGGTAAATTCCCAGTTCCAATAAAATGTAGTCTCTTCTGCAGTTCTATTCTATATACAATGCCAAATGTAGATTGTTTTGTAGTGTGCCATTGAATATATGCTGCAACAGATGACTCCACAAATGTACCTTTTTTAAACATTATAGTATAATGGTTATTCACACAAGTTCCTTCAGGGAATATAAGAAGGGGATTATTGTCAGCCCCTTGAACGTGATCCCTCAACCCGAAAAAAAGAAAAAAAAAAAAAAGGTCATATTTTCAACACTCTATAATATTCTATAACAAACAATATATGTCCTTTCCACTGACACATACTTTTTTGCTACTACTTCCCTATCCTTTGCCTCTGAGCAATTGAACCAGATACCTCCTACACTTTCCAAAATAGTGCTTTGCAACAATCCTGCATAGATGTACACATAATGTTTAGCTAAACTGGAAAATAAAGCCAACCTTTTGCTGGTCCATGTTGTCAACAAGGGTAATAAGGCCACACATTCTAATCTCACAAAATCAACTGCCACTCTAAAGAGCCCCCCTAATCATAGGGATACTTTTACATAATCAGTACATTGGAATAAAAAGCGTGCCAATATAGCATTGCACCACCCTAGTACACCAAGTCCTTCAGACAAGGAGGTACACCAATGTAACTGAAGAAAAAGGACGAGGAGAAATAAGATCTATTTTGGTAAGTTATGGCCATAGATGATATGAGGAAAATGAAATGCAGGTACACACAGTTTATGGAAAGGATAACTGCCAAGAACAGAAGTACGAAGCTTAACGGACCCTAGTTTTCAGGAGATATTAATTGTATTGCTTTATGCAGAGAAAAAAGAAGATAGACAACGACTGAATCCCACAAAAATATAGACATGAGAAAATCTGGAGTCTAGACACTTACCGACCCATCCAGGATGCTTCTGCATAATAAAAGCAAATGCAGTCATCTGCTTCAAAATAATAAAGTCAATCATTGAAGTATAATTGGACACAAACACCTGCTCAAATCATGGCAAGGGAAACTCAGATCCATGTTAAAAACAATAACAGAATACATGCACTGAAATAAATTTAGCCAAAAACTTGAAAAAATCAAGGCTTTTGGTGAGAAATACCTGCTTAGGCCTCATGCTAGTGCGCGGTCCATGATACTTGACAACCCCAGTCCAAGATGCAACAAAAAAGCTGCAAATTAACTCCACCAGACCTCTTTGAGAAGATAATGAATGCTCATCAGAAGGTGCAATAGTGAATGCTGATCAGAAGGTCCAATAGAAGGACATAATCACACTCTTATGAAAAGCACAAGAAAAAATTAGATGCATCAGTTTACATCACATCACTTGACAAAAATTTTACCAAAATAAACTGGGGCGGTATTCCTCTTGATTAATGCACCAACTAAATATAATTGGTTATCTTCCTTCATGTACGCAAGATACGTAATTACTGAAGCAAAACTAAAGTAAAACACAGGAAAGGGAGAAAAAATCCTCTTCCAAAATTTATAGCCAATAGAACTTACAACAACAATACAACAATAACATAACCCATTTAGTCCCCAATAATTGGGGGTATGGGCGGGGGATGGATAGGAGACACCTAACCTTTGGCAATAAATGCACAAAGTGGTTGCTCCCAGAATACCACTGAAACAGATGAATTGGAGACAGACCTAACCTTTGGCAATAAATGCACAAAGTGGCTGCTCACAGAATACCACTGAAACAATGGTCCCCCTATACCGTCGCATTTGTTGCAGAATCATGCCCTCAAATCAAAGACAAAAGACATCAGAGAGGGCAGACCCAAGAATCATTTTGATTTATATGCACATTACCATGCTTCTTTCATTCAGCATCTAGAGCATTGGCGTTGCACAATATAGCCAATAGAACTTAAAAATAATAATTGAGTTCCCTGCTCTATTCTACTCCCTAGAGTCATATTTAAATACCCTACAACATTAACAAACACAATCATAGGACACAATTTCAAATGCCTCTCATACAAAGAGTAAACATAATATTGACCAAAACAATAGCAAGGAGCGCAACCTAATTAGCAAGGAAGCATACCTCAAGCTTTTTCCTCAACTTATCATGCCCTTTCAGAAGAACACACGCAGGCAGAAAGAACTACAATCCATCCGAGTGTCAAAACTAGAACCCTGCAGATTTAAAAGAGATGATTGACGATAAATTAACAAATTATTGGTAACCATTAAAATGCAAACTCATGAAGATAAAAATAAGATGTAATCACAAAGAACTCCCCAAACACCTGGTCACCAAAAATAATGCCCAAGTAAAATGCTGGGTCATTTGTTTTGTGATGAATGATGATGTCACTGGGATACTCTATCGCTATGTCAAATTCCAAATAGACCACCAACGAGAACAACTCATTGAACATCTCCACAAATAATATCTAAGTAGAATGATGGGTCATTTGTTTGATGATGAATGGTGACGTCACCAGGTTACCCTAAACCTATGTCAAATTCAAAATAGACCACAAAAACTATAGACAACTTCACTTTGGAAATAGAAGCAGACTCCTTGTATTGTTAATACATTAGCAATATAAAGAGGTAAAATAGAATTATACAAATTGAGGAAGAAATCAAACTGAGACTGAAAACAAATGATGTCAAACTTTCTCAAACATAAGAATCATTCAAGCAGTACTCGCAAGTTTATTGGAACACTCCCCTAAAAAGTTAGTTATAAGTCTCTGCCTACCCTATAATGCAGTGATATTTGAATTCATGGGTTGGGCCTCGAGGATCAAAGAGAATATGAGGCCCTCAAATTACTTCTAATAAAATATTAAACCTTATGATGCTATATAGAGTAACAGTTGGCATCTCCAACATTCCAAAAATAGAGTAAACCCGTCAAAATGCAAACCGACATTGGTATTAGAAAATGTGAAACATCTGAGTGAGCCTTATCAACCTACGACAAAGTACGATGAAAATATTCACTAGACAATAGAATATGTCGTGAACATTTTCACATGGTAAGATATCATATATCTAAGCATTGTACATGAAAGAAGGAATATTGCTTCAACATACTGCATTAGAGTTCCAATGCGGGTAGTTTTACTCCCAGAAGTTCGTTCATAATAGAAACCTATATAGCAAGGATGTGTGAAGGACAATTTACTCTTTTGAACCCAATGCCAGAGGTATACCACTTTTGCAATAGGCTTCTTTGTACAATTTTCTATTTGTTTCTTTAGATAACAGGCTTCCGAAAGCAGTAAAATTGGAAAGGAATTCAATTTGCCGATCAACAGTGAAAGAACTAACTTAGTGGGAAAAGAATCAGATATCTAACTCCCACTCCTAAACACCAGAGAGGAAACAAATACACATTCCAGTTCCACGGTTCTGGAGGAATTGACTTGAAACAACGTGTAAAAGAGTCCTGCTCAATAATCAAGGAAGTTTAACGGAGTCAAAAGGGAAACATTGCATTATAAGCATATCAGTGAGAATTATAATACTGCAAGGACCAAGCGAATAAAGTAAAAATAAATATGCAAAAGGAACTTAAAATAAACAAAAAAATCTGCAATTAACATGACAGCAAACTTAACAATATTGGGGCCAACGATCTGCTGCTGAAGCTATGGGCCATAAATATATAATGGTAAGGGAGCATTCCACTATACTGCTAGTAAATGCAAGTCACTTCACCATTCTACAATTATTATGTGAATTTACCAATTAAAGTGAAATATAAACATCGCTTTGTGGGAAAATTAGCACAATCAAATAGAAATGGGACAAACAAAAAAATGGATTAAGGAAGTGGAAAGTTAGATATTGTGCCAAGAAACATAAAAAACTTACATCAACAATGGCTCCAGCTGCTTCTGTCAAAGTTGTTGAAATGTCGAGTAAATCACGCCTGATCAAAATGTATGTTTATATGTATATGCATGCAAAATAGAGAGAGAGAGAGAGAGAGAGAGAGAGAGAGAATTACAGGCGAAGCTTGAGGTGAGGTTCTTGAATGGATCCATAAGGGAGATAATCTTCGATATTGGGCCTATCCAAGTCCAACTCAGAGCTTGAGGAATTTAGTTTACTCATTTTAGGCCTCCCAATATCTTTCACCGTCAACTGAGTAAACAAAAACCATAGATTATAACAATGACAAAAGCGTCCCTCCAACAGGAAATTTAAGCGTATGATTTCTCAATCAATGGAAAAAGTGCTACTTTTGGACAAGTTATACCCTCGAAACTAGTGCAAATACAGATGCTACTCCTTAGAATCTGGGAACACCACTCTCTCTCTCTCTGCTCATGAAGATATATATGAATAAATAAGATTCTAAATAAGCATGGACCTTGTACTATGAAGCACTGACACTCCTAAATCCTAACTACTTGTTGTATCTATGTTGGACACTCTAGAGACACACGAGAACACAACACGCTCGAGACACGCGAGGGCACGAATAGGAGACACCACGAGGAGTGTCCAATAAATTCAACTATTTTTTAAGCAAGGGATGCCTCGGGGACACCCGTGTCTCAAATTGGACATGGAGGGAAAAATGACGGCATCAATTTACAAAATTCTAGTTTATTTCAGGGGTATGATATTTCAAAATCATGAGGAAAATGTACGAACAAATCAATTATTTCTAAATAATACCCTTGTTCAACTTGTAATTTTTAAAAAGGAAACACTAAGAGTTGTAAAGATAGTATTAATTTTTGTTATTTCCTGATTATATGTTCATAGGAATAAAACTAAATATCTATCCATATATATGTGTAAAAGTTTCGTCGTAACACCCGCCGTGTCCGTGTCCCCATTTATTAGATCATGAAACCTAGAACAAACTAAAAAACATAATAGTTAGGGTCAAGCCTTGTACCAAAAAAGGACACTAAGTAAACAACAAAATGGCATTTTTACTTCTTTTGAGTTCCAATCATTTCGCCCAAATTTATGGTTCTTAAATTCATCTAGGAGGGAGTGAAGAAATAGAATAGGAACGAAAATACAAAGAAATGTAAAAACAAGGAGGAAACACAGTCTAAATTTTTTACTTTCCTTTATATAATCTATTCTTTACCCATCTAAAAGTAAACAAATAAAATCGGGGTATACCTTGAAACACCTAGATGGGTAAAAATATGGAGTATATCACTTACTGTAGTTGTGCCCACTGTCTCTACTTATTTATATCTAGAAAGACCTGCAACTACTCTGTCAAATGCACTAGAGAGAGAGGAACACCCCACACTCCCACTTTCTCACTGCTAAAAGGCCCCTCAATTCACAACCCGGCGTATGGTTGGTGTACATCAAATAGTGTGGTCTCATTTCTCGACCTCGGCCATGTTCAATTAGAACTAAATTAAGATCATCTTGATTTATTGCCACTTAATTAGGATAATGTTTACGTAGTGGCAGTAAATTAGCATTCCATAACCTGATTACAACTGAATTAGCAAAAAATTCAAGCTTCTAATGAACCATTACCGTTGAGTTTACAGATATATACCAGTATACCTACATACCCGTGTACATATACATATACATTAGAACATACGACGGAGAGAGAGAGAGAGAGAGAGAGAGAAATCGCAGGGACTCACAAGAGTGTAGGAAACGGCGGGTGAAACAGTGGGAGAGAAACGACCTGGGAGAATGGCGGAGCCGGCGGACGACGGTGGCTGAAGAGATGATATTCGATTTCTCCTCTTCTTTTTCTGGGTCGGCAACAAGCCAACAACTCCATTTAAGGGTTTTTCTTAAAAAAAATTAATAATTTCCACGTCATGACATAGGTTCAACCTATGTCATGCTACAAAAACGACATCGTTTGTTAGTTTTAAACTCTTGGGTACTACAAAGGCGATTTCTACCTATATTGATTATTATTTGATGATCCGAGACATTCCTTTTATAAAAATTATTACAACACATATGATGTATAAATATTTTGTAAATAAATTACATGTTAGTCATTAATCTAAGTGAATTTTTATTTCTTAAAATGGATTTGGACACATTGAATCATATCCTTTTTCATATGAACAATTCTTAGGAGACTTTAAGTATGTTTTCTACCTATCCCGGTGATTTTTTAATAATCCGAGAAGTTCATATTGTAGAACGCATAAAAATACACATCATGAAAAAAAATCACATTAATTAGATACCGATTGGTACTTGATCCGAATGAATTTATGTTTCCTAAAATAGGTTTTGCTATACTGAATCAAAACCATATCCAGTCCACCTCATCTCCTTCGCGCCAAAACTCTTCCACTCCTATTTCTCTCCGTCGTTACTTCCATCCTTTTTTGAGAATCTCTCGAACCGTTTTCAAGTTTTCCCAAATCGATTATGCCCAATTTGAGGTCCGTGTAAACGAGGTCGAACCGATTGAGGCGGAAATCAGAGCATTTGTGGCCGCCGACGCGTGCCCATTTCCGATAGCCAACCCCCATCCTGTTGAAAACCATACGGAAGTGCAAAGATGGGATCTGTTCGTGTGTTTACTGAATCAAATCAATGGAGCCCTAGCTTCACACGTCTAGAAAGGTACTGCAATTTTAAAGATTTTCATACCATTTTTAGAGTTTGTATTGCGATCTGTGTTGGTTTCCTTGAGATGGTATCCGCGATTTGTATTGGTTGCCTTGTGATCTGTATTGGTTTAAATTTGGGGATTTTTGTAAGAACAAATGGTACCCATATTGTGCTTGTTGAGAAATATAGCAGTTAGGATGATGGTGCTTTTGAAGTTCTTTCTTGGGCAATTAAGTGAATTTCTATTTTAACAAGTGTAGGTTATTCATTAGTATACATCTGCATTCTTGTTTTTCCAGTTTGGTATTGCTGTCGAGTTTACATCTGCATTTCACGTACTCAGCTGAACCAAGCTGCCATGGTGCCAACTGCCAAGCACTTGCACTTGCAATTGAAGAATTCTCGAATGCTACTGCTTTGATTGGAAGGTTCTCAAGTTCATTTTATGAAGTCATTTGGTCCAAATTTCTTGTTGGGTTGTATAAACTAATAAATTTCCTTTTGCTGAGAATTTTATTTTCTTTGCCAATAAAAAAAATAGCCGTTGAAAAAATATGACAATTGAAAAATGCCATGTCATCTTGTATGGATGGCACCTTTGCAAATTTGTGAGCATTTTGAAAAATTAGTTTTATTACAGTAGTTTGGATGGATGGCAAAAATGGAGATTAGTGATGAATGGTGGTGTGAAAAAATGAATAGACAAAGTAGAACATGTACCTTTTTGGTACTTTCAGCTAGATATTTTGCCAAGTAGTGTTGGAGATACTCTAACCAGTTTTAACATAATCTCGCGTTTCCCTTAGAACCGACGTCGTCGACGGTGAAACTCTCTCCATCTCCCATTTACTCTGTACCTTTCCTGTCCGATCATAATCATCTCCGACAATGGTCAGCAACTTAGAGGCTAAACGTGGCGTCTCCCCTGGACATAACTACATTAAAGTTCAACAATGATCTTCTGCATTCGACATCTAGGGAAAATGCCTTCATTTTAAAAAAAAAATGAAGAAATTTCCATTGGGTTTCATAAATCAGAACAGCCATATAAGGACACCTTTCACCAAAACACGAATGTGTTTGCCAGACACACCTTCTAAAAACGTGTTTGCAAACCACACGTTTTTAGAAAGCGTGTATAGTAACCACGTTTTCAGGCCAACGCAAATTGCTTAATCAGGCCAGCGCATGCTGCTTTTTTATCCTCCATTTCTCCCTAATGAAATCCAGATTTGGATCAAATCCTATATTTTCAGTTCCTTATTTCTCCAACTGCTGAAGGTACTACTTTTCCTTCTTAATTTTCTTGTACCGTGATATATACTGTCTATTTCACCATGCTTCTTTTATCAGCATATTTCAACTTACTTATGATTAGGGTAATCGGGTCTTGGTGTTTATACAATTGTTTGGGTTTATTTCTATAAACCCAGGGTTTTCTGCTTGCTTTGATTTCCTTCCTCTCTTAACTATGAGGTAACTGCTAGCATTAGTTATACTTGTTAAGGCACTGTTTGGTTTCTAAAGATTGAGGACAATAGAGTTAAGAGGGTTTGAAGTGCTGCATATTCTAATTTAATGGTGCTCTAAGTGAGAACTCAATTTGCCTATGCTTATTGACTATTTGAGATTTCTTAAGTTAATGATTGTATTGCCCTGTTCTAGTGGACGGTGGTGGGATTGATCTTGAGGATTAGTTTAGGTCCGCTAAGCTTGTCTTAACACCTGAGTTACTAAGAAAGGGAAAAAAAAAACCTAACGATTTTCTTGCTTGTTGGAAATGAAAGGAGAGGAAGCAGATCTTGAGTTTTTTCTTTGTTTGTTTGGTTGGTTATGTCAGCAAGTTCAGTTTAGATTTTTGAGGGATTAGAAAGAAGAAGCAGGAGTTTATTTGATAAATGCTACCTAAACCACTGTGGTGACCCAATCTTTGAAGTAAAACCTGATGAAGGATTTCAAAGTTTCTCACTGTAAGTTGAGACCTTTTACCATCATTGACAGGCGCTTCCACAGGCACCTGGCTGTGATTAGCTAAATGATTTAATGATGGAACCAGGTGTAATTTCTCTGAAATTCGAACCTCATTAATTTAAAGCAACGAAGGACTTTTGATGATTTAGGCAAAAGAATACCAGAATGGATCACGCAAAATAGTAGCAGTTTAAGAGGGTGTTCACCTCACAGAAGCAAAAAAGGCCAAGTTGTGTGATGGTAATTGTAGACCTTGTAGTTTGAGTGAGTTAGTATAGCTTATCTTCGTCTTTTGGTGTAACAGTTTAGTTCTCTTAAAGATCAATTGTCCTTTTTGTGCTGAAATTTACTGCTTAGAAATCCCGGTGCAAAATAAAACATGCTCTCAGTAAAGGGTATATCTTAGTATGTAAGAGGAAGGAGACTGGGTACATTTCTTCGTCAAAATACTAGTGAGTAAACATGGAAAGCTTAATTCGTGATCTAAAAGCAAGGTTCTTGAAAATTGCTGGCTTATCCCAATTTTAATTTCCAAATGACACGATTGCTACTTTTGAAGCATGTTCTTTGGTTAGTGCTGAAATTTACAGCTTAGAAATACTTTTGAAACATGTTAGACGAGTGCTAGTAGGTAAGTGAGAAATACCCATCAAAGCTAGTAAATGAGCCTGGGCAGCCTCTCCAGTCCTTGCCAATTGGTTTTGAGATGGATGCTTTAACAAGAATCATGCACTCTCATAGTCTATCTATCCATGATATTGGATGGACATCTTTTTAGCAATCACAAATGCTACTTATTGGGTTCAGTCACCCATCAGATTCTTGATTAATCCATCTATAAAATGCAGCAATGAGTTTGCTCAGCCCGATGCTTTGAATATCTTCTCTCTCTCCCCCTTTTTCTTTGTATCCTCAATATATAACTTGCCATAGATTGGTCTAAAAGTCTCTCTTACATGTGGCCAGATAACGAATCCCAGTTGAAAGAGGATGAACAACTTGCCAAAGCTATACAAGACAGCTGGAATGTTGAATCTCCAACCCGTTATGGACATGGAAACCAACATCAACCCATCCCTTCCCCCTACTCAACAGGGTTCAGGTACAGGAGTCCTGCATGGCTATTGTACTTTACCTCACAATTCTGCTCCCAATTTGTTTTAATCACATTCTGTATTTGTAGTATCTTATTGCATTGATCTAAAAACAGAAGTATCTCTTTGCATGGCAAATTACTTTTGTTTTATCTTGTATATATATATTTTTTGGTTTATCTGTTCTTGTCCTCGTTTTCCCATTCTTTGTAAGCACAGGAGACATTGGAAATCATCACCTTTAGTTTAATTGATATTATTAGATCTCTACTAATTTTTGCTTCTAAACCTGTTGTTTTCACCTTTACATCAAATCCATCAAACCTTGACGGTACGTCTGGTTATTCGGTAAATGAGATTCTTAATGTTTATCCATTGTTTATTTTCAAAACCTTTCATTCTTGGAACTATTTGTATGCTCCTATAAAGATGCATCAACATGATTAGCTATTTGTGGTCATTCCTACCAATTGAAGGTAATCTGTAAGAGGTTTATATTTAACTGGTAGCGTCAGTCAGTTTGAATCAGAGATTCTCTTCTTGACAAAGCAAATTTGATTCTTTATGGTTTGCATGATTGTGGTTGCATGATGTTAACATGTGGAGTAATTTAGCAGCAAATATTAATGGAATGAACTGTTAAAGAGAAAAATGTAGTTGACTGAAGCAATTTGTTTCCTGTGTTAGTTAGCTGTAGTTACAATATTTGGTGTCATATGCAGGCTCTTCCAATACCCGGCCCATGGAGAAGCTTTTGGAATCAACTTTTTCAGTAGCATTAGGTTTCTAATTACTGCTTTATTGATACCACTTTTGGATACTGATTGAATCACCCATTTAGAAGCACAATGGGAAAATTGTGATTCCAGTTGAATAAGCTGAAAAAGAGAGGTGAGAAGAGAAGAGAGAAGTAACGTAAGAGGGAGAATAGAAAAGAATTAGGTTTACTCCCATCACGTTTTGTATTTATACTCAAAGGTTCAGATTACAGCAGATTACAAAAATAACCTCCTTCCTAGAGAAACATAACAAATGAGACCTGTCTCAACACTCCCCCTCAAGTTGGTGCAAAGATACTTCGGATGCCCAACTTGGTAAGGAAGGAGTGAAGCACCACATTTGGCACACCCTTAGTTAGAATGTCTGCTAGTTGATTGCCAGTTCTCACAAAAGGAGCACAAATCACACCAGCATCTAGCTTCTCCTTGATAAAATGTCTGTCAACTTCGACATGCTTGGTTCTATCGTGTTGAACGGGATTGTGAGCAATGTTGATGGCAGCTTTATTGTCACAATATAACTTCATAGGCTCCTTGTTGTCAAAACCGAGCTCCTTCAATAGAGACTTCAGCCACAATAATTCACAAACACCATGAGCCATAGCTCTAAATTCTGCTTCGGCACTCGATCTAGCAACCACCGACTGTTTCTTGCTGCGCCATGTAACTAAATTTCCTCCAACAAAAGTGCAATAACCTGAAGTAGACCTCCTGTCCGTAACAGATCCTGCCCAATCAGCATCAGTATATGCTTCTACCTGCAAATGGTCATGTTTGGAAAACAGAATTCCTCTACCGGGAGCTGACTTCAAGTACTGCAATATACGATACACAGCCTCCATGTGACTCTCCCGAGGTGAGTGCATGAACTGACTAACCACACCAACAGCATATGCCAAATCTGGTCTAGTGTGAGAAAGATAAATAAGACGACCCACCAATCTTTGGTAACGACCCTTCTCAACTAAGGCATCGTCATCACTAACTCCTAACCTATGATTCTGATCAATAGGAGTATCAATGGGTTTACATCCCAACATTCCCGTTTCCTTCAAAAGATCAAGAACATATTTACGTTGGGATATGAATATACCATTTCTAGATCTCGCAACTTCAATGCCCAAAAAATATTTCAATTCTCACAAGTCTTTTATTTCAAATTCTTTGGCCAAGTATGTTTTCAAATTCATCTTCTCCTCCACATCATTCCCCGTTAGGATAATATCATCAACATACACAATCAATGCAGTTACCTTCCCTTGAGTTGAATGTTTAATAAATAAGGTGTGATCAGTTTGACTCTGGTGGTAGCCAACCTTGAGCATGGCTTTGGAAAATCTTCCAAACCAAGCCCTTGGAGATTGTTTCAACCCGTACAACGACTTCCTCAACCTACAAACCTTCCCATTAACATGCTTGAGTGGAAATCCTGGGGGAATGTCCATGTAAACCTCTTCCTCTAGATCACCATGGAGGAAGGCATTCTTGACATCTAACTGTTGAAGAGGCCAATCCATATTAGCTGCCAAGGAAAGAAGAACACGAATGGAATTCATCTTTGCTACAGGAGCAAACGTGTCCTGATAGTCGATCCCATACGTTTGAGTGAAGCCTTTTGCCACCAATCTAGCCTTATATCTTTCCACAGAGCCATCAGCTTTATGTTTGACCGTGAACACCCACAAGACCTAGCACCTTTCCGAAGAGCAATAGGGAGATGTAAATCAGAGTAAGGAACATGGATAACATCAGCAGGTTCAAGAATAGAAGTAGAGCTAGGATTACCTGAGTCTGAAGAATCAGATTGGCGTGAAAGTAGGGGAGTTCCAGTGACATCCTTTTGCCTTCTCGAATAGACCTTCAATGGCCTTGAAGGTTCCTCCACACAAATTTCTTGTTGAGGTTCGAGATCCTTATCCATTTCCTGCTCTTGAATGCTTGGGATAATTGGCAATGACAAAGATGGAGGTCCAAGAGACTTGTCTTCATCCACTCGCTCCCCCTGAAGAGAAGTCTCAGAGGGTAAAAAGGCTAGATTCTCATGAAAGGTAACATCCATGGAGACAAACTTCCGACCAGAAGAAGGATGGTAACACTTGTAGCCCTTTTGAGTTGGTGAATAACCAAGAAAAATACACTTGATCATGTTTACTACGAAGACGCGGGGGGATATGGACAAAGCAAACACAGCCAAACACACGAGGAGGAATCAAAAAATGACTTGAAAACGACGGCGATAATGCAGGAGAAGATAATGGAAACAATACTTCAATAGGAGACTTGAAGTCAAGGACTCTCGATGGCATTCGATTAATGAGATATGCAAATGAGCGGAGCACGCCCTCCGCCAATATAGCTTAGGAACATTCATAGAAAAACGTAAAGCTCGAGCAACTTCTACGAGATGACGATTTTTTCGCTCAGCAACACCATTTTGTTGTGGTGTATCACTACAAGTATGTTGATGAATAATGCCATGATCAGTGAAATACGACTTAAGACCACCAAAAAAGTACTCACCACCATTATCTGAACGAACAATTTTCACTCGAGCATCAAATTGATTAAGTACCATTTTGTGGAAGGTTTGAAAGCAAGAAAAGACATCACTTTTGTCTTTCATCAAATAAACCCAAGTAACTCGAGAACAATCATCTATGAAAGTAACAAACCATCGAAAACCAAAGAGACCCACAACACGACTAGGACCCCAAACATCGGTATGAACAATTGCAAAAGGAGTAACACTCTTAGTATTACTAATAGGAAACGACACTTTCGATCTTTGTTTTAGCAAATTCACAAGGTTCACAACAAAACTTGGAAACATCCAAATGACAAAAAGAAGGGAAAATTTTCTTCAACATAGGAAATGGGACATGTCCCAACCTGCGATGTAATAACCAAATCTTCCCCTCAGTAGAATCACATGTTTCAGACTTGTGTGCTTGTTCAACATGCCTTGTAGAGGTCCATTGAGAATCCAAAAGGTAAAGTCCTGCTCTCTCCCTACCACTGCCAATCATCTTCTTCGTGACAAGGTCCTGGAAAACACAGTGATCAGGAAAGAATGTTACGCTGCAATTTAGATGTTTGGTAAGGCTGCTAACAGAGAGAAGATTGGTAGAAAGGTTTGGAACATGTAAAACAGAAGAAAGAGACATAGATGGTGTGACAGGAATGGAGCCTTTTCCAGGCACGGAAGTAAGAGACCCATCTGCTATTTTTACTTGTTGTCTGCCTGAACAGGTAATATATGAGGAAAACAAGTTGGATAATCCAATCATGTGATCGGAGGCCCCCGAATCAATGATCCAAGGATGGGAGAAAGTGTGACAGGATGCACTTAGAGCAGTAGGATTATTACCTGAATGTGCAAAAGCGTAAGATCAGAGGGCGGATGTATTCATTTGTGACATGAGGCTACGAAAGTTCTCCACTTCATCCTTAGTAAGCATCACAAACTCGGATGATGAAGGGGCCCGATTGAAAGGATCGGTGAGATTGGCTCAGCAGGAGACTGATGAGCAGTAGTGTGATTAGCCCGAAATCCACCCCTACCACCAAATCGACCTCCTTTACCTCCTGGCACAGGACGACCATGGAGTTTCCAGCAATGCTCCCTATCATGTCTGTACTTGTTACAAAAGTCACAGAATAACCTATCCTTATCATCATGGTTGTCTCCAGATCGATTCCTGTCGAGTTTTTTTCCCCCAAACCTAGAATCTCGTGGAATAGTAGTCACTAGGGCTGAACTCTCCTGAGATGGTGAATGGTGCATGACCTCCCGCCTACTCTCCTCATGTTGAATGTAGGCATAAACCTCATGTAAAGAGGGAAGAGGTTCTTTACCTAAGATTTGAACTATGATTGGATCATATTCACCATTCAACCCAGCAAGAAACTCTATAATTCTTTCTTGTTCAATTAGTTTCTTCAACTTCAGGGCGTCTGCAGGACTATCCATATCAATTGCCTGATAGAAGTCTAACTCTTGCCACATGCTTCGTAGAGAATGAAAGTAAGCTGCAACAGAAGATTCCTTATGCTTAGAATTGTGAATCCGGCATTTCAAATCATATATTTGTGCCATGTTCCCCTTATGTGAGTAGGTCTGTGAAACTGCATCCCAAATCTCCTTAGCGGTGTCCATAAACAAATACCCATTACTGAGTTCAAGTTCCATAGTTGAGAAGCCAAGACATGATAGTGGAGTTCTCTAACTCCCATTGTGGGTGAAGGGTATCTCCAACCTTTGGTTCCTTTGTTGTTCCCGACAGATAACCCATTAGGCCTTCACCCTTCACAAACAATTTAAAAGACTGAGACCATGGCAAGTAATTCTTCCCATTAAGCTTCACCGTTGTAACCTGTAAAGTGGGGTTCTTCAACCCGGATGTAACTCGACGAGTGACTGTAGAGGGGTTAGCACTATCCTCTGACATGATTTAGTATCAAGCAGAGATAAAGGGCTTGGATGTTAAAGAAAAAAACACCGGATGCAAAAAGTAATAGCGGACTGCAAAACGTAAATTGCTAAAGAACCCTAGAACAAACTCCCCGAAAGTGCTTGGATCGCCAAAAACATGTAGATGTTCTTCATAAACCTTGTACTATGCCTCTATATTGATTTTCGCACCCCACCAGAGCAGGGAAAAACAAACCCAAGCTCTGAAACAGCTGAAGAAATCAGATCTGGAAATGGTCTTCCATTTTTCCGACAAACAGAGGGATGAAGAAATAGCAAGAACAAGCTCTCCTAGTCGACCATGGAGAGCTGATTTTTGGAGTATTTACATGAGATGATCTTCTCTTTCAATAAACAAGATCAAGAGATGCTCTGATACCAAGTTGAATAAGCTGAAAAAGAGAGGTGAGAAGAGAAGAGAGAAGTAACGTAAGAGGGAGAATAGAAAAGAATTAGGTTTACTCCCATCACCCTTTGTATTTATACTCAAAGGTTCGATTACCGCCAGATTACAAAAATAACCTCCTTCCTAGAGAAACATAACAAATGAGACCTGTCTCAATCCTTGCTAATGTTTTTCGGTTGAAACTTGAAACACATGGTTTTATAATGTGTCAATGAATGACGATGACTGTCTTCAATTTTGTGTTTGGTCGGACTCTAATTCCTGAGTCCATGAACCTGAAAAAAGGTTTTTCTTTTTCCGGTAAATCTTCCTCAACACTGAGGCCATCCCTGAAGAGCTCTGGCATACACGCGGCGGGTGTTGCCGAGTGAGCATGTTGTGCGTGAGGGAGTGTGTGAAGCGAAGTCCCACATCACCTGGGTACGAAAGTAATACGAAAGATATAAGCGTGAGTGGACCCTCACTTCATAAGCTAGCTTTTGGGGTTGAGTTCTACCCAAGATCGTGTAACACTATAGCACTCAATGCTTTTTTTTATGCATGGCAATATAGGTCCATTTTGCCATGCATAAAAATGGCTACACGACACAGACTTAAAATCCAGTTACACGTGGGAGGAGGGATTTTAGACTCTAATCCCATATTGCACCACTTAATAACATGAAGGACCTGTCCTCATATTGCCTATTGGTTTCGACTTAAATGCTTTAACAGATGCCATTCGAAATCACTATTTACGAAAAGGTTTACTATAAAGCTCCAGTTTGCCTTCCCCGGATGGTACAATCTACATCAATGTTGTATAATGTATTTGAGAAAACTTCCTAGTACCTTATATTTTATTAATTGGTTATCTTAAGTAAAATGTGCTTGGTTCATAATGTGAACTCAGAATTACTCACCGACCATGTAAGCTCCAAAAAGCTGAGCTCCTTTGTTGGCAACACATTTCCATCCTGGATTTGGAATTTGTCATCTTTACTACTACGCTTCTTCCCTGAGATTTTTTTCCAATGACACAACACTTTTCATACAGGTTGCTGATTGGGTCAATATTAGCTCACAAGATGATGCATGCATGGCTTCGAATTAAAGGTGATTCCCTATTCTGTTGCCCATTATTATTCATCGTATTGCTCCACAGAAGCACCTAAAAGATTTTTGCCATTTTCAAACACTATTTTTTTTTGTCTTGAATGTGTGAAAAACCCCAAATAAGCTGTGTTTTTTCTCAAAGGTTTCAGGGGTGGTTTGGGATATTGAAAACAATTCCAAAGAGGCTTTTAACTTTGCGATCATCGTAATGTCTTAGTTTTAAAAACAAGGTCGACGAGTATTGCTTTTATATTTATATTCAAAAATTCCAGTGTTAAATGCTCTCTATTACCATATTTGTGGGGGAATACCTGACATAATTTTCATTTGTTTGAAAAGGATATCAAACTCTGAGTCAAGATGTTGAAGAAGGTATTTGTCAAGTTCTAGCCGACATGTGGTTAGAATCCCAGATTTTGTCCATGTCTGGTAGCAACGCTACTTCAACCTCCTCATCATCGTTAACGGAGGGGTCAACATCTCCACTTGAGAGGAAGCTTGGGGTTTTTCTTCCAACAACAGATTGAATCGAATACATCACCAGTTTATGGAGATGGATACAAAGCCGATAAACAAGCAATCCTCAAATATGGCCTACCAAATACCCTTGAACATATTAGATTGATAGGGTATTTTCCTTGTTATAAAGTACAGATCCTGAATTTTGTTGGGAATTAATGATTTTTTTTTTTAGAGTGAAGAAGTTTAGGCTCTTCTCCTTCACAATAGTGGTATAGAAATATTCAGATATAGAGAGTGGAGAGGGAAGTTTTGATTCTTATACCTGTATACCTTATAGATGTAGTCCTTTTTGTACATTGACACAAAATTAATAAAATTTGAACTACGTTTTTTATAAGTTCTTGTGTGAGTGCCTTTCCTTTGTTTTAGATTTTTTCCAGCTTAAAAATCAAAATTTATTGTTGTTATAAACTTTTTTATCATTCCGATCTTCAATTCAGTTTACATGCATCTCAACTAATGCATTAGCTAAACTCTTCCCAGAGGGCTCAAATTGGCCTTGTTCCAGATTTTTTTTTTAACCAAACTGTCTTTTCACACTCTATGAGACAAGTCATTATCTCATAATACATCAACCCAAAAATCCAAAAAAGACGGTAAAAGACAGTTTTCTGGAACAAGGTCAGTTGGGACATGTTCCATATGAGTTGGTTTCATAAGATTTGATAGCACTAAAGGATTATTTCGAGCTTAGGACTTCAAAGAGAAGACAAAACCATTAGTTTGAGGCATTGACCACCAGTCCAATCTCTTACAGCCTATTTGTTTTTAGGGTAAGGGAGCCAAATATAGAAATTTGAGTGAGGAGATATTCAGTGTGTGTAATTTTTTGTACTGTTAGGTTTTGACCCAGATAAGACAGAAGGAGATAAATTTTGATGCCCAAAACATATTCGGTGCGTGGATTACCAAAAACACCCCTTGGAATATTTAACCTCAAATTGATTTTTAAAAAGAATTCTATTAAATCACAGAAAATAGACTTATATTTTTTAGACTCGAGATTGTTGTCTCACTCTCTTTTTCTACTCCGTTTATACACTTAAAATATGTTTTGTTTAAAGTTATGTGTGACTCGTTCCGTTCTGTGTAAAATTAAATCCTAAAAATACATATATTTTTCTAGTTATATATGAAAACATTGTAGGGACCAAGTTTTGGAGTTCTTTGTTTTGGCAATTCCGTTTGACAAAACACACATTTATATCGAGTTGTAACTTTATTTTTTTAGAGTGTCTGTTTAGGTGTGGAAAGGAATCATCTCTTTATGTAACGGTTGAGAGTGCGATAGTATTTATTTTAGTGGTGAGTTGAGTAGGTTATTTTACTTGTTTAGAAGTTGCTCAACGACTTGCTCAAGCAACATGTCCAGCAACCTTGCTGCCAAGAATCTACAGAAAACTTCAGGACTTGCTCGAGCAACCTGTCGAGCAAGTTGGGCGCGAAAAGCTATCTATAAATATTGATGTGCTAGGGTTTTTTCATTATCTCTCATACTTACAGCAGCCGCACTTTTTGAGAAGAGAGAGAAAAAGGTTTCTTGATCTTTGAGTGATTATTACGTTGGAGTTTCAACACAATCGAACAATCGTACAACTACATGTTCATCTCCAACAAGTTCTCTACAATCTAGAAGTGATTTCTAGGGAATACTTTTGGTGGGACTCCGAAAGTATTTAAGGAAGGCTTGTGCGATTCAAGGCGTTGGCGATCAAGATCACTGGGTGCGGTGTACGTGTGACTCGGCAGATGATACTTAGAACTTTGTGAGGATTTACATCGTTTGGATAGGTATATCTGTAACTGCACAATGAGTATAGTGATTTTGGTTCATTCCCGTGGTTTTTTACCCATTTAGGGTTTTCCACGTATATCTCTGTGTTGTGGGTTTTGATTGTTTGCGTGAATCTTTGCTAGTTGATTTAATTAGTGATTCGCATTCATACTGTTAGGGTTTTAACAAATAATTAGGGAACCCTGATTTTTCAAACATTTATATGCTATTAAATAGAAATATTTTTCTGATAAAAGGGCTACTAGAAAAGGACTTTTATAACATGGGCTCAAAACAACCATTAAATAATGGCAAAAATGAAATTTGACGCCTACATTATTTAAGCCCAATATTTTCCTTTTAAAACTTAACAAACCAAATAGTTTTTATTCCCCTTTCTGAATTATTTTACTTTTCAATCATATCTACCCCTTTATTTCCTCTTTACTATATCACCTTATTCCGTCAAAAAATTTAATCCCTAACAAGCAAGTTGTTGGGATTCTCTTCACTAGAATGGTGTGTTTGGTGTGACTTATTAGGGTGAGTTTAGCCTAATTTTTTGGGACTTTTTTGGCATGGTCTCGTATTTTTTTTTTTTCTTTGGTCTACATCTTTATATTTTTCAATTCCTCTCCTCTAGATGAATAATATGATGCACAAGTTACACACAAATTACTAAAAATTAAGAGAAAACGAACAAAAAGATCATACTACGCGATGAAGAAGTTTCTTGCCCCAATATCTACACTTCCTAATTGTTACTATTCCAATCGTCTTTCCGCTTTGCAAGAACGAAAAATTGATAGGCTAATGCAATTTAGAAGTAAAAACATTATTGGTCAATCTTAGTATAAAAATTATAGAGTTAAACATTGTCGTGCCCAGAATTTTCCGCTGCGAGCGTGTCCCCAAATTCGAGAAAATAGCAAGAGAGAATACTTGACAAAAGTGCGACAATTATATTAATGAAATTTAACAGTTGTGCCTTGCCTTTTAAAAATCAGAGTCGCCACTTAACTATGAGTTTGGGTGTGTTAAGTCACCCCCTAAAGATATTTTTAGAAAAGAAAACATCCCCGGGAAAATATTTCGGCGATTTTGCCATTTTGGTCTGCGAAAACAGAGAACGAGTTCAGGGATTTATTGTTACGAGTAGAGAAGGTGTTAGGCACCCTACATCACCCTTTCAGTACTTCTTTTCCAAAATTAACCCTTTTTCAAAATCATCTCTAGTTGGAAAAGATAAAGAATAGAGAAAGTTTCCATATGGAAAAAAACCGGAGCGTACGGACGGTGCAACGGCGTGACTGGGTTTCACCTTTCATACCCTCGGCTCCATTTCTGTCGAGACCCGGATAATTTCAAAAACTTCAAAGTCAACGTGCATTGAATTGGTTAATGAAACATACCGGTGAGGACACATTTCATTTTAGACATCAAGCGCGGACTACTAAATTCGACAACGCTCGAAATCCTCAATTCGATACATATTAACTTCGAAGATTTCAAAACTAATTTATATATTAGATTGGTTAATGAAAAACAACCGCGAGGTCATATTTCATTTTAGACACCAAGCGCGGATTACTGAATTCAACGGCACCTGGGATCCTCAATTCAATGCAAATAGACTTAGAACTGGGAGAGAGGATAATTCATATCTCGAATTATACAGAAAAATGAAATAGACAAGACAACAATAAAAAATAAAAATAAAAAAAGAAGAAAAGAAAAACAAAGCATAAATATCCTTTTCCCCTTGCTTGCGGATTGAAAATGGCAGCGATGACAAATAAAGCATAAATATCTCTTTCTTCTTGCTCTCGAATCAAATTCGTATTGTGGAAACTAGAATGAATCATATTCTTGGCATTTGGTGACTCAATTCCTCCGATTGCCAATGATATTGGATCAGTTTCCAAGATACAAATTTAATTGGAAATAAAAAAAAAATTGTATTGCAAAACCTAGAATGGGGTCATATTCCTAGCATTTGGTGACTCAGTCCTCTGATTGCCAATGACGCTGGATTAGATTCCACAACACAAATGATAATTCGAAAAACCGGTGGGTGATAATGTAACCGCACTACAATCCTTCAAGTTATAGAAATGAATTTAAGGAAACGGGATATTTATGGTGGTTAGAAAGCCGGTGCGTATCAAGGACCATACAACTACTTTTGAATTACCGAAACAAGTTTCGGCGGGTGTCAATTACCGTGCTGCGATTCCTTGAATTACCAAGTTTGATGATTGAAAATGTTATTCACACTAAGTTGTGTTTGGTTTGATTTTGGGTTTTGATTTTTGTAATGATTAGAGGGGAAAATAGGGGTAATAATTAAAAAATAGGTATTAATGATTGGAGAGAGATAGAGAGAAAAATAAGAATAATATTTTTAAATGAGGGTAATATTTAGAGAACCGGTTCTTAAGAACCCAAACCAAACAAGGCCATAATATACTCCCAGTGATAAAGGACAATAACAACGCAGAAACAAATTGGAAAGCCGAACTTCTTATTTACCTTGGTAACTCCAGAATTACGATGAAGGTAAAGGACAGTGTTTAGCAAACGAAACCATAACCCGAGATAGCAATACAAAACTTTCTATTGCGAGCTATGCTAATTGCTAACGTTACCGTGCACAAAATCTTTCTTTGCCAAAACGAGTCACCTTTTCCAAGCTCTTGAAGATTTTGCTTGGACTGGCTAAAAAAGAAACTAAGGACCTTTTTTCATTTTTTCCCACGTCGGTCTAATATAAAACTAGAGAGGATAGAGAACGACAAGACCTACAAAGGTCTAATATAAAAAATATAAAAAAAAACCGTCAGAGAAGTATTCATGCAGGCTGGCTTAATAACAGAACATAGCAGCAGAAGCAGTAGCAGTACAGAAGTAGCACACCAACAAACATGGAGCCGCTTATGGCACCTCAACCAAAGCAGCATGACCATTTGGAAAAACTATAGAATGGAAAAACCTTCCAGTTCCCATTCGATCTGAACAAGAAATCAAGAATTGCGTAATCATTTGATTTCCACTTGGTTCACACCCAAATTGCTACTTTGAGATTTATACGTTCCAGCATCTCTTCCTGGTCAGGAGTTCCGTTTTCAAACACCAACCCAGTCCTATTGGTCCAAATCATCTTCTGTTTCGGTTTAAGCTTGCAGTCTCCCACACCATTTCAATAAGGCCTCCAAAGGTGGTGTGACTACCCATTGTACACCCCACCATGCCACATCCTTTCTCCATAATTCCCATACGGGATTGCATTGTAGAAGGAAGTGATCCATGGATTTGAGTTTCGAGCCTTGGCAAGAATGTACAATGAACTAACTGTGTCTTTATTAGAGTTGTATCAACTCCACCCAAGTTGATCTAGCCTTCCATCTCTTGCATTGATACCACACCCATTAAACGACGCATACAGTTCTAGAAGTGTCTTCTTTCCAATCATGTTTGTCTTTCCTCTCTGCAAAAAATGCAAGTAGCGACCCTTAGAATCTTGATTTTTTGTTGGTACGTGTAAAATTGATGTTGCCTACATTGATTATACTACTATCTAAAAATATAACAACCTTTAATGAATTGACATGATTAGTTTCGATTTCACCACAGGACTATTCTTCTAGAAATCTCTTTTGGAGTAACGGACGATCAAAATACTTAATAGAAAAGTAGAAAACATTTTGCATCTTTGGTGACGAGCTCCAATAAGAGAGATTGCAAAATTTTAATCAATTTACGTACTGACACTTCCCACAAAACATAAGCACTGTACAGAGTTTGAGAAATCTGAGAATTTCATAACATACCATTCTTCGATACTTACGGGTCTATGTAAATTTTGCATGTACTGTACCTCACCACAACCGAGCAATTCCTTTAGAAACCTCCATCCAGCATCGTCCGAAGCAGGCTGAAAAGTCGTGCTGTACTGCTTCTATCACTGGTGCGAATTTGCAAGCACAAAGTAGATGAAATCCAGTTCACATCTCACACCGTATATGTCAAGTATCTTAAGACGCAGCAAGTGGTTAAATGGACAGGTATAATAATGTTCCACCAAATGTTTGGAACTCTTCCTAGAACTGTATGTTGCTATGTGCTACCTACACAACATTTCATGCCAAAGAAATTCAAATAATAAATCTAGTTATTCTTTTTGAACTGGACAAAAAGAATAGCGAGATATAGCATTTGAATTTCTTTGGCTAAATATAGCTATTCAGTTTAGAAATCTATTGCAAGGAGTTTCTAATGTACTGCATCAAAAAATTAAAAATAAATCCGGAAGTCAAAGCCCGCCCTGGAGCTGGAGAGCATTGTTCCAGATTTGGGTAAATACCCAATACCAGAAATGCCCACGATCCAGTCGTGAAAGACGAACCAATCTGACAAACCTGTCGCCTATAGGGATTTCATTCAAGTAACCTTTGCAAAATTTGGATACGGTTACATAACAATGCAGCTCACCTCAAAAAGTGCTTGATGTAAACACAACTGAGTGCTTAAGACATCAAAATCCAAATCCAGGGCATAGAAGTCCACAATAAACATGAACCAATCAAATTTCAAGTTCAATATACTTGTAGAACCATTACCAATCTTAATTGTATACTTGAGAAAACCCAACTCAAACAAGGGACAAACCCCAAACTAGATCCCTGTCAAAACGAGAGGGAAGGTGACAGATGACACTTAAAAATCATGTAAGAGTAAATAACGGTCTCTTTTCCAACAACAAAAAAAAAAAGGAACAAAAATTTTAACGTTTTCCTTGCACACCCATTGGAAAACTGGATTCTAAAAGAACTATCCTATATTTTGCCAATAAAAAAAGAAAAGAAAAAAAGAGCCATCGTATATACTGATAGAATTTTGCAAACCATTGAATCAGTAAATATCCCGACAGCCTGTTAAGTACGGATCCATCAAAGCATCTCAAGCTGAAGACTTGAACACATCCTCCAAATTTTGTCCTGCATTCAAAACCTAAACAAAGATGTCACTAACTTATGTAGTCTCAGGCTTTTCGGTATCCATTGGCTCTTCATCATCTGGTGACCCTCACTAGTAGCAGCTCCAGCAAACTCTTGTTACATATTTTGTTAATTTACAATTTTAGAAGAAGATTTATTAGGGGACGGCTGATATGTGTTAACTGCCTTTGGATTCTTATCCTTCTTACATTCAATTTTGGCGTTGGGACTTGGAGAGGACCATTCTCATTAACTTCTCTTTGTAGGCTGGCACTTCACATGGCAGTAACTCTTTTACTTCAAAATGCATGTAACCAAATCTCTTACATATGTGTACCACTAATAGTCCTAGAAAAAGAGGAAAACATACACTTCTTCTTCTCTGTAGACCAGAAAACAAATTCTTCTTCAACAGCCAAAAAACAATCACAGATATATGTACACCCTGTTTCAACTCTCTATATTTTCCATACATACTTTGAAGCTATATATTTTGAGCATACGGCAATTCTTGGTTCGAGGAAAGTGTTAGCTGCACACAAACCTTTCCAGGATCGTTTTATCTTGGGAGTGGAATCTCACACAACTTGGTGCAAGCAGGGACGTATCTTCTCTTAAGAGAGCGCTTTATGCGTGACTCGATCCACATAAGTTTTTTCATAAACTCTTAATTTTGTGCTTACATAATTATCTCAATTTTATTGTCATGTTGTTTTCTCCAGTTATTATAATTTACAGAATTTCTAATGAATAATTTCCAACAACTCTCATTAGGGTTGGTGTTTGTGGTGCCATTTCCATCACCCTGAGGTGGTGCTGGTGATGGAGTTTCAGAAGTAGCTGGTTTGGCTGCCTTCGGTTTCGTCATAATCAGCCTCGCAACCTTGTTTGGAGACATGGTACAAGTCAATAGCCTATAAATCTAGGAAAATGCAAAAGTTCATGAGCAAATACCCATGCTTAGTCAGAGGCTTAGAGCAATGCTTCAAAGTTCAAATTTTAAATGTCAAAAAATTGAAGGTTTTGTAAGGTTTTAAGTGCTCTTCAAACACCAAACTCTTCAGATGCTCTCTTCAAATTTGATGTAGGGCTGGTAGCATACTCCAAATCTCACTAAAACGATTTCGGGAACACTTTTAAGCTAACAACACATGCCATAAAAATTTGTCCTTACTAAACGAAAATCTGATTCATCAACGTCCATCATGAATCATAATCAGCCCGGAAAGGAAAGGAAACTACTCCTATGACTGAGAAACCAAAACAAAAATCACATAAACCAGAAGAGAAGAGACACTTACTATCAAAGTGTGTTGTGATGCGTGGTTCCATTGACTCACACACCCCAAATTGCATCTGGGTCATCATCATCAGCCCTAATAATTCTGAAATTCACGAGTGAGCTCGACTCAGCTAGTCCCGAGACGTAATCTGAACAAAGATAGAGGTTTAAGCGGTTACCTTTTCGGCCACTTAAGAATCCAATTTGCTCAATCTCGATTGAGGAGGATGGGTCCTGCAACAATTTCGTTGATTCACGAGTGAGCTCGACGCAGCTATCCCGTTACGTAATCTGTATAGAGACAGAGGTTTAAGCAACAATTTCACTGATTCGACCACCAATGTCGGAGGCAATGGAAGAACGGGGTCTACGAGTAGTGGAATTGAGGATGTGGAAATCAAGAAGTAGGCTGAGTCCTGCAACAATTTCGGACATCGATCAATTTCGGACAATGATTTCATCTCGTTCTCTCCCTCTCTGAATTTCATTTTATTCAGGCTCAGACTATATTCTCTCCTAAAAATAATTTTGATCCTGTGTAGGCAGCTCTATTATAAATATAAAAAAATCACTTAAATCGCTTTCGATTATGTATCATTCAACAATTGATTCAAGGGATTCTTAACAGAGTTTATCATCTTGACAAAATCTACAACATGAACTGATGCGATCGTATTAATAATCTTGTAATGAATCACAATTGAGCAATTACTCCTTTGGCATTATTGTTTGATAAAAGGGTTTAGATCGTATGTGGTCAAATCTATTTTCGTAAAAAACAATTCTAACAAATCATCTCCGATCATGCACTAATAAGAATTTATTTGCTCTAATAATCAACAAGATTTATCTTATTGACAAGATCAAAATGTTGAACAATTTCGATCCGATTAATAATCCCAGAATAAATCTCGAGTGACAATTTAAGTTCCATTTCAGTTGTACGACCAAAACGACGTCGTTTATAGGTACATGACATAGGTTCAACCTATGTCATGTACCCAAAAACGACGTCGTTCCGCATAGCATCTCATCTAACGGCTTGCCCCAAGGCGACATCGTTTTGTTCTGTCCCTCTTCTATCTCCTCCGGCTCCGCCAAACCCTATTCTCTCTCCTCCTCTCAGCACCACCTCCTCCTCCTCCTCCGACCGCCACTACGAGCAGTCACCACCACAACTCGCGAAATTATGCGTGAGAGAGAGAGAGAGAGAGAGAGAGAGAGAGAGAACCTACCTTAATCTGGAAGTCGACATCACTGGAAACCGCTTTATAAACAGTGTCCGCCACCTGTTTGAAAGAAGCCTTAAGAGAGAGTGACTGGTCGACGCAAACCCCGTTGGCGAATGACAACCTTAGGCCACCACTGGGACCGCCAATAGTACTTGATGCAAACTACCCATTTTTGTTTCGAAAGAATTGGAGTTCAGTTGGGTTTGAGGTATCCTTCTATTACACTGGTTATCTGCTTCCTAGCTGGAATGCTACGTGCATTACTCTTGCCTTTTTCTTGTTGTAATGTTCTTTATAAATGCATTACTAATCTTAGCCATGAGATTGCAATCCATACTTCCTGATCTTATTAGACCTACCCAGTCCGCTTTTGTGAAAGGTCGATCCATAGCAGATAACTTTTTTTTATGCAAGAGTTAGTAAGATCTTACCATTCTGATAATCAACCCGCCCGTTGTGCAATTAAAATTGATTTCATGAAAGCACAATGAGATTTCATACTCTCTCCATCCCTTACTGTTGATCCCTTGGGGGAATTTCAACATTTAAGGAGAAATGCAATAAATGCGTTCAATGTTCAATTTTCAGTATTTGTTGCCCATTTTACTACTTTATATCAACTGTTATGTACATTTTTTGCTCTGCATTGGAAAATAGTTAAAAGTTTTATCCATCAAATCTCCAAAGAGGACTAAGAATTTGGAACATCCCAAATTGGAAAGATCAACGATTTTGTTCTGGACAATATGTCAATAACATACAAGGGTGCTGAGGGATTCATTGTTTTTACCTGAAGCTTATATTGGTGGGTTGTAATATGACTTCTAATCCATGGACTGATATCTAGAAATCTTGTAGTGTCAAATAATAAGAATCTTATTATCATATAGTGCTTGGTTGTGGTGGTTTGTAGTTTGAATATAAGTGCCCTTAGTCCGTATTCAACATCCTAGGGTGGCAGATTGGTGGTTCATGCTCTAGTTTGCGAATAGATGGTGAGATCAGCCAAAGTTAACAAATTCTTTGAGCAGCTTGCTTTTTTGGGGACAAATTCAAGGTTTTCTGAATATATTGTTGTCAAGTGGCTGTACACTAGACACTGTGCCTGTAGTTATGAAAAAGCTCATGCTTTGCCCCTTAGGAGTATTTAATTAGTGACAATGTGCAAGTAATTTATAGATTCCCAGCACTTTATCCACTGTTTCCTACGTGTTACATGTTTGAGTTTTCCTATTGTGCCATTTATCTTATGTATGTACAGATATGTAATACATTTCGTTACCCCGCAGAAGTTGTACACATAACTACATAAGCTTGTAAACGTAACACGTAACTACATAGTCTACACACACGTGCTTGTTAAGAATCCCTTTCTCTCTATAGTTTTTGTTAGGGCCTCTGCTCGACTTCCATTCCTGCTTGTTGGATTGGTCACTTAGGTTTTAAATTTTAAAGGTGTATATGATTGAAAGCTAGGGAAACATGAACTAACCAACTTATTTTGGAAGAAGGGGAGATTGGATTAAATCAGGTGACCTTAACTTATCTGAGAATGCTGTTTTACAACTGATTTATTATAGCATTCCAGTGGTGACTATTAAGGTTGTGATGCTCACAAAACCTATTTATTTGCTTTTATCAGAAAGATAAAAGTTACAACTTAGGCACAGAAAAGCAGCAGGACAGGTTTTCTTGCTGCCTGTCCCTTTTAACTAGGAATCTTGAATCAATCAAATGACCCTATTAAAAGTCTCTGAAGTATGTTGAGCATAAGTGAAAAGCAGTCGCAAAATTACGAAGAACATGGGTTGCATGTTGTAAGGTTCAGGAATGTTGCAGAGCTTCTGCAGATTAAGGGAAATCTGGGGAAGCCATCTTTACGTAGGTCAACTCTTATACAGCCGTAATGCATTACCATTGTTCCATGGACACCAGGAATCTGTTTAATGTAGATTAGTCTTCTATAATGTCATCTCATAAAATTTGGAAAATTAGATTAGATTTCTTCTTCTCTTCATGTTCTATTTGATGATCCTTTCTGGTCCTTTCAGAAGTTATAGAACATGTTTTTTCTCTTTACAGATTCCAACAAACGCTACTGGTCTTATAAAGCATAAGGCACATCCTTTCTAGTCCCAGAAATACTACCCCTCTCATGAACATGATGGGACTCCTAGGTGCTGTAGCTGTGAGCGTTTGGAGATCAATTTGAACAAAATAGAATTGAAACAGCAACTATTTCGGTTGTATTTGGTTGTTGGGAAGGGGTTGTTTCTTCGTGGTATTGGGTTCAAATATTTCTTTCCTTCTTGTTATGAAATGTCTTCCGATGGTGGTTATCTTATTAGGAGGAGGTGTTATTGTGAATGTATCACTAAGTATAATGACCATATAAAGTGAGGCATTTGCAAACTGAATTTAGTACTCTTCCCTTCTAATGCTTTGTGTCTTTGTTTTACTTGAGTCTTGCCATTTAATCGAGTCAACAAACAACTCATCAAATGATCTCAATTAGTTCTTGAAATCTACGTTTTTATATAAATTAGGAAATTTCAATTTTTTTTAGGTATCCGAAATAGTAGATATAGGCAAACAAATTGAGATGGAGGAGTAATTAATATGTCGGGTTATCGATAGCAAGAATTACATGTACCAAACCAAGATAATATGTTTTTTTGTGTTTAAACTTCTATGACGGAACCAAAACCTTATGCTTATTTTGTGTATAAACTTGTATGAAGAAAGGCATCACGGAGATGTCAACAATATGAACACAAACTATTTACTGTTTCCCCATTATTGTAGACATCTAGCACTTAACTTTGGAGGCCAATCCCTAGATCTCATTCCCGACAACCAAATAGCCCCTTTGTGGTTCTTAGTTAAGTTTAATTGTCTATGTTTCCTCATGAAATTTTGATTAGTGGATCTTTGCTAATCTTATGCAGCCAAAGGGAAACACAATATCTCTTTGCCCTTGTCAATGGTCGCAAAGTCGTGCCTAGAGTGTCTTGATTACGCAATCATGGATACTAATGAGTGTCAACCCCTTTATGTTGACATTCAAGTTTTTTTTATGAAGGGTTGAATATGAAAGTGGAGCAGCAGGTTCCGCTACTCTTCGTAGAGAGGCAAGCACTCAATATAGCGATGGATGGGGAAAAGAGAGTAAGTCCGTACTGTTATACTTCCATACTGTTATAGTTATGCTCTAAAATTTCATAATCGAGACCCAAATTGCTCCAAATTTGCTCCATTTTGAAGCTCAAAATTGAGTTGTCTCCAAATATGAGGACTCTACCCAAAACTGGAGACTTGTCTCCATTTTTTATCTAATCCTTTTTTATAAAGCTTATATTATTAAAAAGATGTTGACCATACATTTAAAAATTAAAGCTGATATTAGGATTTCTCCTACCTCACTACAGAAGTTGGAACTCCAAAACATAGGACTAAGAAGAGATTTAAAAAAACCTAGCCGTCTTCCCTCCCCTCCCTCCCCCTTGGGTTTTCATCACCCTAATGTGGCGGCGGGAGGGGATGACTTTACCCTTGATGGGTGTTTTCCTTCCTTCCAAGCAATGACCATTTTTCTCGTTTTCAGTAATCCCTTCTTTCCAGTGAGGGTTTTCTCTCTTGATCTCAGATTTGAGATTTTTTTTTTATGTCTCCCCTCTTTGTCCTTTCTCTCGGCTTCTCCTCCAACATCGAGGTACTATTTCAAGTTCTGGCAATGGTGATGGTGGTGATGGTCCTTTAACGAAGCAAGGCGGAGGTGATAGCGGTTCAACGACGAATCAGATCAGCTTGTTCTGCCATGGATGTGATTAATGAATTTGATGATTCCCAACATGTCAAGTTTTTTATCAATACAAGTTTTTCTTTTGTGCGTATGACTGTTGGTGGCCTATTTTGTAGCTATGAGAGGTAGTACTTGTCTGGGTGTTTGTACCTTGCTACCCTCCTTTGTGGCTTTCTAGTCCTTTGATTAAGTATGGATACTACTTCTAGATGGTTATCTCATGCATCTTTGTTCTCTATCAATAAAGCTTCTACCATTTTGACTTCAACTCATCAAGTTTAACCCTTATGTGATTTGTAATTAGTATGCTTACACATTCAGTTTGAGCTTTGGTAAAGCAGTGACTTCTTTATTTGGTAGTCCATTGACTGACTCATCTAGATTTACTAGAGCACTTTACAAAAGACTATCAAAACAACGACTCATTCATTTTGTTTTAGATTCTTTGGGAGAAATCAATACTAGCTTTTCTTGGATTCTGCAGGTGGTGAGGTTGGATAAAGAACTGGAACTCATGACCCAGAATCTGCAATCTACCATTCATATGTATTTGTGCACAAAAGCTGGACTTTCTAGCTTCAGCTTTCAGCTGTTTTGTGGTGTGTCCGAATTTGGAAATTGTGTCCAAAATGTGTCCAGATTTTATGAGGATTTAGTCCAGAGATTGTGTCCACAATGTGTCCAAACTTTTTTTGTGTGTGTGTGTGTTCAAATTGGTCCATATTTTTGCAGAGAACAGTTGTAGATTGCTGATAATTCGTGTATCTTTTATGCAACAGAGAAGTGCTTGGGACTGCCCTATCTAGCATTTCCTGTGAGTTGGAGGCACAGAATTGGAAAGGAGGACGAGTCCCTTTTCTTCATTGGGTGTGAGAAAGCCGGTCTTGAAGATTTAACGGGAGTTCACATAAGTGCAGCTTGTGTCACGGTTTACACAAGCAAAGAACAAGTACTTGATTTCCTCTGCTGCACGAGAACAGATTTAGAGATTGCTCGACAAATTAATGAAGTGGTTGAGGAGTGTCCTCATTTAGATCTCTTTATCAAGTGTAAAATTGTAAATGCGTAACAAAGTCGTAGAGGAAGAAAGCCCCCGGCTTGGAGACACAATTTGAAGTTGTAATTTGTTTATTGCTTAGTTTGGAATATCAAGTTGTAGTATCGTTGTAAAACATGGTTTTAGTTTTGCAGATGTAATTTATTGGATTGTGAATGGTAATATAGGATGAAGAAAGCCCCACCTTGGACTCATATACACCATTGTTGTTGTTAGTTTTGTTGGATTGTCGATGTTGTTAGTTTGACACGCGAGGCATTGGGTGAGGCCATAAAGCAAGGAGACCATGCCGAATTTGTTTGCTAAGATTGCAATTTTTTTCCCACTGCCTATAATTTTACCATAACGTTGATATTTGAGAGCATTCATATAGACAACGAAAGGAAAGGGGAATGACACATTATAGTAACCTGGGTACCAACACAGCATAGGACACGGGATCCAGAAACGGATGCAGACACTATACGGACATGGGTACAAACGATATGTGTCTTGAAAAATAACATGTGTCTTGAAAAATGTATTATCTTTTCTGGAAAATTTGACAAAGTTTCCTTTGTTTTCAGTCTAGCCCGACGTCACAGCGTCTCAGTCAGCAGTCACAACAGAGCAAACAGCTGTTCAATAACATTTCAAACTCACACCGAGTCACATATCGCAATTGAGAAGAAAGTTTTAAAACCAAAACAAGTAGAGAAAAAAAATACGGCATCCACTAGTTTGGCCAACATGAATACATAATGTTTTACAAAACAATCATGAGCTTAACATAATCATCATCCTCTACCTTAAGCTCTATATACAAGCAAAAAAAAAAAAAATCCTAAGTTTCACTAGCATCTCCTTTTGCCTTTCTTGGTTGGCCGCTCCAACGCACCTCCAAGCTCATGTGTTGTTATTTGACTTTATGGAAAGTCTACCTGCTTTTATTTTCATCAGAGCAAGCATTGGTAAATGCTGAAATCATGTATGACCAGAATTAGAAAGTCTACCTGCTTGAATACTTTCGAGTAAATACAAACAAAAGCAGCAAAAAAAAAAATACAAACAAAAGCAACAAGCTTGATCGCTTATTCAAAGTCCGAACAACATACCATATTGCACACTACGGAAATCATCATTACCATCAGACTTGTTTGCTGTTGCAGCATTGGGATTTTCTTTTGACGTACATAAAGATCAGCTCACCACATAGTTGATGAAAGATTCAAACAAATCGAAATTTGCTTCAATGGAAATATGATGAGTACATGACACTAGAAGATAGTTCACATAATGATCAAGGTAATCATGTTCTTCAGTCTCTCAACTCTCTAGAAGCAGACACATTCCATTTTCCCTATATTGATCCAGGAATTTTCCCCCTTACCTAGACTCATAAACAATGGGTAAGAATTCAGTTATTATTCCATTGGAAACTAAATCGAAATCCGGACAACATAATGAAGGAAAAATCCAAACCAGTCGTGAGTGACCCTGTCAAACATTTTGGAACAGAGACACATTTTAATTTTCACTTGTTAAGTGATCCAATCAGCTCTTTCCTTAGTTTGGCAGCAGTGTTTTAGTTCACTTTTTTGATGTTTTAGAATCATCAGCGCTCCAAACCCAAACCATATCCGGAGGAATGATGTGGGAGAAAATACAAATCATTAGTAAATAATTACAAAGAGAGTGGACAGCAACTTGAGTCCAGAAGATCAAAGAAAACAACCTGAATTCTAAATGCCAATATAAAGATCATGAAACATAGAACAAACTGAAAAACATAATGGTTAGGGTCAAGCCTTGTACCAAAAAAGGATACCAAGGAAACAACAAAATGGCATTTTTTACTTCTTTTGAGTTTCAATCATTTCGCCCAAGTTTACGGTTCTATAAATTCATCTAGGAGGGAATGAAGACATAGAATATGAACGAAAATACAAAGAAATGCAAAATGAAGAGGAAATACAGGCTAAATTCTTTACTTTCCTTAATCCATACTGGTCTTCAAATACCTTTGTTAGAATGAAAACCTGCCTCAGCAGTGAAGTACTTTTATGACCTTTAACGAGCATTTGCTGGTACGGTTGATATATTTTGAAAGGATATCTGGGTATAGGGTTCAATGGTAAGGACTTTTCTTTTGTTTTAGGAGTTCGAAGTCTAAATTGGAACCACAGTACCAGTAGCATTGTGAGAGACAAACAAGCCTGAATCCAGATTTGCTGAATTTGAAGTTTCATCTGAAGCAGTGAGATGGAGAAATCCTAGCTGCCTGCCGAATAGTGGAATATCTCGACGAAAAATGATTATTTAGGAAAATGATTCAACTCTTGAGAAGAATAAAAGGTGAGGGTGGGTAATTATTGTCCAAGCTGGCATGATGTAAACCTTTCAATTTTGGGTAGGCGACTAGGATTTCTCTGACCTCATTGCTGAAGTTGGACTTGGAATTCAGCTCATTGAGTTTAACCCTTACCTGAATTATGAGGAATGTACCCACACAGTGACTTATGAGTTCTGATGGGATTTGTGCTTCATTTCTGTCCAACACGTTCTTCAAATCAGGTCCTGTTGAATGCAATGAATTCGATGGGCAACAGGAAGTCAACAGATAATGAGAAGATGAACTTCCGTGAAAAGCATCAGCAGCGGTATCTCTCATGGCCAACGAGCTAGAATCATCGAATGAAAGCCGATTACTGACATAGTCTATAGCGTCCTCAATCCTCTCAAAAGTATTTCCTCCTGCCTTCAAAGATGTTATAGCCTAAACAAATATTTAAGGGGAAGCTCTAATCAGAACTAGCAAACCATAAACCAAACCAAACCAAACCAAGCCTTATGTCCCAATCAATTGGGGTCGGCTACATGAATCCTTTTTCTCCATTGAGCTCTGTCAAATGCTACTTCATCGCTTAAACGTAGTATACTTAGATCTTTGCGTACTACCGCATCCAAAGTCAATTTGGGTCTTCCCCTCCCTTGTGCGTTTCTACCCAAAGCTATCATATCCACTCTCTTAACTACTGCATCCGCTGGCCTACGATAGACATGCCCAAACCACCTTAACCTATTTTCCCTTAACCATATCAGAATTAAAACCAAAAGCTCAATTGGTCAACATGATGAATGATTGCCTCACCATGCCACCAATTTCTAACTCAGTTTCTAAAGAAAACTATATTTGAATACGGTGTAGAATAATAAACAAAAGCATCAAAGACATTAGTTAATTTCTCGGGTCACTATCAGGCTTGTGCAAAGTACCGATGCAACTCATGGCTTCCTTCAAAATTATGAAAACAGTGATCAGAGTCCCAATATTACCAGTAAACTATTTCAGAATCCCACCTAAAATGGCATCTCACCATATGGGAGATAAGTGCCTTGTGTTTTATAGCTGCTGAAGCATTTGATGAATTTATAAATCAGAATCATGTGATTGATGCAAAGTACAGAGATGGTATTCCAATCAAATGTCAACTGGGGATCTAAGAGCAGGTGGGCATAAGGAGTCACATTTCAAACTAGTTAGATATGGGGAAAATACTTCCTTGCACCATGATGGTGATTAAATCAGCGCCAAGAAGGGTTGTCAAACTTGTACAATACCCATACGGGATAAGTATCATAAGGTACGAATCATACTGTGAAGTAAAACAAGTCTCTCACATACATAGCTTCTTGGAAAAGACATCACAATCTGATTCTGTATCATAGGATATTTTGGCATATTGTAGATGGAGGTTGGGGATGGCATTGATGAGATGAATGCCTTCTTGACATTGACTTGATGGATGAGGAGGTAATTGTTCTTCACAATGCACTCGACGTTTTCCTTGCTTTTTAGTTTCTTGTTAGCATGTAAGTGGCAAATGGTTATAACTTATAAAAGTAATGAGGAATACAGATTGTAAATGCCTAGTAAGTGTATCTTTCCAACATGTTATCTAGTTGAAGGCTTGGAATTTCATATCCTCAAAGCTTCTTTTTCATACATGAATAGATTTTCAATATTATGTTAGGTATGGCAACTTTTACCTTTTATTTACCTTTGTAATATGCATATGAAGATGACACATGAAATGAGGAAACGATACATGATAAGTACCTTGATTTAACAAAATTGGTGCCAAGTGTCTGAAGAAATAGAAAAAAAGGACAGAACATTCCATTCTGTACCTACATAGCTACATCTACCTTTGTCCAAGCTTTGGTTTTCGAACTTTCAACAATGCCATGGACATCAGGTCCTGATTCCTGGAGGTGATTTGCAGGCTGATCAAACTAGCTCAAAGGCCCACTTAAGTCTCCTAAGTTGGCTATAGTCCTCAGCCTTGCAAATGGTGAGCTTCCTTGGTAGGTGCTCCATTGTCTCAAGCAATAAAGAGCATAAGAAACCTGCCAATGAAGTTAATTGCCTCAACAAACTTCAAGGAAACATACTCCCCCTCTGTCCTAGTTTGTTTGTCCCATTCTTGGTAGGTGTTCCAAAGTTGCGGGGTAGGCGCTCATTGCTGAGAGGTGGTGTCACAGGGATGTCTTCACAAGATTCAACCTCTGGGCTCTGCAAAAGGCATGAAGTGCTTGTTAACACCAAATAGCGACCTACGACATTATCCCGACTGAAATGACCCCTCCCATGAATTGGGATTAAGTAGTTCTTGAATCCCTCTACAAATGAAGTCAGCAATACATATTATATAGAAGAAAGCATGAGGACATAACCAAGGGTGGCGCTAGAAAATGGTGTCAACGGGTTCAGTGGGGTAGCATGTTGACCGAAACCAGACACTCTCCTCACGTGCACCGCAGTTGAGTGCATATATGTTTCCTTTCAACTATTAGATCAAGCTAAGCTAATCCAACGGCCAAAAACACATTAGAAATCTCTTGTATAAATGCATCATCGTCTCCATCAATAACCAAATCAAACCGTACTAGCTGCAGCTGATAACAAAAGACTGAACATATATCTCCATGTCGGACCTTTCATAGATGTTGAAAATCTGTTCTTAGGGCAACTTGATTTGTAACATACATAAGTTAAAAATCAACACCAATTGATGGATGACTCAATTACCGAAATAAGACTGAGACTCCTTTTGAATCACCCACCACAAAGAGAGTGAACAACAACTTGAGTCTAGAAGATCAAAGAAAATAACCTGAGCTCTAAATGCCAATATAAAGATCATGGAACATAGAACAAACTGAAAAACATAATGGTTAGGGTCAAGCCTTGTACCAAAAAAGTATACCAAGGAAACAATTTTTACTTCTTTTGAGTTCCAATCATTTCCCCAAATTTATAGTTCTATAAATTCATCTTGGAGGGAATGAAGAAATAGAATAGGAATGAAAATACAAAGAAATGCAAAACGAAGAGGAAATACAGTATAAATTTTTTACTTTCCTTTATACTGGAATCTATTCTTTACCCATCTATAAAATAAATAAATAAATAAATAAAATCGGGGTATATCTTGAAACACCTAGATGGGTAAAAATATTGAGTGTATCACTACTATAGTTGTGCCCACCATCCCGACTTATTTATCTAGAAAGACCTGCAGCTACTCTGCCAAATGCACTAGAGAGAGAGGAACACCCCCCCACTCCCAATTTCTCATTCCTAAAGGCCCATTTGTTCACAACCTGGCGTATATTTGGTGTACATCAAATAGTGTGGTCGCATTTCTCGACCTCGGCCGCATTCAATTAGAACTAAATTAAGATCAACTTGATCCATGGCCACTTTACTGGGATAATATTTATGTATTAGCACTGAATTAGCAATAAATTCAAGCTTCTAACGAACCATTACCACTGAATTTACATATATACAAGTATGCATACATAAAGTACACATCTACGTATTGAAGTACAATGTGATATTTTCCAACAACTGTATATACATATACATAAGTATATATGTACAGCGGTACATAGGACGGAGAGAGAGAGAGAGAGAGAGAGAGAGCAGGGACTTACAAGAGCAAGAGAAACAGCGGGTGAGAGAGAGAGAGAGAGATGGCCAGGGAGAATGGCGGACAACGGTGGCAAAAGAGGTGCTTCGTTCAAAACAAGCGGATGATTTCTGCACTTCTTCTTCGATCGGCAACAACACCATTTATTAAGGAGTTTTTTTAAAAAAAAAATTAATTTCCACGTCATGACATAGGTTCAACCTATGTCATGCCACCAAAAACGACTTCGTTTTCCTAAACTCTTGGGTATTACGAGGACAATTTCTGCCTATATTGATCATTATTTGATGATCCGAGACATTCCTTTTTGTAAAAATTATTACAACACATATGATGTATAAATATTTCATAAATAAATTGCATCTTATTACTTAATCTAAGTGAATTTCTATTTCTTAAAATAGATTTGGATACATTGAATCATTTTTTTTTCATATCAACAACTCATAGGAGACTTTAAGTACGTTTTCTATCTATCCCAATGATGTTTTAATAATCTGAGACATTCAGATCGTAGAACACGGAAAAATACACATCATGTAAAAATTTCATATTAATTAGATACCAATTGGTACTTCATCTGAATGAATTTATGTTTCTTAAAATAGTTTTGCTATACTGAATCAAAACCATATCCAGTCCACCTCAGCTCCTTCGCGCCAAAGCTCTTCTCTTCTCCGCCAGATCTCTCAAACCGTTTTCAAGTTTTCCCAAATCGATAATGCCCAATTTGAGGTCCGTGTATACGAGGTCGAACCGATTGAGGCGGAAATCAGAGCATTTGTGGCCGCCGACGCGTGCCCATTTCCGACACCCACGCCCCCTCGTGTCGAATACCATACGGAAGTGCAAAGATGGGATCTGTGAAGAATCAAGTGAGGGTTTCCTGTTCGTCTGTTTACTGAATCAAATCAATGGAGCCCTAGCTTCAGACCTCTAGAAAGGTACTGCAATTTAAAAGATTTTCATAACATTTTTAGAGTTTGTATTGCGATCTGTATTGGTTTCCTTGAGATGGGATCTGCGATTTGTATTGGTTGCCTTGTGATCTGTATTGGTTTAAATTTGGGGATTTTTGTAAGAACAAATGGTACCTATATTGTGGACTCTTAAGATGATTGAACTGCTTGTTGAGAAATATAGCAGTTAGGATGATGTTGCTTTTGAAGTTCTTTCTTGGGCAAATAAGTGAATTTCTATTAGTATACATCTGCATTCTTGTTTTTCCAGTTTGGTATTGCTGGCAAGTTTACATCTGCATTCAATGTACTCAGCTGAACCAAGCTGCCATGGTGCCAACTGCCAAGCACTTGCACTAGCTATTGAAGAATTCTTGGATGCTACTGCTTTGATTGGAAGGTTCTCAAGCTCATTTTATGAAGTCATTTGGTCCAAATTTCTTGCTGGGTTGTATAAATTAATAAATTTCCTTTTGCTGAGTATTTTATTTTCTTTGCCAATAAAAAAAAATAGCCGTTGAAAAAATATGACCTATTGAAAAATGCCATGTCATCTTGTATGGATGCCACCTTTGCAAATTTGTGAGCATTTTGAAGAATCAGTTAAACTGTGATTAATCCATTCCTTCTCTGGTATACCATTTGCAATAGTACTTACTCTTAGTGAATGAGGGCTTACCTCATCCTCGGATCTTGCTGGGCTTGGTGGAATGGTTGACTGGGTGGAATCATTTTGCCACCAAGGACAGACTGAGAAAATGGGGCATTACCAAAGACTAAGATAGGTCACGACCTCCGAGGGAATTGACATCGTTGGGTGGCTGGTGAACAGATGGCAATTCTACTTGGAAAGAATTACAGGAGGAGAGGCATGCACCAGTTCCAACTGCTACACTGGTGCAAGGATTTAGGCATAATGATTTTCAGTTGCATTTCATTCTGATACCCACTCAACGTTGTTTTCAAGGACGTTTCAGGAGATCTCTGGTGCTTCCTTGCTTCTCTGAAGTTTCATAAGATTTCATTTTTGTCTTCAGCTTCTATGTTGCTTGGTTGTATTGTTATGTGTAAAACATCATCTGCAATGCTTGATGTCTTAGAATCGTGAACAGGGGATAAATAGAACATGGAAGCCAAGGAGGACAGTTTTTGTGACTGTGGGAACAACTTGTTTTGATGCTCTCGTTCAAGCAGTCAACACAACTGAAGTTAAGGAAGAGTTGTTTCGAAAAGGTTACACGGACCTACTCATTCAAATGGGTCACGTACGGATCCTATGTCCCCATGAAGGTATTCACAAGCTTTTTTGTTGCCTTTTTGCTTTTGAGTTCTTGTGATTGGTTACCAGGTTAGCCATAGAAAACGAATTGCTTGCAAAGATTGAACAAATGCCTGAGCATATAAAAACCTACTTATTGAAACAAAACATGTTTGCTACTAAAGAAAAGCATCAGAACTGAGATTGAACTGAGTTACTGTAGTTTCCTTTTATAGGAAAACCCGGATGCCATGTTTATCTGGATTTGATATCCGAGTTTCAAATGGGAAACCTGAATCTAAGCAGGATGCCTGTGTCTACCATGCATCTTTTCTTAGTTCTCGACTTCATATTTAGATGTGCTTTAGTTATAATTTTTCATATTCCTATACATTTCGGTGCTTGGCAAAATAGCATGTATAGTCATGATTCAATTCAGAATAGCTTGTATAGTCATGATCCAATTCAGGATGTCAGTTGAATCATGACCAAAATCTACTATCTAATGTTGTATTTTAGTTGTAAAAACAAAATTATAAGAATACAAATAAAATTGGATGCATACAAGGGAGAAAATATAATTTCACATATACATATAAGAGTATATAAATATAATTATACATATATGTATGTCGGGGCGGGTATCGAGGCGGGATGACCGTACCCCTGCCCCTACCCTAACCCTTGCTAATTTTTCAAAATCACCCCCTGCCCCTACTCATCACTCAAAACAAATAGAAAAAAACCCTACCCTATCGGGGCGGGGTAGGGCGGGTTTGGGGTGGGCCGGGTTGAATTGTTATCCCTAAATGAACTTCAAGATTTCTATTCTAATAAAGAAAAAATACCATGAAACCACTAATCAAGTTCATCGTTGCAACCACAACTCTGAAAATATACTTAGAAAGAAGCAGGCCACTTAGAATTGCAATGACCAAGACTAATCATCTCCATGTCTCTATTGTCATTCGGTCAAGATTGAAATTCAGCCTTATGCATAACTAAGCTACATATAAGGAGTACCCTCGTCTTAGAAATTCCCTCCTAAATCAACCCCCTCACTTTCTCTCTGCCTTCCTCAAAACGTTAAAAAAAGAAGGGGCCAAAAAAAGAAAGAACGAAGAGAGGAGAGAAACATGCGATTCTAAAGGGGGTGGAACCCTCTCAAAGCTCGCACTATTGCATCCGCCTCCTTCAATCTCAATCGTCGCTGTCTTCCGGTGAATCCCCAGTCGTCGTCTCCATCTTCCGGTTAGTCCATCCCTCTTGTCCGACATTTCATTCCCCAATTTTTTGTTTACTCTAGATCTGGGAATTTGAATTTTTTTTCTGAGATTTTGTATGCTCAAGGAAACTGATAGAAAAAGCCATTTAGGTGAATCCATCAGCATAGTAGGTTGGCAAAAGTAGATGCGTTAATCAATCAAGGTAACAGCTGTCTTTTCCTTCTGCTTAACTTCTTTCATATTTGCCTATGAGTAGATCAACCGGGAGGTAATAGATTTGTTTATTCCAAAGATACGCCATTTCTGTAAATGTTGGTTTACCATGGAAAAAGAAAATTCTGATGATCGTATGATGGACCAATGGATATTTAGATACTCGGTAACTGACCACCTCTGAAAGGCAAAGAAGGAGCCTGTAATGGAGCAACTGAAACCACTTTCTCTAGGCACATAAGGCCACCAACCCATCTTTAAAGAGTACTTAGTTTCCTCCATAACCTTTTAAAGTTTTTATTACATGGGGGGGAAAGGAGGAAGAAAAAGAACCTTGGTGTAGAAATCATCTTCTTAAGAAGAAGAAGAAGACCGTGATATATATGTTTTTTTATGAACATCTTAGAAGAAGAAGAAGTCCAGCCTTGTGTCATATCCAGTGCCAAAGTCAAATTTGGCAAAAGCAATGGAAAAACCCTCTCCGCCAATCTCATGCCAACATTTGGTGCAAAATTTGGCAACTGCAAAACTCGTAACCGGGAAATGCAATTCTTTGGTTGCGTTACCTAATTTTGTCATTGAAAATAAAAAACTTGTCCTACCTATTATTTTGTTGTTTCGTGGACTAGAGAGAAGTCATAAGTTATTGCGTGTGTTTTACATAGACAGATTTGTTAATGTGTATGAATATGGAACTGTTAAGCTTATGAATCTGTGAATATCCAACAGTAACTTATGATTGCTAGAAATTTTTGGTTTTGCTACATGTTATAAATGGATCATTTAAGCTTTGTAATATGATGTATGATTATTGATTAGCATATCGATCTCCAAATTTTTGTTGCATTCCTGGAGGTGGAGTAAGCCGGCCTAGTTTTCCCTTTTATAGTTTGTTCTATCGAACCGATGGCAAATAATTTGAATATGAATAATTAATTTCATGCAAATTGCAAATATGCTGTTTGATGACTACAAAAATTTATCACTCCCCGTGATTAGTACCCTCCATTATCCTGCTTGTGGTTTCATCTTCCAATTGATATGGCAACCTAGACCCTTGCAGTGGATTGTACAATGTTCCAAAATTGATTTTCCTGTTCCCTTTTGGAATGGTACGCACCTTTGACAAAAAAAGGAGGAGTCCCACCCCAATGGGCAAAGGATTTTGATCCAATCTTTGTAATCCTTATTATGTAATGGTTTCGTAGACTTTAAAGATTGTGACTGGTTTCGTGAAATTGAGCTCTCAAAGTGTAAAGAGGCAAGGCTGACGTGAAGTAGAGCACAGTATTTTTACCTACATGGTATAAATGGATCATTTAAGCTACATGATATGTTGTTTTGAACATTTAAATTTGTTACTCGTGGATACGTGAGATGAATGATTGCCAAATTTCAATTAATTATATTTTGGGTTATGATGTTTTAATATTGCACCTCGGCATATTTCCTTTTGTATCCTTTATAAACAAGATTGCACCATAAAAAATAAAAAAAATTGCACCGTGACTGAAAACACAAACATATATGATTGAATCAATGTTTTTTTGACTGAGATATTGCATATTGCACCTCAGCATCTTTTAGTTTACATTCTTTCTAAACAAGATTGCACCATGTGTAAAAGACATTGTACCGTGACTGAAAACAAACATAAGATAATCATATTTTTATACTTGCACCATTAATTTAAAATGTTTGCATCCATGTTACACCAAATTCACTTGGTAGGGTCTGATCAAATCAAACATTTTTCATAGATATTTTGTATATTGTACTTTCTTTAATAGTATAATTGTTCCATTCCTTAAAAATATTGCACTTGGTCACAAAAATGTTTGCATTCATATTAGGCCAACATACCTTGGCAGGGTATGGTCAAATTAAACTTTTTTGAGACATATCTCTACGATTATTGCATCATATATTTACTATTATTGCACATTGCTTAAAAATATTGCACCCAGGTACAAAAATGATATGGGGACCACACCCCATGTGGGAGAGGGTGTGGCTGGGAGTGGCTGTGAAGGGAGTGTATGTATCACTGTTGACCCAGGTATGGTCAAATCAAACTTTTTGGAGACATATTTTTAATATTGCACTTTATCTTTACGATTATTGCACCATATATATATATATATATATATATATATATATATATATATATATATATATATATATATATATATATATATATATATATATATATATATATATATATATATATATATATATATATATTATTGCACCATTGCTTAAAAATATTACACTCAGATATGGTCAAATCAACTTTTTTTAGACATATTTTTAATATTGCACTCTATTTTTACGATTATTGCACCATGTACTTACTATTATTGCACCACCACTTAAAACCATAGCACCATGTCTGCATTATAATTGCACTACCCATTAAAACCATTGCACTATGTTAGGCCAACTTTTGCCAAGCTATGGCCAAATCAAACTTTTTTTAGAGATATTTTGCACATTGCACCATGTCTGCATTATATTTGCACCACCACTAAAAACCATAGCACCATGTCTGCATTATAATACACCGCCCATTAAAATCATTGCACCATGTTAGGCCAACTTGTCTTGGAAGGCTATGGTCAAATCAAACTTTTTTTTAGAGAGATTTTGCATATTGCACTGAGTCTCCATTATAATTGCACCACCACTTATAATCTGCACCACTATTGCATCATGTCTACATTATAATGGCACCACAACTTAAAACCATTGCACCATGTCTTCATTATAATTGCACTGCTCATTAAAACCATTGCATTGTGTTAGGCCAACTAGCCTTGCCAAACTAGAAAATGGGGCAAGAAGGGTTTCGAATTGTGGCTTTTTACGTGATTTGGGGTTAACAGTTGGGGAATTGAATGTTAAAGGGTTGGAGTTTCTATGTGGAAGGAAATTTAACTCAAGGGTAATTTTGTCCGAGACTAATTGTCATGCCATGTCTTTGGGATTATTGTTCTTCTTCCCATTGATCTCTAATTCCCAAAAAGTGGACCATTGAAGAGCAAATATTTGCTCCTACTGCCATTTTTATGGCAATTTTCCCTAAGCAAATTAAGGTGTCACATCCTCCCATACATCTTAAGATAAAATATAAAACAGGAATGGTGTGCTACCAAGTTGCGGGTACAACGAACAATAAGTCCTCAGTATGATGCATCAAACCTCGAATCTATCAAAATAACTTCCAAATGACCAAGGGTGAATTTTTGAATGAATTTTATCAAAATCTGATAAAATCTAGCCTTTGATTTTATCAAATCTTGATAAAATTCATTCAAAAACTTATCCCAAAAGTATTTTCTGGCTTGGTGATGGCTCCAACAACCTCCACCGAATAACCCTCTAGAAGAATTTCATTGCACCCAATGGTGGTAGCAAATTTCAGTGTTGCCATAGCTTCAGCGCGAGTGCAAAGTTGTTCACCCCACACTCTGATTGGTGAAAAAAATGTGAAGTCCACGAAATCACGTCACTTTTCAGTAAGCATCACATTATTTTGTGGGAGATCCCATCACTTTTTGATAAACATAACATCACTTTGTTATAGACCTCCCACCTTTTCCAATTGTCAACAATTGATTTGAGCAAAAATTTGTCAACAATTGATTTGAGATAAAATAATCTACACGGAACTGTTCGAAGTTCAACTTTTGGACCCCCAAAGCTTAGCCTACTTGTTTTCTTCAAATAACTTAACTGGCACTATTCAAATACATTGGTGGATTGCAGAAATCTGGAGGTGCAACCTTGGAATTAAGATTGCAGTTTAAAAAAAAAAAGAGTTCTAGGAAGAAACGAGCTCTCTACCGAATTCCCCAACAAATTGGAACTTCGGCTAAAACTCGTGGTGTTTTGGTTTAGGGAAGACCACTTAAAATCAAAGAACAGCCCTCGTTTTTCCTTATTTTTAAAAAAAAAAAAAAGAAAGAAAGAAAGAAAGAAAAAAGATCCTTGACAACCTCAATGCACAAACCAAAACAGATGCAAGAGATGAAGACTTCCAACTTGAGACACTTTCTTAGGTAGTGATACGGAAAAATGTTACTATCAGACCAGTTTTCAATGGACAGAAGAATTTTACCTTGTGTTGCTAAAACGTAAACTAATCAACCACAATCATCAAACAACCAGAAAAAGTGAAGATAAACCATTCAGCAGTGGTATGCCTCCAAACTTGCAAGAAAATCGGATCAAAATATGGGCACAACAATTTGAAATCTTGTCTTGTACTCAAGAGAGGAACGACTGAAATTCTAACTTAAAAAACACAACCATAGTATCTTTAAACATGAACAAAACAAAATAAAAAAGTTCCAACTGAAATTGCGAGCTACTTGGCACTGTAGTGAGAGTGCAAGTGCAGTTCTCCACAAAGTATCATTTAGAAAAGAGAAGTCCCCTTCCCTTTCTTATCTCCACCAATTTCAAAGTGTTTGCACCTCTGCAAAAATAAAAGAATGGCGTTCTTGTCAAAAAAAGATTTATATATAGAGCAAATAAGCCTTCAGTTCCCAATAAAGAGAGTAAATAAGCCCTGAAAATAGAGGAACTAACCTTGATTGGGTGTTGGGATACATGTTTGCAGCCCTGGCATTGCAGCCTCAGCACAATCTTTTTTGTAGTTTTAGCCTATAACAGAAAAAACAGCAGTCAAAAGTTAACAAAGCCGACCTAAAAATTCTACTCACTTCATACCCTTCAATAAGCAAGATATTTATATACCACAACATGGATGAAAGGGGATGCAAGGAAATGGTTCTTACCTTCTTGTGGAAAACAGGCTTAGTTTGCCCACCATACCCTGATTGTTTCCGATCGTAACGGCGCTTGCCTTGCACAGCCAAACTATCTTTCCCCTTTTTGTATTGAGTTACCTTATGCAAGGTGTGCTTTCTGCATTCCTTCGACTTGCAGTATGTCTTCTTTGTCTTTGGAACATTCACCTGTACAAACACACCACACCCAGTCAGAGCACAACATTCGTGATCTAATACAAAACTTTCATCTCCAGGATATAAAGCATACCAAAAGCTACAGCTAACCAATCCAATAAAGAATATTGAAAGGGCAATCTGGCAAGAGCACGATTATCCTGTATCTCTAACAAAAAACTATTTTTCCCATTCCCGCTTCTACCAATTGTTCCATGATTTTAAAGATCAAGGAAGGAATACAATAATGAGATGATACTTCACAAGGAATTCACACTACATCAGGCATGTTTTGTTAAATAAAACCAAGGATACACTATGCTTGGGAACATGAAAGGAAACAGCAAGAACCTCATATTACGACTGCCACCAGCCGAGCTTATACCACTGTCGGATAACTTTGTTTTTCTTTTTCTTTTTGATCCTCCATGTTTAATAACTTGGAGAGTGGTTTTCCCTAAACAATATTCGATTTCAAATTCATGTTTTTGAATACAGGGAATCATCAAAAGATGCAGGGCTAAAACAAACCATTTTATGGAATCAGATGACTTCAACACATTCCGAAAGCAACATTCCCATGCGAATAGAAGTTGACAACCATGAAGCAAAGATAAACCCACTCTTGATAACCCTCAGTCTCAACTATGACTTCGTCAACTGTGGCCACATTTCACTGTGGCCTTAAATGTTCCAAATTGTAGAGAGAGAGAGAGAGAGAAAAGGGGCAAAAAGGAATATTAAGAAAAGAAATCAAAAGGCTACAAGACAATGATGAAGATACATCTGAGGCAAAACTACTTAAAATAAATGTTGTAACAACTACTCCGTACTACTCAATAACAGGGGGAAATGAGTCTAGACGAACTAGAAACTGCATTGTCACTTAATGAAACACAAATATAAAATCACTCATCCACTCCTAATTCAAGATACCAATAGTAACATAGGCTATGTACAAAGAAATGGACTGTTAATTTGAAGGCATTTGCAATAGGCCTAAACTCTTCACCTAACCAAACAAAAAAACAGGCAGGGCACAATCATCATTGAAGATTTTGCTGGGTATTGCTTACAAAAAGCATAAGTGACACACACCCAACTTAGCTCCCAAAATATTGTCATAAAACAAATTGATAAAAAGCTGGAATTTCATCTCTTACATTGATTGTGAGTTGTGACCAATCAGATATCATGAGGCTCAAGGAATGGAATATCCTACTCGTCAACAACCAATTTCATACAAGAACTAAATAACCCACGACCATCTTGCTCACAATCTAATAGCTCGGTCCAACCATGGATTCTCAAAGTCATAGCAATACATTAATTAACTGGCAATATTAGAACAAATGTTCAGCTGATTTAGAATAACGATACAAGCTTATTCCTATATAAACTTCAAATCAACAAAAGAAAACCAATAAATTTCTACAAATCGCCAGCAACAAATAGCTCAAATATAGTTGACGGTTAAAAAACAACCCCAAAACGTCATCGCGACGAACTACAAGTTCAAGACCATTCAAAACACTACAAAATTGCGGAAAATGAATGACAGAACTGCTTCTACTTTGCTTTTAGCCTCAATCAGTTAACAGCGCACCCAACATACGCGAAGTCTAAATTCTATCTTTTCCTCCACATTTTTAGGCCGCCAAACAAGATAAACATGAAAAACGTAACACGAAGTGAACAATTGAAGCGAATTTAGGGAGAGAGAGAGAGAGAGAGAGAGAGAGAGAGAGAGAGAGATTAGGTTGCTCACCATTGCTACGGTCGAAGAAGGATGCCACAGAGTTTTTAGGGTTACCGGAGGTGGGCGAAGGCCTTTTTTTCGCTCAATATGAAGGTTTTATAGCGATCTGTTTGGTGTTAGGGTTCTCTTTGTCAACCGTCAATAGGCCCAGAAAAAATAAGCCCATTTTGAATGATAACCCAAGTTCGACAAATTATTTTGCTTTTCTTTCTTTCTTTTTTTTTTACATCTCTTATTCAGAAATCTTCAGACCAAAAAAATAATAATTTGATATTCGCACTCCCCATTTTATGTACTAAACCACCCTTGTACTTTTTATTTTTCTCTTGCTTTAAAAATATAATATAAGTGTGGTTTAGTAATTTCACTTAATAATGACAAAAAGGGAGTGCTGATATTAAAATAGGGAGTGTCAATATCAATTTTCAAAAAAATAAAAATCAAAAAGGAGTGTTTATTGCAAAAAAAAACAAGGTTGTTACAAGTTTTCTGGTTAGTGTGAAAATCTTAATAGGTGTGAAGAAAATTAGAATACTTTTTTATCTAAAATAAAAATAGCACACAACTTCGAAAAAGACAAAAATTTAAGGGAAGTTGACTTAGGTTGTTACGAGTCCCGATTTAAACCAAGAATTGGCTCAAATTAATTTTTAATTTGATGTATTATGAGAGAATGACATATCTTGTAAATCGTAATAAGTCAAATATGGCCCTCCCTAAGATTTGAATCAGGCACATTTTGATTTAAAAAGTTTGTATGCACCAATAAAATCAAAACTCAACATGCACGAAGATATGGCATAGCTTGAATATAATATATTGACGTCGTATATAGAAAAATCGAGCCTTAGCTTTTGTTTAAATTTCGAAGACTTAAAGCAAAGCTACACTCTCGAGTTCAACACATGGCCTGCCCTGCTTCTAAGAAACTTCATTGAGAGGCACCGTGCGACATTCATGATGTCATTGTTTGAGCAAGTCTCATCTGCAAAGGCCAGGCTTCCTTGAATGATGGAAAATTAATGGGAGCAAATTTTACGATAATGACAATTATATCCCTGTCAAGACAAAAAGAGACCAATTATATGTCAACTAATGTTTGTGACTTCGCGGATTATTCTCGTGAGTCATGACGAAAAAAGGAGAGCAATTAGTATAAGCCACCCAAAATTCTGTCGTCTTGTTGTTTAAATGGCTTTTTTTTTATAATTTTTTATTTAGCTTCTCATCTTAATTTTTGAGATTAATCATTTTGCATCGCCAAGATGAATGAAAAAGGTATGAAACTGTGGAGTAAACTTTTTATTAAAAAAAAAATATAAGACTATAATTTAGACAGAAAAATAATTACTTTTAGTCTCCTCTCATTGAGATGGATGATTAATCCAAAAAATATATCGTGAACAAACAAAAAGTCAACAAACTTGAACAAAACAAATAAATAAATAAAAAAGACAAAAGGATGGAAGGCACTTGGCTTAGTTTTTTATTTTAAAAAATGCATTTTTTTTCGCCTAAATTTTGTGTAGACTGTTAGTTCATTCGATGAGAATAGTCAGAAAAGTACAGAATTATGATCCAAACTTTTTTTTTAATAAAACACAAAAAAAATGGCATTTTGGTTGTTTTTTTTGTCTTTTTTCAAAAAAAAAAGTTTGGATTGTATTTTTTCACTTATCGAATTTCTTTTGTTGGGAAGAACTAATAATTCACAAAAGTTTGGTGTGAAACGAACAAATGTGAGAAAATTATGAATAAATAAACAAAACAAAAAAAAAAAAAAAAAACAAGTAGCTAGCCAACAAAAGGCCTTAGCCGGCAGTTTTTTTAATGGCATGTATGTAAACCTTGACTAGAAGGGTTGGCTGAGTAGAAGCATAACAAGAAGGGAAAATTTTATTTTTCAGATCCGTATATTCATCTCTCACCGGTCTGGGGATATTCTTCGGGACAATAGAAATTTGCACAATCATTAACTCTTGGTTACAACAATAATTGATGTGCGGTAGCTCAAACTCGAGAAAAAACTTGTGTGAGAGTTGCATATGTTATTCAGATCTCAAACATATATGCAATTTTTTATCCAAGAAATAATTTATCCAAATTGAATCAACAATTTGGAATAGAGTATTACTTTTACTAGTAGTCATAATTATTTAGAACCCATTTTGCTTGACCTAGAAAATAAATTTTCCTCTCTCACGGATCGATTGGATGCCGGATTAGTTTTGGGGATATTATATATGGAGGGAGATAAGATAGTAAGGGTAGTATATATGGAGAGGTGTCCCACAATGATGTGACATTTATGAAAGAATGATTAAGAAATAAGCGTACTTAGTTTACTGAATGATTTTGGTAATACGAGGAGATTATATATTATACTAGGGCCTCGTTTGGTTGCGGGATGAGGAGGGAACCCTGATGACTATTTTATCCCCCAAAACTCATTCCACATCAAATCGGGACCTTGGTTTGTTTGGTAGTTGAATTTGGGTATAAGGTTGGGTGCATGATATAAAAAACTGTTAAAAGACAAAATTGTCATTGGGCAACACATATTACATTCTAAGCGTCTTTTACTTATATTATATACAGAACTTATTAATTTATTACACTTGAAAAAAAAAAACTATAAGATTGCTTTTTAATATTGCTTTTTGGCTTTTAACCATAATAAGTCAAAAAGGAAAAAAAATGCTTAACTACTTTGGCCACAACAGGCCTAATTGTAATAATTTTCTTATTCAAAGGAAATTGCAAGGCTAACTCACACCCCATACCCAATAAGCCAATAATGTAAAAATATTTTTCATATACAAATTTTCAAAAAAATTCGCATCGAATTAAAGATCTCTATTAGTAGTTTAATTTGGTGCAAAAAAAATTTATGTGCATAAGTACTTATTTTTTTGACCCAAAGAAAATTGCAAAGCAAAAAAAATGACCTATAGCAGTTCTAGCAAGTGGCAGGAAGTAGCAGTTGCATGGGGAGGGGGTATTAATTGGGACAGAAGAGTAATTTTACCTGGGGTATTATGGGGTAATAGATATGAACACCCACCGACTATCCATAGAGGAGGGTAATTTTACAAGAAGGTAATAGGAGGTAATAGATTATTAGATATGAACACCCTTTGAGTTGTCTATAAATAACACTCCTACAAGGGTAATTTTTTTTTTTTTTTTGGTAAAGAGGTACAAGAATCCATTAAATAAAAACCCTGTTACGACCAATAAAAGACGGAAAAAAAAACATAAAAAGAAAAGCAAAAGAGAAAACAGAAAAATGCAAGGGCAAAAAATCGATGAAGCCATCATTGGAGTTGTTAGGCCGCCGCTGCCACCGATGTCGGTAGTCCAAATTTGGAATCCCCAGATCCCAAGAGTAATATTTAGTTCGAGTGATAAAAAAGACCCATGCACTTTTCCTAATTTCCTTCTCAAACTCTTCCATATTAGTGGGTCCGAGATTAATTATCACCTCCATATTTTTTACCCCATTAACACTCCTTCCAAACGAGCCCTCGTGGTGTAATGAACTAGGGTGCTTGAGAGCTAATTTTTTCTTAAATTATGAATAAGTTATAAGTTGTAGATGAGTAGATGATTCCCCACTCTTTTACACATTAAATACCAATCCAACGAGAAGGGTAACTGCTCAAATAGTCAAGGCGATAAAGGCTGGACTCAGTAATGGGTGCCTGGGTGAGTTCAGTTGAAAAAAATACTGTAGAAGGGCCTTTTTTATGTACAATGTTACTAACCCATCTTACCTTTTGAATCTCCAAGAGGTACCACCAAAGAACTTCTGAAGAATCAATCCAATTGTTCATTTAAAGTCCCCCCTACAGGCCAGTAGACGAGTGGAAAACACCAAAGTAATTTTAAAGTTTTTCCCTGTTATTTAGTTTTTTACATGATCTACGATTTTTCTATAATAATATGGCTACATACACCAGACAAAGGTATAACACGATACAAACACAAATAAATAGGGATATTGGTATGACGAGACACGTACACAAATTCGTGGGGATATTCAAATATACAAATTACTTCAAAATAACGTGCTTAAGTGTAAAAGAAATGGGATACCTTCAATTATATATTTCGTCTGCAATAACCATAAGTCCACAAGCTTACAAATTCCTTCAGAACAACAAAATAGGTTGACATGGGATAGTTGGGAACAGTCTATAAATTCCCCAACAGAGTTGTAATTGCGGTGTCCTCAAAATAGTTGCCAATTGTGGTGTCCTCAAAATTCCAAAAGAACCTCTTGACCCGAGTGAGTAGCAAATGAGTTCAATTGCAGATGTAGCACATGTCGTTAGCACCCAACCTGGCCGGAATGTGGCCAGGGAAGACACTCCGACGATCTAGCAAGTCATCGGAGAAGGAAGAACTAGAGGAAATGTGTAAGTAGAGAAAGAAAGTGTTGTGTACCTCTTTAGGGCTCCTTCGCTTCGTTTATATAGGTTCCCCAAGTACATGGGCAAATCACTCAATCTGGCTCAGATGATGCTACCGAGCATCATGAGCCAAATCTACGAGTATTGCAAGCACATGTTCTCCAGTGGAGCCACGACATGTAGCGTAACCGCTCGATATCTGTACCGCTCGATATCCGTCATGTTGATTTATGGACAGCTATAGCATGCAAATGTGCCTTCCCGAATTTGTTGCAAGCGTTAACCGTCTCGGGTGGCGTTACAAAGGACGTCACCGTTATCTCGGACCACCCTTTCAAGTCATCTCGGATGACTTGCCCGGTTCAAGGTTCATTCCGGCCAAGATACCGGTTTGTCTCAGATGGGCCATCTTGGGTGGCCCATCGTATTTTGTCCCTTAGTTGGGCTAGCTGATCTGCTTGGGCCTTGAGTCCTTGACCCTTCCGGACTCTTCCACCGAGCCCAATTTGAACTGTAAGATTTCGGCCCACTACGGTCGATGCTTCTTATATTTTCCTTGGTAAGTTACAAGGGAGTATTTTGAATGTAGATGGCGAGGATTTCCATATGCTTTTTTATCATTTTATTTTGCTCTATTTTTGGGGTTTGGCTTAGTTATAATACTAATAAAATTATATTCATCCATCCTTTTTTAAGTGATTCACTTGGGAAACGCATATTTAAGTGATTCACGTTTAAAAATGTACTTTCATATAACGTTTTATTTATTTTTTATTTTGCACTAAATTAAAGTACTTTCGTATAACGTTTAAAAATGTACTTTCGCATAATGTTTAAAAATGTACTTTCTGATAAAGGTTGATGGTATGTTGGGGCTAACGATGATGTGGGACTTTTGCTAATTAATTCTTTGACCAGAGTAGAGACCAAAAGCATCTAGAGATTGCTTGAGTTGTTTACAACTTTCCAAAGGGGCTAAAAAAAAAAAATTAAGCAGTCATCTGCGAAGAAAAGGTGTGATAGATAAACCCCATTTTTGCACAGCTTAGCCCCTTGCATTTTCCAGATGTATCCAAATGGTTAAGAGCATCTCCTATCCATCTCCAAATCTCCATTTTAGAGTACCAAATCTTCACTTTGGAGAATCTATGCCCTCCAACCCATCTCTGTTTGGAGTCTCCAAAATGGAGACTCAACTCTCATCCTCCATATTTGGAGAATCTCTCACCAAATGGAGACTCATCTCCATTTCTCCCTTTTTGAAAAATCACAATTTTAACCTTTGTATCAAGTGATAACAAATTATAATACCAACCATATCTTATTTACTTTTTGCTAAATCTTCTTCAATGACATATGACTTTTACATTATACACTCAATTTTTATAAAATTGATATAATCGAAAAGATATTAATAGTATCTTCAAAATGAGCCTAATATTAAATAGGAATAAATATGCTTTAAAATTACCTTAAATGTAAATTCAAACTATTTCAACTCTCATAATATATATTTTTCATTTACATCACTAGCCTCCTACCAATCTGTTTTTTATTTTATTTTATTTACTTGAATGTCAAGAAAAAGAATTCATGGAGAAGGACGTGAACTCCATCGAAGAACAAAGCTCATGCATCCAACTCCTTTGGCTTCGGTCATGGTGATTATAGCTTACTTCAGCCAATACCAAAATGGTGGTCTTTTAGATTACTAATACTTATTTTTACAACTACCAATAATTAATTCAACACACAAAAGGAGTTATTTGATTGAAACTTGAAGTAGGAATACAAGTAAAAATTTGGAGGAAATTTGGGAGATGAAAAAATAGAGAATTGGGGTTGGAGTTCTTGATTCTTCATATTTGCTTTTTGAATGAAATATATTTATTTGAGTCTCCAAAACGGAGAATGAGTGAGAGATGGGTTGGAGATGCTGTAAGGACACAATTGAGAGTTTCAAGATAAATGATAAATAGGTAGGGGGACAGGGGATCCCCTTGATGAAGACCTCTTTGGGTAAAGAATTTCTCCGAGGGGGTGCCATTGATGAGTAAAGAGAATGAAACGGTGGAATAACATTGGGAAATCAGATTAACCCACCAACTTGAGAAGCCCATTTTACGAAGGGTAGTAGAGAGGAAATTTCAATTTACTCTATCAAAAGCATTGTTCATGTCAAGCTTAAGCGAAACCTTAAATTTGTGACCAACCTTATTAAGGGCGATGGCTAACAAGGAGCTATCAGATATCAAACGCCCTGGGACAAAGGCATTTTGAGATGGGGAAATGTGGGACGGAAGGATATGCTTAATTCTGTTGACCAAGGTCTTGGAGATGATTTTATAAATGACGTTGCAAAGACTGATAGTATGGCTAAGGTTTTGTAGCATGGTTGACTTACGGTAATATAAGAAATTAATTAAGACTAAGTAAACCAACAGCTACCAAACGGACCCTTTGGTCATGTTTGGTATATCACATACTCAAGTTTCCTTGGATTTTTCTGAGAACTTTTATCCCTCTAAGCATTTTCCTTTTTAAAAAATATCCCCTTTTTGAGGCCCTGAGGGGCAAAAGGATAGCATGCAGTCCTTATCCGAGCCGTCCGTGCTCAGCGTTCGGCCCAGATCGGCTCAGTAATCAACGGTGCGGATCTATTTGAGTCCAAACGGATCTGGGCCGTTGATTGCCGAGCACAGACGACTCGGATCGGTAGACATCATGATCCCCCAATTCCCCTTTTTGTTCCACTTAAACGACAAAAATTCAAAAAATTCAAGGAGTGTTCTACTAACAAAAATAGTTTTTTCCAAACACCGAAATAAGTCATTATCTCACAAAACATTACATAAAAAATCGTGAAAAACTATTTTTTTCAAAAAGCTGAGTTAGTAGAAACACCACTTGATATGTACAAATTTTCTTCAGCACTTCTAGAAGTTGGACATATTCAGTTTGCTGCGGATAAAATTACTTTTCGCCATACTTGTGCGGTTGTACCATGATCTTGTTCTACTCATTTCAACAAGAAAATTAAGCAAATACTAATGAAATAATCCGCAGACAATTAAACCCGCCCACTTCAAAACGGTCCAATCGGAATGGGTATTTGTTAAATTTTTTGAGTAGAGGGGTGGGGAAATTGAAAAAATCCGACCTCCCCTGACACCCAATCCCCCAGCCGACCCCACCAACGTTCCCTAATTGCCCCTATACGTCTCTCTCTCTAAATTTTGAATTTGTCCCATACATTTCTTTATTTATTTAATTAGTACTTATTTAATTTTACTTTCGTTAACTCAAATTATACTTCATTAATTTAATTAACTATTTGATTTTAATTTGGTTAGCTCAAATTATACTTCATTTATTAAATTACTTAGTTAATTTTAATTTGGTTAACTCAAATTACCCAGCCTGTCCACAGGGCTGGCCCTGCAAATAACATGAACCACCTTGTCGAGATACAATAAATTTGTCACAACTAGTGTCTTTGCTCTGGGTTAAAAAATTGCACTGAAAGTTAAATAAAATTTCCAACTTTTTTTTTTCTTTTTTGGTTTTTTATTTCCGGCCAAAGCTACTCTCTTTTCTTTCTTTTTTTTTTTTCCTTTTTTTCAACTTTATTTATTTAATTACTCAAATTTTAATAATTTCATTTACTATTAACTTTATTTATTTAATTACTCATTTAATTTGGTTTATTCAAATTACATTTGCAAGTAAATTATTTTCTTAAATTTCCAAATTGTGATCCTAAAGACGACACAATAAGATCCGAACCACAAATCAAGACGTGTGTCATAACTTAAAGTTCATCCTTTAGCTTCATCCGATAATAGTCCAAGTGGTGTCAGGTAGCTGGGTAATGTGGAGTAAATTCACATAGTAGAAAGAAAACACAACTTGGAATAGCAAGATAAATATAAAAGTCTCCAATAGAAATAAAGTATCATTCGTCAACGCATCCACACGATGATGAACTTTACGCCTTTACAGTGGATGACATAGGCTTGGTTTGGGTAAATTAAAAAAAGTGGTTTTTTGGTTTTGTCATTATTCAATTTTTTTTTTGCATTTGTTAATTTCGGTCGATTTTTTTTGGTTTTTTGGCTTGTCTCTACAAAAGGAATCTAAACAGTATAAAATTATTAGCCAAACTTAAAGTTTTATATTTTGTATAAAATTGTGCATATTTTTATATTTTTTAGATTCCTTTCGCCGAGACAAGCCAAGAAACCACGAAAAATCGGCCAAAAACTATCAAATGCAAAAAAAAATTTGAGGTAAATTTGTAATTACGCGGGGGGCAATTACTTGCCAATGTAATTTGAATAAATCAAATTAAATGAATAATTAAATAAATAAAGTTATTGGTAAATGAAATTATTAAAATTCGAACTAAAAAACAAAAAAGAAAAAAAAATTGAGCCGAGAGAGAGAGAAGGCCAGAGGAGGGGGGCAATTTGGGGAGGGGGGGGGGGCCCGTGTGGTGTCAGGGGAGCAGGGGGGGACGCAAAGCAATTTCCTTAGGATAGGGTCAAGGTACATGTGCCTCTTTGATACTAGCCCTAAACCCGCCTTGGAATTTTTTTTTATGCATAATTTTTTTTTATTCTTATATTTTTTAATTTTTCTTCTAGACAATAGATATTAGTTAAGTTGTAGGTAGCTATTTTGTGAACTTTTGTTATTTTTGCTTATTAATTCAGGATCCAAAAACTTATTTCCTTTTCGGGTCCTTATGGGTTGACAATAAACAAATAAGAGATAAAAAAACACATACTCCAATTTCCTTTTTACACTTTTTCACATATTCACGCATACTTTTCTACATTTTCCACACATTTAAATATATTTTTAAAACTTTAACGACAACTCATTCAACTAATTTGAAAAAATTTCCTTTTCTTATGTCAAATAAATAGGAGTGGAGTAAGGGGAGGCGGGAAAACCCGTTACCGATGGGGACAAGGCAAGAAGTACCCATACATTATCCAATCGGGTTCAAGTGGGGTAGAAGTAGAGCTAGATTTTTGAGTTGGGGTCAAGGTATGATAAAACTCGCCCCATCCTGCCCCGCTGCCTTCCTTACCACTAACCTCTCATGTTTCGACTCGTTTTTGCAAGTAGTGGATAACTCATGCGGTGGCAAAAGAAAAACAAAAAAAAAAATCTCCTCGTCCTACAAAAACATCTAGCCAGTAGTGAACACACCGAATAATTTCCCAAGTAAACTCTCCTCGTAAACCTCGCAAAACCAGCCGAACTATAAATACGACCATCCCTTTTTAAATATGTATATAACTACACGGTCCTATCACCTCGTCAAATAACCACAGTAGCTTATCAAATGATAAGTACGTGTACTTATCACAACTTACATTTTAAGCCGCATACCCTATCGTCTCGTACGCGATTCGAAACTGTATATATATATATATATATATATTTTGTCTCTAACCCTGTGTTTCTCTCTCCTCCTCTTTCTCTCTCTTCCCTTCAAATCCCTAGAGACTAGAGAGAAAGTAGTTTAGAGAGAGAAAGTGAAAGACTAGTAAAAGACCTCCTGCTGTCGTCTTCCATAAAACCCTCTCCGATCCATTCCTCTCTCTCTCTCTCTCTCTACAATCAAGGTACGAGCTTTCTCTCTCTTCTTGGTCTTAGTTTGACAATACGTATGCAGTTTTGTATGTATCTCTCTCTCTCTCTCTCTCTATATATATATATATATATATGCTCATATATGCAGTTGATTTGTAGTATTATGTGGACTAATTGATTGGACTGTGAAATGTGTTGCTTGATGTGTGCTGCTAAAATTGGTTGGTTTCTTCTGTTGATGTAGATCTGATGGCTTAGACTTTTGAATTTAAAATTAATGGTAGTTTTTTTTCAGATGGGGGTTTGATGGGAGTGTTTTTAATAGTTGTTTTATTGCAGTTTTGGGATTTGAAGGCAAGTATGTCGTCTCTAAGCAGAGAACTTGTTTTTCTGATACTTCAATTTCTAGATGAAGAGAAATTCAAGGATAGCGTTCACAGGTAAGGACTTAATTATTGTCCTCATTCTGTATTTTATGTTTGTTTTGTGTTATTTGTTTCAATTATGATCTGAACAAAAAAATAATTTTAGAAATAGGATAATTAGGCTTTGAGGTTGAGCCAATATTTGATATAGTGGTCCATCATAGAATGATAGATCGATGTGAACATCATGAACTATCCTATAAGAAAGCTAGTCATTGCCACTACTCGCTTCTGGTTATCTTTTTTCGAAGAAGCTGTGTACAGCGAAGAAATAGCCGATCTTTTTAACATGAAGATAAAGGTAAGAAATTAAAATTCAGGAAGCTTGCTGATTCCCCACCCCTTTCCCTTTTGGGTGAAATCTGTAACTTGAATCTAGCTTAGCTGAACCCCGACCAATGGTCTTTTAGCTTGTATGGATAGTGATTCGTTTGGGGTACAAGAATGCGAGAACCCAAGATATACAGTTGGAAAATGGTAACCACGTCTCACCAGGCGGGAATTAAAGTTCAAATAGAATACACCGATCATAATTCAAACCCCCCTCTAGTGTGGTTAAGTTTAAATTCTTAAGAAAGGTCTGTCGGAAAATATGAGAAGTGAAGAGAAATATGTGAAAGAGCATCAAAAATGTGACAAGTGGGTTAACAAAGTTATAAAAAATTTCGATTGCACCTTAAGTTAGCATGGCGGTAATAGATTTACATCTCGATTCTGAATGCATAGATTTTATTTATTGCTGTTCATAATATATGCGTGTTGTGATTTTTTTGGTAGGTTGAGATAATTAGTTATTTATGTTTTCGCTGGACTAAATTTTTCGTGCTTGTTTTCATTTTCTATTTGTTTTTTGGAGACTGGAGCAAGAGTCCGGATTTTTCTTTAACATGAGATATTTTGAGGAAATGGTGACAAATGGCGATTGGGATGAGGTGGAGAAGTATTTATCTGGATTCACAAAGGTTGATGATAATAGATATTCGATGAAGATCTTCTTTGAGATCCGAAAGCAGAAGTACCTGGAAGCCTTAGACAAGTAAGTGAGGAACTATTGATATTGAGTTGGCAGCTTATTTTAACTTTGCTAGATATGGCTTAATGCTGTTCACTTTTTTGTTTCTTCGTAGAAAGGATCGTGCTAAAGGTGTGGAAATTCTAGTGAAGGATTTAAAAGTTTTTTCAGCTTTTAATGAAGACCTCTTTAAAGAAATAACTCAGCTATTGACCCTGGAAGACTTTAGGTATGGCGAATCTTAGTATCGAATGGCTAGTTGTTGGTACATTGATGTCTTATATCTTGTTTAAGATATAAGATATATGACTTTTAAGATATATTTTTAATGGAATCTAACACAAGTACACTGGTTTGTAGAGATAATGAGCAGCTATCTAAATATGGAGATACCAAGTCTGCTAGGGGTATAATGCTTGGTGAACTTAAAAAGCTGATTGAAGCAAACCCCTTGTTTCGTGATAAGCTAACTTTTCCCAACTTGAAGAATTCGAGATTACGGACTCTAATCAACCAGAGGTCATTTGCAATTTTCATTTTCGGCAGATCCGTGTCTTTTCTTCCAAATGATGAAATTTACCCTAAGTTGACACTCCTCTCTTCTTTGCTTACCTGCAGCTTGAATTGGCAGCACCAGCTATGTAAGACTCCAAAGCCTAACCCTGACATAAAAACCCTGTTTGTAGATCATTCTTGTGGACAGTCACAGCCAAATGGTGCTCATGTCCCATCCCCTGTCACCCATCCTTTAATGGGTGGTGTTCCTAAAGCAGGGGGTTTTCCACCTCTAGGTGCCCATGTTGTAAGTGGAATTAGAAACATGTCATTTCACTTATTCAATTCGTTTTAAATATTGTTCTATGAATTTGACCATTTTTCTTTGCATGTGATTTTGCTTTGCCAAATTTTAGCCATTCCAGCCAGCACAAGCTCCTTTGCCAGCATCTCTAGCAGGTTGGATGGCTAATCCATCCGCTGTATCTCACCCATCTTCTTCCGCTGGGCCCATTGGTTTCACTTCGCAAAATAACGCTGGTACTTCAATTATTATTTGTATACTTTTTTACTTACCACTTATGGGTTCTTGATTGTTGCAATTTGGCGACCTACCGTATATGTGAATGGATTAAAAAATTTCCAAAGATTTAGCAGAAAAATGGTTATTGGGTCTGCCCTCTCTGATGCTTTTTGGCTTTGATTTGAGGGGCATGATTCTGCAACAAACTTGACCGTATAGGGGGACCACTGTTTCAGTGGTATTCTGTGAGCAACCACTTTGTGCATTTATTGCCAAAGGTTAGGTTTGTCTCAAATCTATCTGTTTCAGTGGTATTCTAGGAGCAACCTCTTTGTGCATTTGTTGCCAAAGGTTAGGTCTGTCTCCTATTCATCCCCTGCCCATACCCCCAGTTATTGGGGACTAAATGGGTTACGTTATTGTTGTTGTTATTGTGTAGCAGGAAAAAGGTGTATTTCTGTTTGCTTTTATTGAACTAAAGTTACTATTTTAATTTCTGATTTTTATAAGATTAATTTTAGTTTTTTAAAACTCTCTCTCCAATTTATCTAAGGGTTTACATTTCTGGGCCTTTTTCTTTGCCTTCTATGTATTTGTCCATTTTAGCAGCTCTTCTGAAGCGACCCAGGACTCCTTTGAATAATGCAGCTGTGGACTATCAGTCAGCAGATTCTGAACATGTGTTGAAGAGATCAAGACCATTCGGAATGTCAGATGAAGTAGTGCGTACTATTCCTTTGTATTTAGCATGGACTTGGTGGAAGTTGAAGTTAAATTTCTTAAATTGGCAGTTTTATCACCATAGTTGGAGAGCTTTGCTTGTTTACTTACTGTATTTCTGCGTCTTTTATCCTTTTGGTATGATGAAACATTTTATTCGTTCCTGTGAAGCTCTTAGGTGGTGTGCTTTATCGATTTTATTTGCATGATTGACTATAGGGTTCATTGAACTGTTTAAATTTGGGGTTCCTTTCTTAAAACTGGGAGTCATTTTCTTATTTAACTTGAAAGTATGTATGGGTGAAGGTTTGGCTTCACTGGAGCATCTATTACTTTCTCTCAACGTGTTTTAACTGGTTCAATAGAATGATCTTTGCCATCAAGTGTTGCATAAGGGTTGTACATTGCTGTCAAAGTTTGCTCTGTTAAAAAATGTGTTGGAGGTCCTGTTAGACAATTGACTAATGTTTCTGACTTGGACTTTAGGAACTTGGAATGACTTCTGTTATTGAGTGACATCAACGATAGGAATTTGGACTTTCTTTTCCAGTAGAAATTGAAGCAACCCTGGTTTCCCTCCCTTTTCCCCACACCATACTCGTTTATTTTCTTAGCCTTCTTCTGGTTTTGAAGCAAGCAAGTATTTGCTCAATGAAAGGAGAATGGTCATGAGATCTTGCATTCTGGTATTAGGAAGAGAGTGACATTTTCATTGAAAAATGCTCCATTTTCCTGTTTTTGCCTTGAATTGTGCCTGATGACATCATGTTACAAGATTTTGCACCAGATCTTTAGGAGCATAAAAAACTTAAGAATGCACTTGACTGCAGCTTCAAAGAGAGAGGAAGGGATGTGTGTAAGGAATCTTCAATTGTGTGTTTGATTTGTCGGCTGCCAGCTTGTATGTATTTGTTGGGAATGTATATTGTACATTACACGGTGAACATTGTCATGTTCAGTTTATTATTTTCATTCTTTGGATGAGAGGGAGCGGTGTAACATGTGTGTTGACATGTGCCTATCCTTAATTTTGAAACTTGTTGATCCTACTTAGATCATTTGGTTAATGATGGTTTTCATGTTGTTTGACTTTCATAAAACCACTCTCTCATTAACAGGTGACCAATCTGCCTGTCAATATTCTGCCTGTTGGATACGGTGCTCAGGTCCATGGCCAGAGTTCATACTCTTCTGATGATCTGCCCAAGGCTGTTGCTATGACTTTAAATCAGGGTTCAGTTGTGAAGAGTATGGATTTTCATCCTGTTCAACAGATTCTGCTACTTGGTTAGCTCCAACCGTCCTCCAATTCTTGTTTTTATTTATTGATTTGGTTCATGGATGCTGGATTCTTTCTTTTGTCTTTCTTTTTGTATATTGATATGTGATAACTAATTGCAGTCGGAACAAACACTGGAGAGATTACACTATGGGAACTAGGCAGTCGGGAGAGGCTTGCTGTAAGGAATTTCAAGGTTTGGGACCTTGGAAAATGCTCAATGCCTTTACAGGTTTGACCACCAATAACCCTATGCTCTAATTTGTTTGACTGGATCGATAGTGAAGGGCCATAACCATATAATCTAACTGGGATGCAATTTTGTGTCGGTCTCATAGTGGTGTGATCAATTGTACCACATTCACCACTGTATTATATACCCCATGTTGTTGGATGTCTTTCCTTCAGATATCCCGATTGCAAAAGTTCCAACCAAACTCAGGATATGAGGTCCCTGTAGATTTCTAGTCCAACTGATGCTAGAGTTCAATCAAAGAAACTCTAGAGTAACTTATGCAGATAAATTAGGTTTTTTCGCGCAACATTTATGGTTTTGTATTTGTGTATCAGGCATCTCTAGCCAGTGATTATACTGCACCAATCAACCGTGTGATTTGGAGTCCTGATGGTACCTTATTTGGTATGTGGGAAGGAATTTTTCTTGCTTTAAAAATCTCCAACGTTTGTCATTTGTGTAGATTGACCGTTGTCGGTGCAGTGCTATGAAAATTCTGAGAAGTCGTAATGATGTTAGTTCTAATATCCGTTCCTTACATCAGGTGTTGCATACTCCAAACACATTGTCCACATATACTCGTACCATGGTGGCGATGATGTAAGAAACCATCTAGAGGTTTGTGCCCTAATTGATCGCCTTTGTCCATTCGTTCTGTTAATGCCCTGGTGTTCTGAGCTTGCTTTCAAAATTTTCTTATTCTTTTACGTGTGTGCCGAAAAGTATTTCTATTAATTTTCTTTATTGTGGTTATTCAGATCGAAGCTCATGGTGGTAGTGTTAATGATCTTGCATTCTCTTATCCAAACAAACAACTTTCTATCGTCACGTGTGGAGACGATCGGGCCATTAAGGTTTGTTTTCTACGTCATTGCTGTAAAACTAATGCAGAGGGTTGGCTTTGTTCATAATGGTTTATGTATCTGCAGGTGTGGGATGCAGTTACAGGAATTAAACAGTACACTTTTGAGGGCCATGAAGCCCCTGTCTACTCCGTTTGTACACATCATAAAGAAAACATTCAGGTAACGAATAAAGAAATACTATCCTTGTAGCGGTTTCTTCCTTTCTGTTATTATTTATTTATTTGTTTAAAGTTAGGAATTCTGGTTTCATAAAACCTTACTGGAATAGTGCATCCGATTGTTTTCGCTTGAATTAATTAACATTTCAATAGGTCTCTTTGTATTGTGGTCATGTTTCAACTGATCAATATGGAATCTATTTGACACACCCCTCTAAAGAATGGACTTTTAAAAGTTGCAAGATTACATCTTAAATCATCATTTGCACTCAAACAGGAAACGAACTGAAAACGATGGTATCTCAATTTCGAGCAATGGGGTTTTTTCGGAAAGATCTGCTTAAACAATAACAAAAATGGATGACAAGCCACTTGTGATATTTTTGTGACATCTCTACTACCATAGGTATCACCAGTATTTACAACGCTTTGCAGTCATCTCCTTCATGGTTGCTGCTCCACCTCTATAATTGCACTGAGGTCCTAGTTGTAGCCACAATCGGCTACTTCCAATGCAAGCACTATCATATGGCCATTATGTGTACTTGTTAATGATTTGAAGAGGAGGACAAATTCAGATGGTAAATTCATACCCATTTCTTGGAATATAACAAGATTGTGAATGGCCTTTTGAAATAGTGGGGCGTCCCTTGATTAGCTCGAAGGTTAGCTTGTTCAGAATTCATTTAATCTCTCTCAGTCCACTAATGAGTGATGCTCAAGCTTCATGTTGGAGCTCTTTGGTAGAGGACCTAGGCCTCAGGGTTCTCAGAAGTTTTACAGCAACAATTTGGAGGGTCTTAAAAAGGCATTTAAGACCCATTTGATGCCTTTATAACAGAATTGTGGTCACAAAATTTTGGATGGTCATACATTGCATTTCATTAAATAATCTAGGCATGAAGATGGAGTAAAGAATTTGCCAAAAATCATGTTTGGTTTATGACTAATCATTGAATGAGATTCATCCAGCAACTATACTTCCCTTAGCAAAGAAGAATGAAAAAGTAAAACATTTATATTTTACGCTGAGATATTTAACATGAAGATATTTTTGAAATACACTAGAATCATCTCTTTCTTCTTCAAAAGTTGTATTCCTTATTTTATCGGATTTGATTTGTTGCATGCCCAGTTTTCATCATTATATATGTCTTACCCTTATTTTACCACTTTACCCCAGTTTATCTTTTCAACGGCAACTGATGGGAAAATAAAGGCATGGTTGTATGACAACCTGGGTTCTAGAGTTGACTATAATGCTCCAGGTCATTCAGCCACCACAATGGCATACAGTGCTGACGGAACCAGGTTCACAAGATGATTCTTATTTCTACCCTTTCTATGTCTTTTATGTACAATAATTCCAAAATGAATCCCCAGTTTCATGATCTAAGGGGCACTTGGTAGGTTGTTCTCCTGTGGAACCAATAAAGAAGGGGATTCATACCTTGTGGAGTGGAATGAAAGTGAAGGAGCTGTCAAGCGTACATATCAAGGTCTCGGGAAGAGATCTGAAAGGGTTGTGCACTTTGATACCACTAAGAACCGATTCTTGGCAGCTGGCGATGAGTGCATGATCAAGTTCTGGGACATGGACAGTGTTAATTTATTGACAACTGTCGATGCAGAGGGTGGATTACTGGTAATTGTTATATACATGTCCATCAATGTATGCGTATCTGCCACGATCCTTCTAACCAAAAGGGGTGTTCGCAGTTCAGATTGTTGCAGTTTCCATATAATTCATAAACCAAACGGTTCTTGATCGTTTAAGGAAATTAAAAAGCAACCGAGCCCTTAGAATCGTTAAACTTGATAAGACTGAAAGTCAGAACGAGGTTGGGGTTGGTTTCAAGGCTATTTCTATTATCATTGACTGATTTCAAGTAGTCATGCATTTACATGTTACAAATCTAATGACATTGTAAGCTTTGGACCAATCTGTTCTTCAAATTAAATTCACAAGAGTTAGTTGTTGTTGGGATACTAATAAAATTGTTACTGCTTGACAATTGAAAAAGAAGAAAGTTGAAACGAATTATTCTCTCTATGAAAACTAAACAGATCCTTTAGTATATGTTTGATGAACACAGCTATTATATTTTTGTTGGGTCGGTTAGTTCAACCACAGATTCGTAAGCTAAAAAAACGTATTACTACAGATAGGTTTGATCTGGGCGGTCTTGCTGTTAGAAGCAGTTTTCCCCCATTTTTCTTTGTTTTGTTTATTGGTGGACTGTGGAGCCCTAGATAACCAACTATCGATGTTTGAATTTTAACCACAGCCTTCGCCTTGTATCCGATTCAACAAAGAAGGGATATTGTTGGCTGTTTCAACAAATGACAACGGTATCAAAATTCTAGCAAATGCAGATGGGATGAGATTACTGCAGACGGTCGGAAGTCGGTCAGTTGATGCTTCTAGATATGGCTCTCCTGCTGTTGTGAAGGTGAAGTGATTTGCAACCTCTTAGCAGATTTTATGTGAATAATACGTTATTAAATAATGCTGCATTTGTTTGTATACATAGGTGGCCCCTACACTGGGAACATTCGGTGGATCTAGCATCATAGACCGAGCTCCTTCAATGGCATCCAATGCTGCAATGGTGAGAGTTGCAAACCCATGTGGGGAATTCAGTTTCTATTCCTTTCTATTTTTTTTTACATGCTATGGTTTTTCTTTACTACAATGCTTGTGAAGTACCTAAGTCAATTATCATCCTTTTCCTTTTGAGTACTTGTAGAATGGCGATAGTCGAAGTTTGGCAGATGTAAAGCCCAGAATAGTTGATGAGTCGGCAGACAAATCTAGGATCTGGAAACTGACAGAAATCAACGAACCATCACAATGTCGATCCCTGAGGCTTCCAGATACTTCGACAGCAATGAGGGTATAATCTCACTCTTCAGGCATATTAAGCAATTGGTTTTATTCTTTAGAACTGCTTATGTTATTCTTCTTGTCTCTCTGTCATAAGTTCTGCTTTTCTATGTTACTTAAAGATGAATATGTGCCTAGTAATGCAGTTCACATTATCTCATTTCATTTCCATAGATTTTACGATGCTTTGTCATTGAGTCTAGACTTTCTAGTTATTGAGAGAAAGTCTTGGTTCTCTGAAACTGTCGTAGTTGTTTTTATGTAACGAAGAAGCTTAATAACGGGTGCATTAAGAGGAGTTTGGTTCAAATTTTTTCCCCCTGAAATTGCTTGACCGCCTGTTGTTTGATCAGATTTAAAACATTGTTTCCTGCCTTTCCAGTTTTAAAAGTTGGACTATTAAGTTGATCAACTCACTGTACAAAGCTGAAAATATCCACGCACTTATGTTCTCTTCATTTGATCAATGTCGCTGCTGTCTCTGTTGGCGTTCAAGGGTGGGCAAAGACATCCGAGGGGATAGGATGATTTGTCAGTAATTCAAGAAAGGCCGAGTGTTATTGGCTGGCTTTTTGGTGTTATAGAAATCTTGCAATTCATTCCATACAATATGCGGATTTGGTTTTTATTCCAGTTTCTTGGGAATTTCTTGGGTTGAGATTTGTAGATGCATGTTTTCGCTCTTGTTTTGTTCTGTTGCCTTGTTTTCATTGTATTAACCTTTCTATGTTTTGTCACTATCGCATTTTAGGTTTCTAGGTTGATGTATACAAATTCAGGACTTGCCATTTTGGCACTATCGGTAAATGCGGTGCACAAGCTCTGGAAATGGCAGAGAAATGATCGGAACTTGACTGCCAAGGTATTGAGTCATCTGTGGGCGAAACTTGCCTTGCTATGCCGTGACTTTATACTGTTTTTGTTTTGCCTTCCTATTATAGGCCACAGCTAGTGTTGCACCACACCTTTGGCAACCTTCAAGTGGAATAATGATGACAAATGATATTAGTGACACGAACCCTGAGGATGCCGTTCCATGTTTTGCACTTTCAAAGAATGACTCTTATGTTATGTCAGCTTCAGGAGGGAAAATCTCATTATTTAACATGATGACATTCAAGGTAAATGGCTTTTGCAGTCTCCTCTATGTGTGCTGAAATGATGTCTGCTTCTTGATTTGTTTTCAACAGTCGCAAAAGTTGTGGTGTACTCAGTTCTGTGATTCTTAAGAAATTTTGCTGTGTTTTTTGAACATCATTCATTTTCTGAAACACTTATATTATTGGCTCGTAAAATCATGAATTGTATATTCTGGAAGATGTAGGCCTTGTTCTCTTCCTTTTTTTCCCCATTTTCAAAAATTGTTTTAAAAAATATTCCTTCTTTTCAAAAAAAATCTCTCTCTACTTATTACCTCATTATTGTATTTCTCTCTCTATCTCTCTCTAATCATTATATCATTATTCTCATTTTCAAAAACCCAACCAAACACTATCTCAAAAATTCTTCTCAAAAATTTCTTTTCAACATCCATCCAAACACAGCCGTAACTTACAAAAATAGAACTTGGTATTAATTTGTCATTATTAGAAATTACAAGATGTCTAACAGGATGTGAATCATGTTCGGTAGGTAATCTTAGGTTGCTTTTTTGAAGTATTTTTGTGGGATTTGCTTTCTTTAGTTCTAATTTGTCATTATATGTTGTTCTGCTTTCACTAATTTGTCATTATATGTTGTTCTGCTTTCCCTAATTTGTTCTGCTACCACTAATGCAGACAATGACAACATTCATGCCCCCTCCACCTGTTGCAACATTTCTGGCTTTCCATCCTCAAGACAACAATATCATTGCTATAGGCATGGATGACTCTTCCATCCAAATATATAATGTCCGAGTTGATGAGGTTAATGTCTATGTAACCTCAAGCTTAATTTTGTCAGTTTAATGTCTATAAATTGGTTTCCTGGCTAACATGATTTATACCACTAATTGGTTTCAATTTATTGATTTCTTGTCGCAAGCCATTTTATTGCCATCAATGGTGCCATGTTAATGCCTCTCAAAAAATAAAAAATAAAACATAAAAAAATGATGCCATATTTATATTCTCTATCTTCTGTTTGTTCAGGTCAAAACCAAGCTCAAAGGACATCAAAAACGAATAACAGGCCTCGCCTTCTCTAATGTTCTTAATGTGCTGGTATCTTCAGGTGCTGATTCTCAGGTAGGAAATTCGGTCATTTTTAGCTTCATCGTCTTGATGCTTTGCTGCCCAAAGAACAGAAACATGGCATGGTTGTTCTGTGTTTCAGTTATTTGGTTCTTCTGGGGAACCTAAGATATTAGCTTGTGCTCCCTGAATTATTTCTCTTCGTTCCTTAAGTGCTTTTGTGTGTCAAAATTTTACTTGTTGGACCTGTTTGGTAAGTGGTGCACTTTTGTGGCTGCAGCTGTGTGTTTGGAGCACAGATGGATGGGAAAAGCAAACGAGTAAATGCTTGCTGATTCCAAGCGTGCGAACGCCTGCTCCTCTTGCTGATACCCGTGTGCAATTTCACCAGGATCAGATTCACCTACTGGCAGTCCATGAAACTCAGATAGCCATATATGAAGCTACTAAGCTGGAATGTCTTAAGCAGGTGAAGCATTTGAAATTATCCCTTTTAAATTCAAAGTTTGAACATCTAGGCTAGCTAGAAGCTCAAGTGTCCAATGATGCATCATTTTTGTTTACTTCTGAAGACCGCAAGTGTTGAAACTTAAATTTCCTCTTCGGTTATATGTTTTCAGTGGTGGTATTATCAAGGCTTTGCATTTGTATTCTCGGATACGTGCCAAAAACAGTATAAGAGCTGGATTTTTTATTTTTTTATTTTTTATAACTTTGGAGAAGCTTTGTTATAATGCTTTTAGCTTCTGCTCTAAATAATCAACTCTCTGTAAGTCCAGCTGCAACAGAAACCATATGAATGCATGCGTTGAAATTCTTGTTTGATCATTTTAAAACAAAAAAAAGTGGCTTTCAGGTTGTTTGATGCCTGTGTTAGTAGTTTGGCCCATAATTTGCTTTCAATACTATCTTCTTACACTGATATTTTTGTTCTGTTTTTCTCCGATAGTGGGCCCCCCGTGAAGCAAGTGGTCCAATCACACATGCTGCATATTCCTGTGATAGTCAGTCAATATATGTCAGTCATGAAGATGGAAGTGTTGGTGTTCTCACTGCTTCGACACTCCGATTGAGATGCCGAATTAACCCCAGTTCCTATCTACCGACCAACCCAAGGTGCGATTTTCCCTAATGACTTGTGAGCTGACAATATAGATCTTTTTTTAGAGGATCTCCAGCGGGCCTACAAAAATGTTAAAATCCGAAATAATATTGTCAGTTTACTTGGGATTTCATTACTAAAGCAGAATCCTCAAATACTAACTATCATTAGATTTTGCTTTCTCACTTTCCAAATTTGAAGAAGAGAAACATCCTACGCTCATTAAAACAGTAGGTTTATATTTAGTTTTACCCTTTTCAAGGTAAAATGCATTTTACTTTTGCATACAAGACAAATTGATGAACACAAATATAAAATGATAGAATCTGAAGATGCTGCTGAAGTACACTACAAAAACTTCATAAAGAAAGTAGCAAAATGCAGTTTCGGTGTGAAGTTGACATGTCTACTGGAGATGCTCTTACCTCCATTTCAAGTTTCTAACTGTTAAATTTGCAGCTCGAGAGTCTACCCCCTCGTCATTGCTGCACATCCGTCCAACCTAGTCAATTTGGCGCTAGGACTTACCGATGGTGGAGTATACGTCCTTGAGCCACTGGAAGCAGAAGGGAAATGGGGCACCTCTCCTCCGCATGAAAGTGGTGCTGGTCCTAGCTCCACCTCTGGTGCACCCAATTCAGATCAACCCCAAAGGTGAAGATTCACCCCCTGTCTCACCCATTTCTGATCAACCTCAAAAGTGAAGACTCCAGATTGTACCTCTCTTTATGGGTTTCACCGTAATTTTTTCTCAAGCGGAAGCTCAAGATTCTTTGTTTTGGCAAGTGACGCCGCAGATTTAGTTACTTAGTTTGTGTAGATGTAGGCTACTTTTACCCAGTCTAGTATAGTTAAAAGGGGTGTTGACGGTGTCGCATTTTATTCAGATCCTAGTTCTCCTCACTGGACATGTTATTTTTTTCTCCCCTAAATTTGCTCAGAGAAGGATACAAGTTGATTAATTTGTTCTTTATAGTCGATAACATAAGCAAGCATAGCTGAATTGTTCCCTCTTTTGTGTATCTACATGTTCAGTTTGTGACAAGATTTCTGCTCATTTTTGTGGATATTTAGTTATATCCTGTTTTCTTGGCAAAAGATCTCAGTTTTGATTTAGGCTGTGATAAAATCATTTGCCACTGTGCAAAAAGTATGTTAACATTATGTGAAGTTAATCCAGTTGGCTGGGTGGTCAAGGCCTCGGGCTTGGAGATTTTCTTGTCTAAGGTTTAAACTTTTTAGATGCTATTAATTGTTTTGGGATTAGTACATATGGAGCTTTCTTTTGGATTTGATTGAGCTCTCACAAGTGGACAATGGGATTAGGCCGCTAAAATTAGTCAAGATACACGTAAACTTGTCTGGACTCCTCTTATAAAAAGAGAGAGAGAGAGACAGGGAAAAAGAAAAGAAAAGAAAAGAAAAGCAGTATGTGAAGTACATGCACGAGGCGTAGCTTCATATGAATGCTAATTACAGTTAGCATGACATACAAAATAAATCAGGACAACTATTATTGCGTTTTTCATGAAACAAATCCAACATTTCAACAAGAAGATAAAAGGGGTTAGAAATGCAAGTACTTAATACTTCTTTTGTATCATTTTATTTATTTGCATCAATTAAATTCTCAAATAGTTTTTAAAATTGTTGTGAAATTTTTTGAAGTACGTATGCATGCAAGTGCCTAATTTTTTTTTTTTGGGAAAAATAGTACAATTTTCTTAATGGAGTGAAATAATGTATAAGTCTGATAGGTGTGCATTCACCAGTCAGGTTTGTACTAGATAATATTGAGACTTGTGCATGACACATTAATAATCGGGTTTATTTAATATTTTTAAACCCGGCCATCTTAATTTTTAATTTACCAAGCTTGTCCCACTAGCCCATTTATTTTTTAAAATTATAATATCCAAGTATAAATTAATCATACACACTGCTATTTATAAATTAGAATTTGCAACCACAATAACAAAAGTTATTCAAAGACCAATGATTATGTATATGTATGCTTTTAAAAAGAGGGTTTTGTATGTATAAGTATGACAGTGGCTTTAAAGGTTGTTCAAATTTATTCATGGTTTGTTTATTTTATTCTACCTATTTCTTTCAAATCTAAAATGAATTATAATTAACCAAAATCATTTAAATATCATTCCCATGATTGAAGAGATCCGGCACGCTTTGGAGTAACCAAGGCGGGAAGCATACTAGTGAGTGACAGCACAGAAGTCCAGAGAGAGAGAGAGAGAGAGAGAGAGAGGAGAGAGATGGCGTCCAACGTGGTGGTTCTGGACAACGGCGCCGGCCTAATAAAAGTCGGCATCGGCGGCAACCTCAACCCAACCGCCGTACTCCCAAACTGCCTAGCCCGCCCTCTCTCCTCCAAGAAATGGCTGCACCTCACCGACACCACCGAGGACCTCACCTCCGCCGCCGTCCGCCGCCCCCTCGACCGCGGCTACCTCATAAACCCAGACCTCGAGCGTGAGATCTGGTCCCACGTGTTCAACTCCGTCCTCAAAATAAACCCTAGCCAGTCCTCTCTCCTCCTCGTCGAGCCCCTCTTCAATCTGCCTTCAATCCAACGCGCTGCTGATGAGCTCGTGTTTGAGGAGTTTGGGTTCGAATCGCTCTTTGTTGCGGATTCTCCGTCTCTCGTTCATCTCTACGAGGCTAGCCGTAGCAGGCCGTTCAACGGCGTCGTTTCCAAAACCCAGGTGAGTTTAAAAGGAATGAAGTACTCCCTCCGTGCCAATTCGTTTGTCCATTACGCAATCGTTGCACTTTTAGGGGTATGATTTTTATGCTCCACAGTAAATTACTCCCTTGTAAGTTGTAAATGCACTTCAAAAACTGTCTTTTAGTGCTTGTGTTAGTGTGTAATTTTAAGCATTAAAGTAGCAATTTTGGCCTTTTCAACATAAAAAGTAGCAATTTTGGATTATGTTTGTAAGAAAGTTGAGTGTTAAAATAATCTGTGTTCACTTCACATTCTAAAATATTTTCGAAAAAGATTTTCTCTCATCTTTCATCTCTCCAATCATTAATCACATTCCTCTCTCGCCAATCATTATTCTCATTTCTCACTCTATATCTCTCTAATTATTACACTTCTCTCTAATTATTACTTTTTCCAAAAATCCATCCAATCACTATAATATATTTCTCAAAATATTCTTCTCAAAACTTTCAACCAATTTTAAATATTTCAACATTTTGAGAAATGACCTTCCATTTAGACTTGTCATTACAATTCTTGAAAGAATGGTACAAAGAGAAACTCATACATTGTAAAAACTCATACATTGTAAAATGGAGATATAATTCAGAACATTAAAAAAATCAGATACAAATAAATAGGGACGAAGGGAGTACTATGAGAAAGGGAAATGGTTTTGTTTACTCCCCAATTTATGCGTATGCAATTGAATGTTCCAAATTGGTGTTAATGGTAAATACAAATAAGAGTTGCATTAAAATGTGAGAGTAAAACGTTTTTGTATTGGAACCAATGCACTTAAGTTTGAACTAATAATTACCTCTTAAAAAGTTAGAATTTTCAAAAAAAATCAAGAACATGGTTGAGAGGGTATATTAATCTTGTGTTCCTTTAATTCACATGAATATACAAAGACAAAATAGTGAAGTAAATGTACACCAAAGGGAGTGTGAAAATCACTTTGAGGTCAACTAATGAGTTACCAATGAGTGAAATCTAATTAATTGACCAAAGAAAGAAGAGTTGATACCCAAGGAGTTACTAACTCAATTTTCAACTTTGAACCATGGACTAAATATTTCATTCCAACAGGAGGATTGAAATCTTTGAAATATCCCATCTGATTCCTGTTATTTTCCCATCACCAGGCCAGCCTTGTCGTAGACTGCGGATTCTCTTTCACGCATGCTGCTCCGGTTTTCCAGAACTTCACACTGAATTATGCCGTCAAGAGGCTCGATCTGGGTGGAAAAGCCTTAACTAACTACTTAAAGGAGTTGGTTTCTTACCGTGCTGTTAATGTTATGGATGAGACCTTCGTTATGGACGATGTGAAGGAGAAGTTGTGCTTCGTTTCACTCGATGCCGCCCATGATTTGCAGGTTGCAAGGTATTGTTATGGTTTGAAATAGCTTCTATTGTGTTGTTTGTTTAATGTCTGTTGTTTTTATTGTTTGAAATAACTTCTATTGTGTTTTCTTGCTTGTTTTATTTTTGTTGTGCTAGTGAATTGTGAAATGGGTTAACAGATTTCAGATAATTATGGTCCATAAAGAAGCGGAAAATCACTTTGAGTTTTGCTTGGTAGTTTTCCTTTTTTAAGAATTGTGAACATGTAGCCCTTGATAGAGCTCAATGGAAAAACAAGGTTCATGTAGCCGACCCCAATTAATTGGGACTTGAGGCTCGGTTTGGTAAGAATTATGACATGTTCATCAATTTAGTTTGTATGTTTAACAGCCAGTTTGGCGTGATCCGGTAAGAAGTGATTAGAAACCAGAGAAAAAGAACTATCTCGGTTGGATTGCAAAATGAGGTGAGAAATGGCATGAAAGGAAGAGAATTGGAGAGAAAGATAACTCTGTTGTTCAATTAGTTCTATTTTTCAGCAGAAATAGTGAGAATTGGTTCTCACATATCAGTTGTCTTATTTAGCATAACAGGGAGATTGCCAATCAAATACCTATGAGAAAAAGAAATGTTGCCGACGATTGTTTTTTTTTTTCTCAAAAAGACATGGGGGTCAATACCCTTTATTTTTCTTTCCCTTGTTCTAGTATTTCTAGCTGAGTAGCTACTTGAGCTCAATTTTTGAATCAGGTACAAGTGAATTGTTTGACGGCTTTCAGATTTTTGTGATGTTTTCTTGCTTTTAGAAGCTCAAACTTCAGAGGTTCTGGTTCAAAATGTCTAATTTCGAGTTGGTTCAGAAGTGCTTAATTATATTATCTTATGCCATTACAGAAAACCTGGGAGGGACAATTACTTAAGGTGCACATATGTGCTTCCAGATGGGGTCACACATATGAAGGGCTTTGTTAAAGACCCAGATGAAGCTAATCGATATTTGGCTTCAGAGGATGGAGCCCTGAAAGACAATGTGGAATGTCCAGCGATTACAGAAAAAGCTGAGGATAGAAAGAGGGTTGATCTAACAAAAAATGTACTTCCTCATCAGCCTCCTGAATAGCTTCCTATCTAGTATGTCATACTAAATTGTCTAACTTTCTTTGCAGGAGTTTAGCTTGACAAATGAACGCTTCCTTGTGCCAGAAATGATTTTCCGTCCTGCTGATTTAGGTATGTTTTAGATTCGAGTAAAGCATTTCCATTATTTATCAGACCAATCTGAGTTGTTCTAACCTTTTTCTGATTTCATGTGATGCCTGTTAACTAAAGACTAAGACATGGACTTTTGTTGATTCTACTGGACTAAGAAATGAACTTATATCTTAGTAAATGGTGAATGTATTCATTGGGATAAGTGATTCGATTGAAAGAGTGAAAGACTTGTACCAAGACATAAGTAGCTTTTCCCAAAGGAAAGATCAAGTCAATATGGGCAAAGGAAGTACTATTAGATAGTAGCTACCCTCATGCTGCGTTTTTTCAAGAAGTGAATTCCAAGAAACTTGCAACATGGCAAGTTTTTGTTTTACGGATGTCTTGGGTGTTATACTTTCGTATAATCGTATGTGATTAGGGAGAATGAGACTGAGAATGTTCTAATTTTGATTTGTGATTAATTTATGTGGATAAAGAGGGGAGGTTTTTTTGATGTAATAGATAAATTGCATAGTACTTATTTGATTGAACCTTCTACTTGTACCATTGGATGTTCTGCAGGGATGAACCAGGCCGGACTTGCTGAGTGTATTGTTCGAGCTGTCAATTCCTGCCATGTTTATCTTCACCCTGTACTTTATGAGAGGTATTGTTGGGGGCCTTATTTGGTTGAGTTTCCTGAATCATTTGGCAAAATACTGTTCAGAAAATTGTTCTTGGAAGAAAACTCAAACTTGTATGATAGCAGTCATCTTCTAGGAAAAAAAGGTTTTCAAAATTTGTAAAATACTCCCTCCTTCCCATATTGCTGGTCTTGTACAGGGAATCCTGGAAGAAATCTTGATTTGAGTTAATGTGGATTATTTCGTTTATTGACACCTGGTATCTTTTACTCTTTGTTTTGACCTGCTATTTACAGCATTATCTTGACTGGTGGAAGCACATTATTTCCTCGATTTGCAGAAAGACTGTAAGCTTTAACTTTGATTCTCATCCCTGAGTTCTTTCTGTATCATATGTGATATGTACCTTTTGGACCATATTTGTGATTGATTTGTCTAAATGCAGAGAAAGGGAGCTCCGGCCTCTTGTCCCTGATGATTATCAAGTGAAAATAACAACTCAAGAAGAGTAAAACTTCTTAACATGGAAAATCTGTCTAAAGGATGTTATTACTTGTGATTTCCCAACTAATTGAAGCATGCATTGCTTGTGCAGTCCCATATTAGGCGTTTGGCGAGGAGGTTCACTTCTGGCATCTAGTCCTGATTTTGAATCAATGTGCGTCACCAAAGCCGAGTACGAGGAGCTTGGATCTGCTCGGTGTCGCAGGCGGTTCTTTCATTAAATCTGAAGTATTGAAGGTATGTTACCCTGATTTCCTTCTATTATGTTCGACTTGACCAAGGGTGGTATAGAGATGGAAATTTGGAACTCCTGTGCCATTTCATTCCCTATTTAGAGCAAGTCCACCCCATAGCCATTTTTCTTGCCTTTACCATAATTTGGCAAAATTTCCATCCGCTGCCATTTCTTCCACTTCATCCGGGCCATTTGATTTGCATTGAAAAATGAGATTAGTTTAGTCCAATGGTCAGTATTTTAGAACTGAACTGGTGCAACAACATTGCTGTTTTTTGGAATCTTGACACTGTAGCAAGCCAAAAAATTATTCTGGCAATGTGATTTTGGCGTCAGCGAGTGGACTTGCTCTTAGTAGTGGGAATGCTATTTTTCCTTCTGAATATCCATATGTTGTGGATGAATGTTTATTTTCTTATCAGGTTTGGGAATCAGTATCCATATTGTCATTTGATGCTACTTTGGAGGAAAGGGAAAATAGGAAGCAGTAAGGTTTTCCATACAGGAAGGCCCTACGCTCCTGAATGTATGCATGGTTCTTGTGGATCTTGCCCATTCATCTTCAGCTCAAGAGTGCTCAATCAATGAGCTATTTCGCACTCTTTCAAGGGTGCAGGTTAAGGAGGTCATGACCGTTGCATTTTAATGACACGTGCTAGCTTCTAAGGTTTTTTTGTCCTGGATTTTTATCCAAGGATGATTTGGCTTCTCGGTTTTGGCATGGAAGCAGGATTGTTAACTACACGGTGAGTCTCGAAAAGGACGGCAACTTGCGATAAACTTGCAAAATGGAGAATTTCTTTTCAGATAAGTGTTTGGCCAGCGAAGAAGAGATACTGCAGGCAACTCTTGGTTAGAACTGTCGTCTTCAACTGTATTTAGCTCTCTGGTGCACTTAAACCTCCAGAAGACATGATGAAGTTTCGCACAATAAATTTTCTCCTCTCTTGAAAGTGCAGACTGCTACTAGGATAGGGTTCATACTCATCCTTGGCTTTACCATTTTGAATGTAATTCGGTTAGAGCCTCCAAATTACAGAGTAGATTGCTAGTTACTTTTCGCAAGTGTTCCTCAAACTGAACCGAACATGTGAGTGCTCCTACATATACCATTGAAATACTAAGAGGCGGCCAAGTGTCGTTCGAGTACGTGCCTTGTCTTTGATACAGTTTGTGATGGTAATCTTAGGGACCACGATATATTTATTCATAGTCAAAGAAACACAGGAGGTTTTAAGTCTTTAAAATTGACAGCTATACAGAAAATAGAGATTGATAATCTGATCCATGGACAAGTGCAGAAAAAGGAGGAGAGAAATACAAGTGCTACAAAATCATATAGATTTGTCCCAGAAAGAACTCTGAAATTGAGAAATCTGTTTGTGTACAAATGTCTTCTTTGGTATGAACCCTTGTTTTACATCTCTGCTAAAAAGAATCATCCACTTCAATGTGGAGCCTTGGACTTACAATGAAATATCATCTACAAGGGCTTGTACTATCATCTCACAGCAACAAATTCTACAACTCTACAAGGAATCACTCTCTGAAGTTTTCCTCATTTACAAATTCCGGCATGTTTGGTACCGCCCCCATCATCCAAGATTCTTACCTTTTTTCCAAAATTATGGAATTGCAATAGAATCTCTCCAATCATCCATCGGATTGCAACTTGGCCCGTTTACAGCACGTTACGAGATCTCGTCCAGTAATACAGCAAAGTGTTGCTTCTATAGAGAATTCACTAAACTGACTAAAATGTTGCCAAGTCTATTCAGAAAACGGCTGAGAGTCCATGCACAGATGCACTAATTTTCTTTGGTACTGCCCAAAGTATTCACAAACAGCAATAACTTCTTCATTTTCTGGATTTAACCCGGGCAAGAGTAACTGGTTTTCCTTGATCGATGAACTTGATTCTTCATCCAAATCTAAGTTGGAGGTGAAATCAGCATGGATTTCGCGACAAGCAAGTATGAACATGGCTGCTGTGTCCGATAGCTGTGCTTCACGAAGTGCAGCCAGAGCTTCTTGTAGTGAGCCAGCTGCTACGTACAAAATGAGAGCCCTATATCCGAGACCTAGTTAAGCTTCGGAAAATAGAACATCGGAGATATATATGTTGGTGATTAAAGGAAAGAAGTTATACCTCCATATATTATGTTCTGCTCGATGAACATGAGCAGCCCACCTCTGCAATACCCTATTGGACCACATAGTCGGAAATCAACTCATCGAACAAAATTATTTTCCTAAGAGAATTACTTCCTCTGTCCCTATTTGTTTGTCAATTTTAGGTATCCAACTTATTAAGGAAACACACTTGTTGCAACTTTCCAAAAGTAATTTTCAGTTCGAGTTGGACTTATCAGTCATCACTTAAATCCAAGGGGAATGGGCAAAGGGGAAGTGCTATGGAATTGAACTTTTCAAACTGGACAAATGATTTGGCACATCAAAAAGTGAAAAAGAGGGAAAAACAAATTGGAAAAAATGGAGTAAACAGTAAACACATGTAAACGATGGGATAAAAATTACAAAAAAAGCAGCAATACGATATCGAGTCAATGTGGGTGCTTAGCTACTAAAAAGATGGATGATAACGTTTATACTAAAACAGATAAGAACAGAATCACATTGTAAAGAAATGACAAATGGAAGATGTTGAAGAGAATATTCTTTGTTAGCAGAGTAAGTAACCTGGCATAATCAGATCCTTTCAAATGTGAAGCAGCTAAGGTTGCAGCATCTGTCCAGCATCCAGCATCTTGGAGCTGAAAGAAGATGAGGGAGACGTCAAACCACCATAAATTCAACATCAATGGTCGATTCACCAGATTTTTTAATTCAACTACTTGACATACAGTTTCTATGTCAAGCGTATAAATCATCACTCAAATAAGTTAACATTCTGTAAGGACAACGCCTCTAGGCTATTCAATAACTTCATCTACCAAATGGAAAATTAACTTTTTTGTTTTTGATAAGTAAATAAATATATTAGCAACAAGGCAAAAAGAAGGCGATTACAAAAAGGCCCTATACCCTACCATTAGTATAAAGATGATAAAACTAGTCTATGAATTGGTCAAGGGAAGGATTACATTCCTCCTTGTCCCAACTATAAAAGCTACTAGTAAGAAACTCTTGATCCTAAAAAGAGGTTATTCCACCCCTTCAAAACATCTCACGTTCCGCTCATGCCATATTATCCACATAAAACACAGAGGGATCATGACCCAAACACGCTTCCCACTTTTCCCAATCTAGCACCTCTCCACGCAATTAGAAGCCCAATGACGGCAGAGCTCTTGGATGCCCTACACTGCATCCCGGAATCAAGTCTCATTCCCCCCTCCCCTATGGAATAGATTAGGAATGGTGAATGCCAAAAAAAAAAAAAAAATCCAAGAAAACACTGAAGTCCAAAGCTCCCACGCCACTGCGCAATGAATGAGAAAATGATCAACCACCTCCGCAACTCTTTCACACACAACACCAATTGACAATAATCCTCTGCCTTCAAATAAAACTATCAATAGTAAGAATCTTTCCTTGTGCCGCAACCATAAAAAAAACTCACCTTCAACGGAGCATTAGTCTTCCAAATTTCTTTCCAAGGGAAGTTAGGATTACCACCCCCCACAAAAAGCTTGGTAGTAAGATCTCACACGCGGCAAATAAGCTACTATGATTCTGTCAACTACACATTTTGACTTGGGGTAGCTTCTTGCCATCCAGTAGCTTATGTCTACTTTGCAAATCAGCAAAAGTACTAAGGAGCATAAACGGTACCCCAATTATCAGATTAAGCTCTGATAAAAGGAAACATCAAACCTTAATGTTACGATCATTCAATAACAGCTTTGTTCAAACATTAAAGTCTCCTTCTCAGATCAACATCTTGTCACATTGAACATCAATGTCATATTCGTTCTATTAACGTTTGAGCAGAAGGAAAAAAGAAGACCAGTTCAATGCTAGGTTCTAGCAGTTCTACACTATATCAATGTAATACAAATGTGGACAGTACTTCAGATTAGAATACGAAGCCAAACAAAGCAGTCCTCGACAGGCAATCAAATGTTCTGCAGAGGTCATTTTGTCAAGCAAACCTATAAACCTATACATGTTTGATGGACTAAGGCATGATCAAAATGCAACAACCAAAAAAATAAAAAAAAGATTTAAATTGAGGGTGACCCAAACAAGATGCTTGTTCTACCATTAAATTTCAAGTAAAAGCCTACAAGCATCCAAAGCTGATTACAAAAAGCATAATAAAACAGAGGAACTTCCAAAAATAGGGCCTAACCTGAGAACAAGCTTCTTGATACCTTCCGACAGCACAGAGAAGATGTGTTCCAGACAATGATCTGTCTGTCCTAACCATATTGGCTGCAACAACCTGTATCATCACAAGTAGCCATGAGATATGGAAAAGCTCTTATTGCGCTGAACTATTTCCTTCCATCTTTCCGTTATTCTACAAAAGGATGATTTATATTTCATATAGTAAACATAATCACATCAAATCAAATCATCAAAGTTTACCTTCACTGCCAGTTCAAGCAGAGACCTTGACACAGCAGATGAAAGAGCTACGGCTCGCAGAGCATTTGCATAGAAGTATGTGCTCTCTGGATGGGTGGAAAGCAGTAAGCTAACAGCAGCTTCTAAATTACCAACTGAAACGAGCCTGTTCAACAAGGAGATGAAATTTATAACAAGCCACAAAGAAAGCTTAAACTGCATATGACATTTAAATGGTGCTTTGAAATCAAAGTTCAATATCACCGATTCATAAGTACATCTGTGGGGAATAAGTGGAATGTGGAATATCTCGGGAACCTATTTGCCTTTGACATTCCCATTTCATTCTCCATTCTCACTGAAGTATGGATGCGGTGATGTTTTTTCTCTTGAATTACATAAGAGAGGAAACATAAAGACAAAAGATATGAAAGCGAAAAAAGGAGAGGAAATAATTCCCTTGCTTTTGGTTGGTTCGGGAGGGAAATAAGAACATGAATAGGTATGGCTTCATAACATCCATCATTTCTTGGTCACCCATACAAAAAGTACGGGTAATTCCGTTGCCTATCCCTCAATTCATCCAACATCTATCATGTTTTTTTATGACCACCTTCAACAATAATAAAAGGGCATACACATCTTTTACGACCACTAACTTGTATTATATCTTATTACTCTTCCAGGACACAATATTTCTATCTGACACAGATCTGAGAATTTTTCCAATTTGTTTCTGTTAGTCTATACTTCTTGGAGTTTAAAAGTCTTGTTACAGGTTTGCCCATAGTTGTCGAGGTTACACTTTAAATACATCTTGAGACTTCAAACCTGTACATATATATCACGAGTGCCTGTGAAAGAACAGCTATGAATCCTAATTTTGTGCAATTAAACTAGAAAGTTAATCAAAATACTCTGAGCCTGTGAGGGTGCAAAGACACATTTTTTTACGTATATTACTTTCTAGAGCTTCATTTGGGGTAGTAAAAAAGGGTATAAATTTAGTAAATTTAATAGATCATATGGTGGCTGACAGAGCAGCAGGCAAAACAGATTCGTGTAGCCGATTCCAATTAATTGGGATACTTATTGTACCCAAAATGACCACCGAATGGGAGCGTGGGACGCAGCACTCGGTATTAGGAACAGTGGGTCTATCACGACATAAAGATGGTAAAGTTTCAAGTCAATATGATCAATAGCTGAATTTAGACAGCCCCACCATCCACCATCATTCTAGGAGAGGTTGACACGCCTTATCTGCTATATTTATCTCTTTAACCAGGTGCCTATATTTTAGGAGAGGATTGGACATGATAACCTACAAGCAGACACATGGGAAGCCCAGGTAATTTTCAAGAGATTTTGATCACCTATCTTACAATTTGAAAAAGGATCAGGTTCTGAAAAATAGGGATGGCAATTGCATGTTCAAATGTGGGACATGTGGCACCTGCACAAGGCTTGCTGGAGATTATGGCTCCATCTTTCAAAAGGTCAAGCTCCCATTCACCTAAAACATGGGGGATATGACCAAGAAAACTTGGGTCAAGAAGTGGTAGAAAATGGGGGCGTGGCAGGCACGGAAAGCATTGTAGAAACTGGTCCAGGCTTGAACAAGTTACAGGTGGCACAATCCTGAGGTGAGGCTTAACCAAGATCGTGGCTCAATGGAACTTGGTTCCAGGAGAATCAACTGCCATTTGTATTGGATATCCTCGGAAAATGGGGTTGAGAGGTCCTAGAAAGTAAGGGAAGTGGTTATAAGCTATAACATGGTACACTCAGTGCGTTGTGAAGGCCCACCCAAGCTCATGGGACTTACTTACGGAGCCCCAGCTCCTTTTAATTACCATTGACCTATTCAAAGGGGAAAACAAGCCCATAAATCACTAGGAATTCTCATTATTGGTATGATGCAATTCCTAGCTTTCTTCATGCTAAATTTAGTTCTATTTTACCAATTTTCAGCAACTGTAGGGCAATTTGAAGTCCTTGACATGCAAGGTTATTAAAACCATTTGTGGCTTAACTTCTAGGCCACACAGTTACGCTCAAATAGGTTGTCCTTTCCCTTGTGCGACTAGAAGGGGGTGGATACAAGCCTTGTTTGGTACCTAGCATAAGCCAGTTAAAATGTGGACAACCCGCACAAATAGGTAAAAATCATAAAACAGTTAATATAATCCAAACAAAGTAAAACAGAACACACATTGACAACAATACTAAATCCTAAGCTACATCACATTTCTTGCATAATAGGGGAAGACCGGAAGAGTTGTTCAGCTCCAGTGGTTGGTATGAAACATTGATCAAATTTAGAGCCTCGGTCATATAATAGGAGCAATGTTAGATAGCTTGATATACATCACTGTACTCAATTGCTAATAGCTTAAGATTTTGAGACTTTCGGTGACAACATGGTACCCAAATCAAACCTCGCCTACAGTCCGAAACAATTGGGTCGCTACATGAATCTTTTTTCTCGATTGACATTGTGACAGCAAAGTATTGGTCCTATTGGATCCTGTGACATCTTGGTTTCAAGTCTCCCCATTAGCATCTCCAAGTGTAAAGCATGTTGCACATGAGAGCAGGTGTTGGACAGCTAGATACACGTTGGGCATGTTTTGTAATAGTAATAGCTTAAGCTTTTAAGACTATCAGTGATCTACCACATAGAATGCAATCCTAAGCGAGTCTAATATTACATCAACATGTTTAGTCTGTCTGCTTTCAAGTACAACAAAATTAAAAGAGAATGAAATAGAATACTAACTCGTGTATGCGGTTCTGAATAGCTTCTTCGCTGTCCAACTTCTCATGCCAAGAAATACGCTCACTTGCACTTCCCCACAACTCTTTTTGCTCAAAAGCCATCAACCTTAGTTGACCATGACTCTGTTGACCAAATTCCCCATCTTAGAGTAGAAAATACGACATAGCAAAAGTACAACTATTCCTAGAAGAGGTTCACAAGTAGGGAGATCGTCATGCTCCAGTGCATTAATAGTAGAAGCTAATCCAAATATGTCCAAAATCTGTTCCTCAAAACCTAGAAAATAAGAATAATCTTGATCCTATTATCTATCACTTACCAATACATCTGTATCGGAGATTGATTTGCCCTTGGATGTTATCCTACTCAGCATAGATGTATCATCAAGCTCTGGATTTGATGCTGGTTCAGGGGCTTTCTGCGAAGACTTATTAACCAACTTGTTCAGCAAATGGTTAACGGCATTTGGTAACTGTAACCAGAATAGCGCTTCTGTTGATTCACCGAAAATAGCAGCTGCAAAAGCAAACCTCGCAGCACAACCTTTATTCACAATAGAAGCGTATAGTCTTGCCCTCTCATCATCAAGTATGCAGCCTACAACCACAAGCATTGGAATTAAATGTATCGACAGCCAATCAAATGCTAAAATGGGACAAGATTGAAAGGCTAAGAAGCACATATACGAGCATGGGACATGGACTCCACACGTCATGAACAAGCTGACATGTTTGTTCCAGAAATTTGGACGTGGACGCGTTGGGGATAGATTAATCAGCAACAAATAAAGAAAAAAAATATTTCTATCAAATACATACAAAAAAAAAAACCAAAAATCATAGTAACATTGTAGATACACACAAAAAAAAAAAAAAAAAAAAAAAACGAATAAGTATTTATGAACTAAGCATTCATAGCAGTTTGGACCCTTGTCCAACTTTTTAATTGGATATTTTGAGTTTGTCCTTAATTTGTCCCCAGCTTATCCAACTTTTGATTAATACAAGTAAAAATCGGACACAAATTTAGGCACGTAAGACAACTTTAAGACAAGGACATATGAGACTGGAGATGTGTTTGTGCTTCTTAGTTAACATGAAGTACTATCATCAAGAAAAGAACATACCCACCTTCAGTTCTATAAGGCTCCAATACCTTAAGAAGCAACTCTGGAACTACAGAATCGCCAACAGGAGGTGAATCGATCATATAAGTACGAAGATCTTCAGTTGATGCAGCAGTTCCCTGCAACTTATCCATGGTTGTACTGCATGTATTCAACCATGCAGGCTTCACCCCAAGTTGAAAGATCATACGCAATGCCTGTAGCAAAGAAAAAAGAAAACTTAAGTTGGTAACCAAATGTACAGAATAGTTAAATAAATTCTCCAGTTCAGAAATAGGAGCAAATCGTGCAGGTGCCAGATATTTATCAGTCTGTTTTCCTCTGCACACAGCCTGCACGTCATCGGACAGACACAATTCCAAAAGAGCTGAAAGTGTTTTTTTTTCTTTTTGTGTGTGTGTTTGTCTGCTGGGTGTTTTGTTTGTTAACAGCAGGATTTAGAAATCAGGTTAAAGAGAGAGAACATGCTCAAGATTGGTAGCTCTCCCAGCAAAATCATCTTGTGAACAACAATAAGATTGGCATAGGACCAAGAACTTAACAATTCGGGATGCTTAAGAATAAGGCCCAGTTTTCCAAAAGACTTTAGCACCCAAGTGCTAAGATGACAATATTTCAAATCAAAAAATGAAGTGGTTCCGTGTATCGTTTTTCGATTTTTTTGGCACCAAATTAAAGTACTCGTCGTGAACTTTAATTTGGTGCGAAAAAAAATCGAAAAACGATACAAGGAACTACTTCATTTTTTTATTTGAAATATCATGATTTTAGCACCTAGGTGCTAAAATCTTTTGAAAAACTGAGCCTAAAAAGAGAAGGAAAAAGTGTTACCAAAGCATGCGGTGTAGGGAGTAATATGGGAGAACACAAAGGCATAGGTCGGAATCTCTCTTTCATGGATCTAGGCTGGGATTCATATCCAACTCTTTTGTCATTTCTGCATGAACAAAGTAACAGATTCAATCTGGAACTAATATCAATTCCAAAAGCAGGTAAATGAGCCCAATAGTTTTCCCTAGTAACAACGAGAGAAAAGCATGTTTGATTAGAAAATCAAAAGCATGGGACTTAACAAAAAGTTAATTACAAGATTACTGCGATTTGTCAAAAACACACACACACACACAAGATTACTGGGGCAACATGCAGTTGTGAATTTGGTCATCATCATAACTCTCCTAAAAGCATCTCAGTTTGGTCAGCACCATAACTCTCCTGAAGGCATCTCAGTTGAACATTCCTTAGCCATTTTTCAACTGGATAAACAGCCAAGGCATGATGAATTCAAGGTTATCCAACTCACTAAACTCATCAAAGGTTAGCCACAAGCCTATAACTACTATTTAAAGATGTCAGCACTGGTTTGTCCACTAGCTAAACTAACTTTTGAACCACAAAAGGATCTAAGTTTTCTATTTGGAGTCTCATTCCCGGTACATGTCAGATAACTTAGCAGCCAATATGTATCTAGGTAAAGTTGAAGCCAATCTAATAAAGGATTTTGGGGCAGTTCATTCATGATGAATCCCAAGTACAAAGAGGTGATTAGCTAGGATTCTAGGTGGGATCCTGTATCCTCCTTTCACCTTCTCCACATTTCCACATACGCACGAGTGTCCCTACATACAACATACTCTTCCATTATATGGCTTTAAAAGCAAGATTCCAAACCAAATGAAGGTTTTCGGCACAAAGTTCCAGTAACTACAAGCCCGAATTTCCCAAAGCACAAAATTAAAAATCAAGCCACTTGCAACGCCTTTTAATTAATAGTCCCTAAAACAATCCTTCAAATTTTGAAATCCCTCCTACCAGCTATCATAATAAAAAGATTCACCATAAAACCCAAGGTAGGTAATATTACTCAGTTTCCTGGTGCTGTCATACATCTCTCTGCCAAACCTAGGATGTTTACTTCTTTTCCAAGACTTCCGCTGCAGATGCCACCAAAAGGCAGAATTTTGAACTCTCTCTAAAGGAAAATAGAAACTTAGCATTCAGCATGCTAGGTAGTCAAAGTGATTACTGATACACAGAGAGGTCATTTTTGGGTGGAAATGGCGTGCCAATAAGGATAGCCAACAAACCTAAAGACATATTACGCTTCAGATTTGGACAGCATATTTTCTTGGATGCCAATATCCCTACAATGGGTGCTTCCTCTTGCTCAAGAGAAAATAACAATACTGGTGAAGGAGCATCTTATTAACCAGGAAAGCCAAGACATCCAGGGCAAATGCTTTAAAACAGAAGAGCAAACAGAAAGCTCAATTAAATTGGGTCACATACACATTAACCTCAACAAGGCGAAAGCTACTGTCAGCTCCAGCAATGCATAATACCAGTGGATCGTTCTTATCAGTACGCAAAGGCAACCAGTCAAGTTCCAGGACAAGAGTTCCAGGAAGTTGAGGTTGTAACAAGGAATTGGCTAAGGGATCTTGTGAGTCCTGCATTTAGTAAACAAGTCATGAAGACCAAAGGCATTCATTGAAGTAGATCACTTCCAGTAGAATCTCACAACAAAATACACAATTTCTATGCATTAGATTTGAATACGCTTATTTCAAAAACTCAAAAGGAGTTAGGAAGTCCACCAAATGATGAAAAATCTGTACAGGGTACTAGACTGTTGGGCATAAAAGGATGTTTATGTGCACATGAGAGTGGATAACTAGAGAAACACACTCTTTCCTTTTCTTTCTTATACAACAAGGCTTTAGCGAGTCAATCCTATACAAGTCCACTTGGCAGACACAAAGATTATTTACTGCAAAATTAGAAATAAATGCTGATGGTCAAACATAATTGCACAAACAGTATAGCAAATGAGAATAAGATATGAATGACATTTCCAAACTTACCAGATCAAATACAGAAAATGTATTGTCATAAAACAGTACAGCGACACGCCCACGGCTACGATCTCCAGGGACAACAGGTGAGAACTTGATTCTCCGGATTCCTTCCCTGTGAGTGTTAAACGACGAAGATTGCCCAGTTGTCACGTCCCACCAACGTATGTTTCCTGTCCTGTCCCCCATAACCTATGTCGTAAAGGTGTCATTGCCTCCAATTGTGGACAGCATGATGGGTAAATTGAAGATGGTGAAGTTGCAGAACAATTAATAAATTCCAAATTTATGGTACATACTACATGAGGTAGGCGGTAGGCCATGGCTGTAATCAGTCCCTCTGATGAAACAAATGAAGAAGATGGCCATTTCGGTCTGCAAATAAAACGTCATAAGATGATGCAACCAAAACTACCATATAGTTATCATCATTAAAAAAAGCTATAAATAGAATGAATTCTACTGGAGAATTAACAAGTTTTTAGATATTAAAATGAAAGGAAATGTTTCTTTCTTTCTTTTTTTCTTTCTAGAAATAAAGAAAAGATTTTTAACAAGAGATAAAGAGATGGTGATATGGGTTCAGATCAGACCAATACCTTGGGGAGAAACAGATATCCATTAAAAACAGTCTTTTCACTCAAACTCATACTCGTTCAAAATTCACCGCTTCTAAAAACTATGCCCCAAGTACCGGAAATTACTTTCATTCAACAAAGAAGAGCGGGCTATCAACACTTGTTATGTCCAACCACAAGAATCTACACTTAAAGTTTGGACTCAAGTTGATGGGAAGATGTAGAAAACCGAAATAGTCAATCTGGAGCACGTTGTTCAACCAAATCAATGGATGTACGAAAACTAAGAAAAACATCAAAGAGGGTATTTCTGCATGGTGAGACGAAGAAAATGTGTATTCGGGCAAGATAGGTACATCAAGTGGTTTCAATTTCACTGGAAGTGAGGTCAAGAACAGCGAATTGTCCTTTCCCCTTAAATCTTGTCATAATAAATGTCTAGAGCGAGATGATTTTGAGGCACCATCTGCATGACTTGATTGGTTGAGAGTCAAGCATTGGCTAGTAAGTTCTTCAAGTTACAATGCTAACAACACTGAGTGTTGACCCTAAAATAAACTTTTTAGGCATTACCAAATGAATAATCTAATACAGCCATGCATGCATATTTAACAACCCACTTGGGTGCAGGGGCGACTCTAGCCTTTGCCCACTGATGTCAAGCGACATCGCTGTATTCAAAAAATACAGTGATGTCAAGTGACATCACTGTATTCCAAAATTGCACAATTTTTTTTCTTTTTGTAGACATAAATTAAATTTTCTTTAGTATTGTCAGCCCTAGGCTACTCGTGCAAAGATAAAATAAATGAAAGTCTAACTAAATGTTACAGGACAACAAAACAAAATAAGCCTAGCCCAATAAATTTATTGTTTGTTCAATTAGAACCCAATACAATATTAAGAGAAGTTCAATATAATATTAGAAAAGTTCAATATATATGTATAATTTGCATAGAGCTTTTCATCGTAGATATGCTATGTATTTTTTCATCACTAGATCAAAATCCTAGAGCCACCCCTGCTTGGGTGGTACTAAGAACTAACTATTATAGTTTAAGGCTTTAAGCTATGCAAATGTTGCTTTAGTTGCCCTAAATCCTTGATGGAGTTAAGCACAGTACCATCACCACCTTTAAAGCACAACCATTAGGCAATACAATTCAACATTTATTGCCTGATCTACCTACAATCAAAGCTGTGATTAACTTAATTCTTATTATAATGACGCTCATATAGCTAAGAGGGAAAAAAATGAAAGCGCAAACAAGTACACAGCTACTTCAAATCTCATAACATGACAATAAACTATCGGGAGAAAAACTGAAACAGTGAGACTCACCGAATGACACAAACATGAGGGATTTCAAGGTTACATTACGTATGTTGCGAGCACTTATACGATCATTGTAGAACCAAGAATCCCTATGTCAATACATAAATACATTGTTCTCCAGGGTACCTAGGTACATAAGAGGCAATTATACCTGAAGTCTCGGATCCTTCGTCCATGAACCTCAAAGACTCCTAGTGCACCATTAACCAAAGCAAATGCAAAACTTTCAGACGATTCATCCTGAGATCCATCGGAGCTTGGACCCTCTGAAAGTAGAAGTTGCTTTTATGTTCAAACAACTTAAAATCAAGGAAATTTTTTGAATCCATTAAACGACAACAGCAAATGTCACATAAGCACATCAAGTGGAACAAACTCACTAGAATCTGTAGAAGATGCCTTTGTTTCGGAAGATGTTGCAGCTGTTGCAACTGATGTAGGATCTTTCGATGATAATGACCATTGCCTAGAAGGTCCATTTTGAACTGGCCGTGGAACTGTTGGCAGAGTCCACTCCAATACAGTGAATGGAAGAGCTAATGATCTAAGCTACACGGAGAACAGAAAATAATTACTATTTACATGAGAGCTAAATACATTTATCAAAAAGATTACACACCGTCCCATATAAAAACTTGTACACATGTCACAACCACAAATAGAACTTTGATTCGTGATATGAACTAGAGAAAACCCAGATCAAAAGGCACTTGCCCCAAAACAAGACGTACAAACGATTCATAACTATTCAACATGAGAACTGTTAAGTGACCAAGTGTCCGAAAGCTTAATTCTTTTGCTATTTTCTCCTCTCAAAAAAATTATCTCCAATTTTTTTGACTATTTCATCGTTCATATTTGTCTTTAGTGATTGTTTTTATCAATTTTTTATATTTATTTTTACTTTTTGGATGTATACTGAAGACCTCTAGTAAAAAAGTAATAAAAAAAATTGACTGAAGACGAAAAAATATGCAACTCTATACAACTTTCTAATCTTGGAACTAATCTAAAAAATGACAACCAAATAAATGGTAAGCCAATGGAAAATAGGCCAAAAAATGTATACCAAGCAACCCAGCACTTTTCCTCATGTGTAATCCCATCTTGCACGTAAACATCCAAACATAGGCAAAATAGAATGTAAAAAGGACAAGCATAATAATACAGCTAATGAAAGCAAACTTAGAGACTTGAGCCCTAAAGGACATGCCACAGCCTGCAGTTGACATGGGCAATTGCTGACAGATTATTTTGATATGTCAAAGGAACATGGTTTCCACCAACTTACCATGATGGGAGTCTTTGTCATCGCCCACACCTCTACAGGTGCATCACGAAACAATATCAAAAGATACCTGCAAAATTGGACGTTGTGGGATAACTGTCACTAAAGTAGCTCATGAAGCCATTATAAGCAAGAAAGGTGTATGGATCTATAACATGATCTATCCCATCACTCATTGTTCTAAACTATTGATGCAGATTACTTGTTTTGAAAGAATCAAACATCTTAAGAAGCTTGAGTTCCTTTTTTTTATTGTCGATGTAACATTTTGTTTCTTAACCAGCCATTTAAGTTCGAGTCAGTTTAATTAATTAGTCCAATCCATTTTATTTCAGACGATAGAAAAATAGAGGTTATTGCTTTGTAAGTTTGGCAAGGATAATACTCAGTGGACTTAGTTGGGTTCGCTTTGGATAGCATAATAGCTACCACATGATTTTAGGCAAAGGGCCGAGATCTTAGTCAGGTTAGGGCCACTCAAGAGAGCCATAAAGGGTTGTTACAACTTTCTATTCAGCAGCTTTCTGACAGTTATGTTAAGGAGTTTATTCAGCTAAAGCAGTTTCTTTAGACTCCCTTGGACTTGGCATTGAGAAGTGGATGTTTAAGCTTACCCTTTTCGCTTAATCCGGCTCTCCGATCTGCCTCCTGACTATTTGATAATCTCTTTTGAGTTATTATACTTCTCTCCCAATTAGATGGGTAAAGATGTTACAGATCAGTTCTTGTATGATTAAGGTAGAAACAAGAAAAACTAACAAGCATCTGAACTTTAGATTACAAATAAAACCTTCCAGATGATGAAGCCCTTAAAGCTCTTATAGGAGCACGCTCTGGCTTTTGTAAAACCCGAAATGATCGATTTAGGCCACTTCTAACACAGGTCACTACAAGCCTATTGACATATCCTCCAGTTTTTTCATTCGCCTGCAACATCAAAGTATCATGTCATAACCAGAATAACAAAAAATAAGCAATGACCAAACAAATTAAGCTATCACAGTGATTGAGCATCAAGAACAAAAACAGCAAGATGGGGACAAAAGGACAGTGAACTTGGAAAAAGATAATGTCATAAACAGGATGAGTATTTTTCAATTACAGGTCCAATACCTGCGTATAAGAGAATGACACCAGTCTAGAATTTCCAAGCCAACGTAGTCCTCTTACAGTACTGTTGTGGACAGAGAAACTTGCGGCAACCGCACTAGCAGGGACATCAATCACATCAACTGTACCATTTTGTGTTCCCAAAGCAACTAATGGAACAGCAGAAGCAGGATAATTTCCCCCACCTTCACATGACTCCAGTAATTTAGTTATCAAAATATGCCAAGTCATAAAACATCTTGTTGACTCCGCACTCAACAGATAGAAGAAAATATTGGCACATAAAAAACTCACGGGCCAAAGTAGCTGTTAAAGAAGGGGATGGTACGGCCAACATGGTCACCGTTGAAGAAAGAAGATGAAGCTGTCCTACTAAGCTGATCTGCAGCAGTGATTTAACCTTTTGAGTAAACAAGGGTGACCAAAAGAACTTATGGAAAAAGAAACATGCTATTCACTAATTATTTGTCATTTGTTTTTAATTTCACAGCAATGAGCAATCATATAAAGTCCAATATTGCGTTTCTGGTATACTTGGGAACAAACTAGATGCAGTATAAAATAAATCAAGAATCACTCCATGCAGCAACAGTAGAACATTGTAAGCACCCTATAGTAGATGGAGAGGAGAAAGTAGGGGCCATAGAGGTGCAAGTGTCCATCCACCACCACCTCCAAAAGATAAGCAGGCAAGAAGCCTTGCCAAGGCTAAAGGAACTTCAGTTTGCTCCCCTCCCAGTATTCACCCTCTTTTACACATTGAGGTATCAAATTCGTTTCACAGCACCAGGCCAGGCCACGAGATTATAAGTTCAACACACTAAATAGCTAGCAATTAGATTGGAGAACTATTGCAGAACCACTTCATGGTAGATCTAAATAGACATTATTCGTGTCTTATACCAACAAACGTGTTCTTTTCCTACTCAAAAACCTATTTGAAATCAAGTTTGATCCAAGTGAAAATGAACACGTTAAGCGCACAAGTTTTGCAAAGGTCGCGATGAGGCAGGTTATCCAAATTCCTCAGAAACTATTTGTGTCAACAGCAATCACGTTCTACATCTAACTTTACTAATCTGTACCTCACAAGAATTGGACATCCACCCCAAGAATGTCACACAATAAGGAAGCTAAGGCTGTTTTTTCCCATCAAATGGAGCTTCCCATACGTTCCGGAGCAGTCACTTTGTGCATATATTGCCAAAAGGTAGGTCTGTTTAAAGTTTACTTGTACTCATCTTCTAATCATGCAATACCCAGCCTGAAAGAAAGAAAGTTTGCAGCACTAATCTTACAAAAAGTCCTTAACCTTAAATGACATTGCTTCTAGGCTGACAGTTGAGCTTCTTGGATCAGGACTACTACGAACGTTATTTGCAACATCCGATGGATGAAGTGCATCGACTTCTTTTTTTTGATCGGCAGGTGCATCTACATCTTGTTCATTAGCTGAAGAAACAATAGTACTAGAATTCGTCTCTATAACTGAAACCTCACTGCCTTTATCAACAGTACCAGAGTTTCTCGCATCCTTCTCTGCATCTTCAGGCCCTTCAGCGGTTAGTAGCCAGTTCCAAATGCTTCCGTCATCAGAAATGGATATCATATGTATCTTAGAAATGAGAAGGGATTCATCGCAAAAATTGAGAGGAGTGTTGAAATCCACGTCAGGGGAAGAAGTATGAGAATAATCAGAATAAAGCTTCCCAACATGTTGGAGAGTAGAATCTGATTGGGAAATGACGACTGCAAGAACAGAGGGAGAGGGGACAGATGTGCCAATTGAGGGCATCAACTCTTCCATCATACACATCAGATGCACCTGTTCTCCTCTGTGATCATAAGCAAAAAAGAAAAGAAAAGAAAAGTACATTCGCTTAAAATAAGCAAAAAATACAAACTATTCCTATTAGAACTTTCAAGTAGCTTTCTTAGACATGGAAAGGGAACACAACTGTTGAATTGAAAATAACTGCATATTCCATTAGGAAAAATTAACACACACGAGTAGTGGAATCATGACTCCACTACACAAACAACAAGCTGTAAACAGCAAGCTGTAATGCCCGTTGTTGCTAGTAGTAACAATCAACACATGGTCCATACTCCATAGCATATTGTCTGTCAGAGTAAGCAGTAGCTAGTAGGGAAATCTACTATGACACTTAGATGAGATACAAATGAAGAATCAGGGCAAGAACTTCAATAACCTCCCATCAAGTTGGGAGAGTCAGCATTCCGAAGTGAATCGTCACCGTCTCATGAAGCTCAAACTGATGTCTTATTATTGTAACTTACCATTCGGTTGCCCGTACCAGAGCCCAATGGTCCACATAACATATGCACGTAGGCATGCATACGAAAATAATACCCAACAAATTTTTCTTTATAAAAAATGCTATCTTTCTCTACATGTTCAATGTTCTTTGGAACCACTGCGGTTTTCTACCATTGTTTGTGATGTAGCAAATTTGGCAATACCAAACTTGGTAACGGCATTGACAAAATTTCACAAGAAATTGACTCACCAATGGAGCTTATCATTTGGTGATCGATAGCCATTTTGACTTATTCACAATGAATATAGCTCACTGCCGAAGCTGCTCTAACAATGCAGACTGATATAACCTCAGAAAGAGCTTAAAGAAACATGAAAAACTAGAACACGCTACTGAGACTTCAAACATAAAAATGCATATTGAAATCAGAAGCAACATTTCAGAACAACTAGAGCAATTCAAGCGAATTCAGCAGTGCTTACTCTTTCCGCCGCCAAGCACTAAGCCTCCCGTCAAGATGCAAACAATACACCACCTCTAGATTCGGATCTGGAACCACGTCCATAAACTTGCCGCACCCCCGCGGCAGCCCAGCCCCGAACAATGCCGTCTCGTACTGCAAATCAAACACTACCAGCTCCCTCGGAAACGTCACGAACACCACGTGCCTCCAGTGCGGCGAGTACGCCATTCTCGCCACGTACGTCGGAAACACCGCCATCGCCGGTGCGGCCCCCGCCGAAGAATTCTGACCATTATCCCTCTCCAGCCTCTGCAATTCAGACGCATCAGTCGGGATCTGGATCTCCTTCACAACGACCTCGTTTTCCGACTCATCGCCAAGCACGATAACTGATAAGAGAAATCCTTTCAGCCCTAGGGCACAGAATCGTCTCGAATCGAATGGGTCACGGCGGATACATGAGAGGAATTCAGGGGCAGCGTCGTATTTGAAAAAACATCGACCAGTTGTGGTGTTGTAGATAGAGAGGAGGGAGGGGCCGGAGAGGGCGGCGAGGGAGAAGGAGTCGGGTCGGGTTTGGATCCAGCAAATGTCTTGGATGCCTGATTTGGGGGAGGAATCGGTGTGGAGGAATCGGAGGGGTGATTTCTGGCGGATGTCGAGGAGGGCGATGCGGCCTTGGCGGTCCCCGGCGGCGAGGAGGAGGTGGGAGGAGGCGGGGTGGCGGGGGAGGGTGTGGGGAGACCAGCGGAGGGAGGTGAGGAAAGGGGAGAGAGAGGAGGAAGGGGGAGGAGGGAGAGGGATAGAGGTGACGAGTTGGAGAGAGAGGGAGTCGAGGATGGTGACGGTGGAGCCGGCGGCGTAGGCGAGGAGGCCGGAGGGGGAGAGGTCGGCGGATCCGGTGCCGTTGGAGCGGGAGGGTGGGCCCGGGAGGGTGAGGTCGTAGGAGGAGGAGGAGTCTGACTGTGATGGTTTTTGAATCGACATTTGTGAATTCCGGTGTGATTTGATTTACATATGCTTGATTTTCAACTTCGAATCAAATGGGTTTGTTGAATCTTCTTCTTGCAGGTCTTCGTCGGGCAGGAAGTCTCTCTCTCTCTCTCTCTCTCTCTCTCTCTCTCTCTCTCTCTCTCTCTTCCTCCGTGTGCTGCGAGTTGAGCGCGGGGAGGGGGAAGAGTCGCAGACAACTCAAATCAAAAGGTTGACAAAAGAAAAACGTCAATGGCTACTTGATTGGGTCCGGGTCGGGTTGAACCTATTTATATTAGGGGTGCTCACGGTCCGGATCGGTTCGGATTAGTATGAATCCAATTCTAATCCGTGAGTTACAGTTTTTTGAAAATATAATCCGTGTCCGATCCAAAAGTCTCACGGTTCGGTTCCAATCTGAATCACGAGTCACGGATCAATTTCGAATTAATCCACGAATTTTCAACATATTCGAAAAAAACAACAAATAAAAGCAGTAAGACACTAGTAAATGCACTAAATAGAAAGTTCAATGTTGGGAATCCCAATAAAAAACAACAAAGGCAATTAGGCAGATAGTTATATAATTGAACAAACAAATGCACAAACTTATATTACCACAAAGGATAAGTAGATACATTCCTGGTTCACTCACAAAAACAAATAAGCGGATAGTTAATTCCAGGTTCACTCACAAAACGTAGAAAGATATATAAGAAGACTTATAATACTTTACCCCTCTAGATTTTATAGAGAATAATATTCGTACCATAACTTCTGCAACAATACAACTAAACCGTAAGTCTACTAAATTTACAATATCTATATAACTATAATTATAAAAGTTATAAAATTATATATAATAAAAATCTCACGGTCCGGATCGGTTAATCCACGGTTTCAAAATCAAAATCTGTGTCCGATCCAAAAGTCACGATTTTTTATTTTGAATCCGTGTCCGGACCATTAATCCACGGTTAAAATCCAAAAGGTACGGATCAGTTCGGTCCGGACCGGATTCACGGTTCACCGGTTTTTTTGAGCAGCCCTAATTTATATACTGATGCGGTCATACGCTCATACCATCCCAATTTATTGATCCCTTTTTAGTAGTAATTAAAGGAACAAAATCATTATACAAGTCATAATATTTTTTTAATTTGTAGAGTGCCAAAATAAATTCCCTAGGAAAAAAAAAAAGAATATGATATCAAATCAAGAACCCATTTTGACGTAGTGTCATTTTTTTGATGATGTTATAGTTGTATTTTTTATTTGTGATAGTTCACTCGCATATTGATATTCACACTAATTTTTTTGTCTTTTATTTTTTAATTTAAAGAGTGCCAAGATCAAATTTTCAAAAAAAGCAACAAACTGATATCGATTCAAGGACCCATTTTAACGTGGTGTCACATTTTTTATAATGTTGTATTCGTTTTTTTTTTCATAGCTCTAAAAGACAAAAAAAAAATGAAAATGATTATCAATTGGTGAGTGTGAAAATCAATTACCTATCTCTATTTCTACCATATTGAAAAAAAAAGCCAAAGTACATGCATGGAACCTTTTGTTAAGTTCAGAGAGGTAATTGAGATAATAAAATCTTGTTTTTCCAAATTCAATTTATGCAATACATTCACTCGCTTGAATGAATTTCACCGCCTAATCTACTAAGGTTGTGTTTGAATAACCAAAATCTTGAGTAGAAATAGGAATGTGATTACCAGAAATTTTCTTGGGTAGAAATAGCAATGTAATTCCGGAGTAATTTTATTTTGGTGTTTAAATTAATTCAGTAATCTTACATGGAAAACAACTATTTTGAAAATTTATCGAAGTCAACATTTCTTTTTTTCTTATTGAATGAACTAGGAATTTGAGATTCTCATGGGGTAACGGAGGAATCAAATTTTCACTTAGTCTAGGAATGTGATTCCTGATTGAATATGTCATCAAGAATCATATTTCTTTTCTTGTCTCTTCCAAACGTAGCAATCAAAAAAAGCATGTCAATATCTTCCCATTTCTGTCTCATCCAAATGTTAGAATCATTGAAAGAATGCATCACATTCCTATTTTTCCTCGACATTGCCACCATCCAAACAGAGTCTATCGACATTTGGACAATGAGACTTTTATTTTAGGTAACTTTTCGCTAGATAAGAAGTTCTTTTTGTTCGACAATAGAGAGAAAGTTGGCATTCCCATGACTAGTGGGAAAAAAAAAATCGAATGTACTTGTCACTTGAAAAAGTAAAGAAATCACCCAAGGCCAATTCCCAATCTTTACAGATTCTGGAATCCTATATTAGTTGCAGAGGCATGATTGAGAATTCCGGAGAGCCGAATTCAGGAGCGGCTCCAAGATTTTTATCTAAGCTGACAAAAATATATAGTGTATTTATAATGAAAAGTTGTATGCAAAGAAGTCGTCTAATTTTCTTTAATTTTTTAGTGTTTCTATATTAAATCTAATGTCAGACAATCATTATCCTTACATATTTACAATTTATGGGCTCTCATAATTGGGCTAGACTTGTTTTTGTTTTGTTGGGACTATAACAATTTGGTTCAACAAAGCCAAATGATGAAGCCCAGAAGGTGGGGTGGAAAACTTATCCGTGGAGGACAAAGAGTTTCAAAAAAAAGGCTATAGCCCAATGGGATTTCGAGAAGTCGTTGGGAGTCAATTATGAGGGTGATCAAGAAGGGGAAGTCATTAGCAAGATCGTCATTTGCTTTGTGTTGTTGAGGTGTTAGGTCTTGATTCTTTTAGGATGTCTTTTCCGGAGTGTTTTTCCTGTTGGCCTCTCTTGCCAACCTTGGTTCCCCCCGGCTCCTCGTTGCATATGATTGCCAGAGTGTGAGATTTGCCTTTTCGCTTTCTCCTGCTCCGGTGTGATGCCTAGCTCTTTGGATCCCTTTAATCTTGGTAATGTGGTTCAAAGATTAATAAATTATTTTTTCTTTCAAAAAAAAAGTTTGGTTCAAATTTTGTTGGAAACAATTATTTTAATTTAAAACAAGTAACCCAGCGTTGACAATAGCAAATAAAATTTAATTTATATAAAATTTAATTTTTTTTTCAGTGTGTTTTTTAACTGTGGGGGGCTAGGGTGCACCCTAGCCATATGGTTCCTCCGCCCCTATCCTGTATTGAGGTGGTTTCAAGAGTTGCTGTGGAAGAGAAGTGCTACACTAGTACTAATGAACTCTGGAGACGTAGCAAAAATCCCACTTATTATATCGATAAAGTGTGAGACTATCAAATTTACATAACAGAATTAAACAAAACAAATATAAATTTGACTACACAAAAAGACACACTAAAGATTGAAATAAATCAAGTAATACATAAACTCCCCAAAAAACAATAACACCTCATGACTAGCATGTAGTAGTACTAATGAATTAAAGAAGAAAAGTTGTGACAATGGACAAGAGCGTGACACAAAACAAGCTGATCGCAGCGGTAGACGGAGCCGTCGAGCTAGAGGCAGAAAAAAGGGGCCCACCGGCGGTAGGAGAATATGCATTAGGTGGCTCGGCGATTGAGCCTGGTGGAGATGAGGAGGTTGCGGTCACGTTGATGGCGAGCTTTTGGCCCAAGAAGCAGTGGTGCGGGAACGTGCTCGTGAAGAAATAGCTGCCGGCTGTGGTGAGGGTGATCTTTGCAGGGCTGGTGGTTAGGATGGTTATTGGGGTGGCGGTGTTACATGAGTCGAATGCTGCTTGTGTTACCTCTGCTACGTCTTGTGTCCCGTTTGTAAAGTTGAAAACTGCACCACCATGAAAAGAACAAATAAATTATGGAAAATGCTAACCTTAGCCCATGGGATAGAGAGGATAATGTGTAAAAAATGCATCGATATCCTAGAAATATGTATTGATATCCAATTATCCATAAAATGGGTATTGATATCTAAACTTGTTTGTTACTCCATTATATGTCAGTTCACCGGCGTAGATTAACAAGACTGGCAAATTTGAAGTACTTTACAAGTAGAAAACTACTGGTATGATACCGGCAATATTTTCGAAATGTTAAGCTAAACAGTGACTATAAAAAGTGAATTTATGTTAAAACTTTAGGTTGAATAGTTTGAGCAAAAAAACACCAATTTTTTTGATCTTTGTACAATTTTGTCTTTGTTTCGTCATTGTTGGTATTAAGCTTCTTGGAAATGGCAACAATACACATACATTAAACGTTTGTATCATATACATCTATTGTATGATCTAAATTGTGTTATCTCATCGGCAATCGTAATATTTTTTTAGTTTTTTGTAACTTTTCAGCAATATGCATGATTCGTAACATTTTGATGTGTCTCGTAATTAATTTTTATAAAAAAATCATAATTTTTGTAGGGGTGTTTGGTAATGGAGAAAAATCATTCAATGCCCCAGAAGCGAGGATACATGTTGCCTCAGTTCATGTTTCCATTACACATGTGTGGTGGAAAGACGAGCTGGGACATCACGGCCCAGACACTAAATTACCTCTCGTAAAAGAATTTCTCATTTTACATTCATTTCACATCGAGAAACAAAGAAATAGATAGAGAAAAATCATACCTAGTGTGTCTCCAACAAAAAAGGTCTTGTCATAAGCCCAAGCAGAATAAGCTATTGGGCCACCAGGAGGCACAAGCCACCCCAACTTATCCCCCACAACATAAGTCACCGGAGCTCTAGGTGGTGCCGGAACCGGAGTTCTTGGCGGAGGGGTGGGACCAGATGTGGTACTGGCCGTAACAGTGATAGCAAGCTTTTGACCCAAGAAACAGTGGCGCGAGTACGTGCTCGTGAAGAAGTATTCGCCGGTGGTACTGAGTGTGATCTTCGCCGGACTGGTGGTTAGGACGGTGGCGGGGGTGGTGGTGTCACATGAGTCGTATGCTGCCTTTGTTACCTCTGCTACATCTTGTGTCCCATTTTGAAAATTGAAAACTGCATATATACAAATTATTCCAATGTTTTAAATAGCATTATCGGGATAATGGTAATGGTGACCCTCAAACAAAATACTGAGAACCGAACGATACGTAGTGAGAATTCAGTATTGCGATAATGAATTTTTGGAATATTAGATATACATAGTCAATATTATGTAACCAATAAACTCACACCAACCACTCCAACGAAACAAAGTCAAGAATGACTTGAGGAATATTACTTTTTATTTTGGAAATTGATAGTTTTTTTTTTTTTTTGGATGGATGCTGAAAATTCATACTCCAATATTGTAGCACGTCGACTAATGAGTGTGACATGACAACCCAAGTCATGAAAATCGTGAAAATGAGTGGTTGACATTTCATGTAAAAGTTGGGAATAACAATACACATAAATGACGAAAATAACATTCAAATCGGATGTCCCAAACTAAACAGTGAATTGTTTTCAACAGACACAAGTTACAGTATGATTCAAATTTAATTGGATTTTCTTTGGTTTAAAAAAAATCATCTTAAATTAGTCCATAGAAAAAAATTACTCAAAGTTTATGCTCCGTATGGTATGGAACTTGGAAAAGGAAAGAGAATATAATTACGAGGGAAATCAAAGAGAAATTGAAACAAAAATCGAACTTGTTAATTTCGACAAGAGAATACTGTTTTTTTTTTTAAAATTTATTTAGAAAATTCCCTTCGTCTCTATTTCTTTCCAAAAGTTCCAAATGATGCCTTAAAAAGTAAGAGATTGAAATATACCAAGGGTGTCTCCAACGAGAAAGGTTTTCCCAGCAGCCCAAGTAGAATAAGCAATAGGACCACCAGGAGGGACAATCCACCCCAACTCATCACCAACCACATAAGTCACCGGAGCTCTCGGCGGTGTCGCCACCGGAACCATCGGCGGTGGTGGTGGAGCAGCCGGGCTAGTGGTGGGGCCGGATGTTCCGGTGACGTCCACGGTCAACTTTTGGCCCAAGAAACAGTGCCTGTCCATGGTACCAATGAAATAGTACAACCCAGCGGAAGGAAGGGTAATATTGACCGGACCAGTGGTTTGAAGGAGAAGTGGGTTGGTGGAATTGCATGCATCGTAAGCTTCTTTGGTTACCATGGCTACATCTTGCTGTCCAGTTGTGAAGTTGAACACTGCAAAAAAATTGAAAGAAGGCAGATAAGTAAAACAACAATATGGGCCAGTTAAGCTTTCTTTCTTTTTTCCTTTTGTAATATTGAACTATCTCCGATGTACCGGACTTATCTCTCAAGCCCCTCTCACAACTCTTTCGTGGACAAATTGCATGAGGTGAGTTGGCCTCAAGGATAAGAGCTTGGACTTTTAAATTTGGCATACAATACTGGATATATACACATAAGATCTACGGATAAACATCCAAACCAAGGGAAAGGCTAAGTAGCCATAAAACGCACCCAAAAGATTCCCTAGAATTCCTAGTGAATTTGAGCCAATTCTAGGCAATTTTCTGAGTACGTTTTAGGTGTGATCCCTACTATTCATACTTGAATCTAGATGGCATCTTATTTTTTCTGATCATGCCAAAGACACAAAATTTGCACGCACAATCACATGGGTAAAGGGCCCTACACACGCTCCACCTCCGGTATGCGTGGGGCTTCCACTTATGTGAATGTGTGTACAAGTGTTGGTGTAAATTTGTGCATATCTTTATCATTTTCCTAATTTTTCTATATACTTCCCGTTGCAGTTTTCTTGTTTCTACCTATCATCTTTTCGAAATCATATTCCAGAAGAGATATATATAGATGATTTGTGCATAATACATACTGAGGATGTCGCCGACGTTGAAGGTTTGCAGGGAGGCCCAAGTGGAATAAGCGATGGGGCCGCCGGGAGGGACTATCCACCCCAAGCTGTCTCCGACGACATGCAACTCCTGTGCCACTGTAGTTTGATGAAGGGCGGCCAAAATAGTAGTGACAAAAATGGCTAAAGTGAGTGTTTTGGCCATGTTGTGATGTGCTTGAAGATGAGAGAGAACTGAAAGATAAGTTGGATCGATGCATATTGGACTTTATATAGAGCTCATTTTGGGTAAATATTGCCTTGGACAAAACCCCAAAAACATTTGACAATTGAAGGATTCTTCCTTCTGTTTTTCTTACTAATTTGTTGTTTTTTTTTTATCCCCACCCTTTTGACCAATATTATCCATAGTCAAAGTTTCGTTTTCCATTTGTGTGTGAGAGAGAGACGGAGATCGAGATGAAATTATTCCATAGTCCCGGATGGTGCTTCGGACAAATCTTCAACCACACATTCTCGTAGGGTCTACGTACGTTTAAGTTCATGGACCCCACATTGATGTGTGTGTTCTAAAGTGATCCGGAATATATATATCAGGTGGCAGTACTCTCGTACTACTGAATAATTACCCGAGAGAGAGAGAGAGAGAGAGAGAGAGAGAGAGAGGAACAATTGTCAAATAAACACATAACTAACTTGTTTTGGCCGTATGTGGACCAAGAAAAACTTGCAAAATGCGCGTGGAATCTCTAGACCTTCCAGAAAACCAATGGGGTTCACAAAATAAATCATGTTTTTTTTTTTTTTAAGGTTTATTTAGGGGTTGCTCCACATTTGTTAAGGTGCACCTCCATTTTCAAAACTTCATTAATTACATGATAAGTATTTGACTATTCTATATACTAAGTGATCATCTGACAATGATTTTCGTTGAAAAACAAAACAAAATGAAGCCGTGACTTTGTTAAAGCAATTTTAATTGGGAGCTAGATTGATTTTTTAACACTCTTCTTTTAATGCAATTGTACTATCTTCTTTATTTCTTATATATAACGAAATAATTATTCTTTTTGTTTAGTCTAAAAATGAGTATATGAAAGATGATTTTTAATCATATGGGTATAGACAAATTACGTAATTTAATAGTATATATGATAGCAAGCGAGTGTTAAAATTAACTTAATTATTAAAAAAATTTATTCGTTTTTTCCCTCCTATTTACTTGTGACATTTGGATGCAGTGCGTTTGTGGGGTAGGAATAATGTGGTGTCCGAGTACGAATTTTGACTGTACAAAAGTTTTTTGATTGGTTTGGATTTTAAATACTCTTTTACTGGCAAGAGTTGATACTCTTACTGGATGGTAATAATGTAATTAAAATCCGGACCGTCCAAAAGAGTTTTTGGATAGCTGAGATGCGTGACGCGTACTGCCATGTCGTATCCGTCTGACACCCAAGTTTTTATCCGGGGTTGGAGACATGAAAATTGAAGAATTTTGATCTGCTCAAAAACTGTCAGGGAATGTTCCATAGCTGGTTTTTGGATTTACACCTCTTCTCAGGGAGGTGATATATATCATGCGCCTACAAGGATGATATAATGAACGGCTGACATAAATTCATGGGGTATTTGTTTTCTTTTTTAAAAATTGCCGGGACTTTTTAATTTCTTTTAATTTTTCAGGTTATTTCATCACTATTCATGAGATTTGAACTCTTGACGTCGGAATTATTACTTGGTTAACTCAAGTAATGACTAATGAGAAGGCGACTTTTGGTGAAAATTTATTAATCAAAGCAGGTGAACTCAGCTTAAACGATGTTAGGGTCCATCGAACATTATTGAATCTATAAAATTTGAATGTGACCCATCAATTTCTCTTTTTTAGACGAGCCTAAAATTGAGTGAAAAAATACTCAGGGTTTAGTTTCACATTATTTATTAGTGGGACTTCTTAAAATTTTTGGTACTTTTAAGATCACAGAACTTAAAAAATTTGACGTAAAACTAATAAATGCGATTTTTTTTTAATAAAGAGAAAAACTGAAAAGTGTAAAAAATTAAGGGGAATAAGTTTCTGAATTAAAACGCAATTAGTCGTCCTCGGTAATTTTTGTTTTCCATATTAGAAAGGTCTATATGCTCATTTTCTTCCTTCATTTATTAATTAACCAAAAGAAATTCTTATCAAGCGACAAGATACATAAATTAATTCAAACTAAGTGAATATATTGCATAAATTGAATTTTACTAAAAGAAGGTTCCACCTTTAAGTGACTTCCACGTTAGGCCTCTGGCCACGTTTTTGTTTACTTTATTGGGCAATATTAAAGTTGGTGAGACTTGTGAAATTTGTAACCTAATTTGAGCTTGGTCAAGGAGCAGCAGAAGGTAGTCGGTCAGGGTTACTGAATCACCGTATTGGCAAGACAAAGAAATCTGGAGTTTTCACTATTATTAGTGCGGTATGAGTGCAGTCGGGTCAATCTAGAATGCAGTGATCAGTTCTTGCTTATATATATATATATATATTGAGATAGGGTTGAAAGAGGCCTATGAAAATTTTGTCACAGAATATGACATTTTCAATCTCATTTTCTTAAATTCACTTAATCTATGTAAATTTAGTACATACTTGTTGTATTTAACGTTTGGTAGTGATAGAAGTTGAACCCATGCATCACAAACCCTTTTTAAAAAACATACCCAATTTTTTTATAATCTCCCTATTTAGAAATCATAATTTTTGGGTCACATCGATACCAAATTAGAAAAAATGTGTAACTACAATGTTGTAGATCTTGAAATTCTCTTAAATTTTGATATATAACTTGCCTTGATCGGAGTTCGGAGTAAAAAGTTATGGCGAAATCTGATTGGCGGTTTTGTTACATCCGGTATTTGCCGGTATTTTCGGTGCCGGCGGTATTCCGGTATTTTTTCGATGCGGCGGTTATCCGGCGGTCACCGACCGGTATTGAACACGATGCGGTATTGAGGGTCATTGGTGCGTTTTTATAGAAAACCCATGCGTCTTAGGCATCTGATGCGGTATTGATAACCTTGAGTCGGTCCCATTTATAACAAAAATGTTAGGATACGAGAAAAGTTTTGTTAAAAATGTTTAAGAAAGACCGTTCATTTATCTTTCCTAAACGTTTTCAAAAAAACTCTTCATGTACCTTATCATACATCCATCCGCACAAATATAACTATTTTCCGAAGCTTAACTATGGTCGGAGATAGTGCCATATATATGCTGCTTCTGTTACTTCTTCTATGTCGGGATTATAAAGTTGAAAACTGCACCACTATGAGAAAGCATATATAAATTAATTAATTAATTAAATTTATTTAAAAGTTAGTTTGACTGTTTGAAGTTGATTTTTTTAGTTGGTAGCCAATTTTTTTTTGAAGTTTTTGTCAAAATCCTTTAGACTTTTCGAATCATCGCAACGAGAAAAATTAGAAAATAAATAGAGATGAAGCTAATTTTCGAGAAAAACTTGGAGCTTAGGTTGGATTACGCTGCGTCTGTTAGGTATTAACGCGACCTTTATCTTGGCCATCCAAAATTGTTTTGAACTGTCTAAAACACTTTCGGACGACCGAGATGTGCGCTCGGACACCATGTGTGTGGTACCCTATGTGCTTATCTGATTTCTGTGGTTCATTTGTATCTAAAGTACTTCTCATTTTACGTTCATTTCACATACAAAAACAGAGAAATAGAGAGAAGAATACCACCAAGAGTGTCGCCCACATACATGAACAAATATTCTTCCTTTTCTCCCTCTTATTATTGATTTGTTTTTTTCTTTTCCAGCCAATGTGCATTGAAGCTAGTTGTTGTACATCTATCATTTTTGTTTTTGATTTATGCGTGTGTGCACTAGCAAGTGAGCGCAAGAGAATTCATCAAATCAGTCAAGTTTTTCAAGTTTATTTCAGGGTTGCACCCTATTATCAAATTTTATTCATTTTTTCCCTCCTCTCTCTCTCCCCTCTCCAATTGATATGCTTATGATCATTTTAGTCAGAATCAATTAATTGTTTGTGGAAGATAGAGAAGCTGCTATTTGCACTGCTATATAGTGCGCGCGTAATTGAAACACATATAAGTTGAAAACAAATGAAGCTTAATGGATCTGAAACACTGGATCAAAACTATTTAATTCATTTTTTTCAAGTTATATGTATACCGAAAATTCACTTAACGATATCCAATCGAGTTGATTTTTGGTACACTTGTAGTAGTCGACGAGCTCTACGTGGTGGGCGTCTCCAATCATCGGAACGATGCTAGTGCAGCCCCGCAGCACCCCCCGGTTCCCAGAAATGTATAAGTGGTTTGGGGTCCACTTTTGGGCTTCACACAAATAATTCAAATCGTTCAAATAATTTTAAACTAATTTTCAACTGTCCCTGCAAAAATTCAGCTCAATGGAATGTTGGATTATTCATTTACGCATATCAAATTGAGCTTAATTTTCGCAAGGACAGTTGAAAAATTATTTTGAAATTATTGAACGGTTTGGATTATTTATGCGAAATCCAAACGTGGGACCCGCAAGTCGCTTGTACATTTTCGGTGCCCTTTGAATCCGTACCTTTATCTTTATCATGAATAATTCTAACTTTCATAAAACAGGATTTTTGTAATTTACTTTTTTTTTTTATATTTCCTATGGTGCCTTTTTGAACGTATTAGCATCTGTCTCTCTCTCAGTAACTGATTGCTCGTGACATTTTAGTCAAAATCATTTGTTTCTGGAAGATAGAGAAGCTACCACTGCTTTCATTTTCGCAATTTAGTTTTTCAATTGAGAAGAACAAAGGAAAACATTGGGGTTGCTGCTGTGTAGCCCAGTGTTGTCAATATCCGGGTTATCCGTTACTCGAATAGACGGCTTAAATTTCATCTTACACGCACGACTATGAACAGTTCAGAAGCAAAAGTACCGAGGTGAAATCTGAGCAGTCCATCTGAGCAATGGACGGCCTGAATGTGCACAACATCTGCTGTGCATGGAGCTGCACAGGTCTAAGGAACAATTAGGGAGTATGTTATACCTATGAGGATATATATGAGTAGATATATGGTATAAACTAGGTGCGCTACCCTCGTGCGACGGTGTAACCCATTGATTTCTAAGTTGATGATCTTAATCACAAGTGTCTAGGACAAGCAATAGATTAAGTAAAGGTCCACTTACAAGTATAAGTACATAATTTGAAAAAGGACGATTCACAAAACCATTTCCAAGACCAATCTGAATGCAAGCCAAGTTTTTATCAGAAACTAATTAATTACAGACTTAAAGAGTCCACACATTAAGCGACCTATATTAATTGCATAGCATTTGGACTTAACTAAATCAATTCTAATGAGCCTAAAGCCAGTGATATGGTCTTTTAGCATCACCTCTATTGAATAGCGAAACACATGCAAGTACATTATAAATAACTGGGCTTGTCCTAATCGAAGCTTTGCATGGTGCGTGTGCCCACGCTTCGCATTCTACTTGAAGTTTAAACCAAAATATACACAGATGTAAATACATATCTCTGCACACTTCGCATTCTACTTGAAGTTTAAACCAAAATATACACAGATGTAAATACATATCTCTAGATATAGATAGGGAGAAAAAATGTAGACCTGCTTAGAGAGAGAGAGAGAGGAGGTTGTCAATACATATCTCTGGATCTCTGGATATAGATAAAGTTAGCGAGGATGTTAGCGATTTGTATTAGGACCACTGATTGCCAGGAGCGGAAAGAGGTTGCAGTCGCAGATGTCTCTGTTCTATGGTCTAGAGAGAGAAATCTTCTTCATTTAGACGTTTTATCTGAATGATACACACCAAAAAAGAGCAAACATTACATGACTATCACCATCTCTGAACAAAATGAAGAATAGAAAATCCAACAGAACACTCACTTTCAATTATGAGGCAGTTTTAGAGAATTCATTAACCAAATAGACAGTATGTTGACGAGTTCTCTTAGACCTGCACATAGGAAGACTAGCCAATCAATGCAAAATTTGAAACCAAAATCTAGCACCAAAGAACCGTACAATATATACACTTACACAGCCTTGAGAACATCCCTTTTTTAGGACCACCAAAAGAGAAGAATCCACCCCCCTCTTCCCATTAGCACCTAGGCAGAAATATGCATGTATTATTGCTTTTGGAAAGACGACATCCAATGACTTAATGCGAAGGAGAGCAAATATACAAAGAATTTGAACGAAAATATATTGTACGTAATTGTATTCCACTCATAAATAAGTCCTCTACTGCGTGTTTTGTTTAGTTTGTTAGGTAAAATACTAAAAGTGAATGTCTTAGCCGTTTTTTTCATAACTCAAGTGTTAAGTTAGTTTACACATATCAGGGACTTATGTGTTAGCTTTCTCATAAATCTTCCGATTAAACTTCATTTGCTAGCAATTCTTGAAACCATCTCACTCCATGTATAAATTTGAGAAATGACTGTGAAAAATTGTAAATATTAGGGAAAACTGGCCCAAAACACCTGGCATATTAAAAAAAAAAAGTAGTGAACATCAAACCAGACGGTTGCACAAAGCATTCACAAACCATTTGAATGAACTAACAGAAATTGAAAGCCTCAAAACCTGTCACAAAAAGAAGGAAAGCAGAACCCTATTAAACGTAAAGCTGTGAAAGCACAACATATCAAAAGATCAATGCAAATACAACACAATGCAAAAAAAAAAATTCAAGTGCATAGGGAAAATGTAGGAAACACTGCTTCCCATGTCCTACATCCATTTACTTTCCCACTATTTGGATGAACAAAAACCTAGTCAACACAAATGAAATCTGGGAAAGATGCCACACTGTTTTATTTCTTTCTTCTCCTTGCAACCAGATAGAGATCATAAATTAGGCGACCGCAAACTGAAATATATGACCATTCATGGGACATACCAGAAGACTCTTTCGCCGTCTAGTTACCATGTGGAGAGAAACAGTGAGCTGATCCACTATTTTCCTACATCTGGCATGTATCCATATAATTGTGACCAAATGTGTACAAGGATGGGGCCGAAATGCGTATAAGGATTGGGCCCAAAGAGAAGGATGATTCTTCGGCCTTGGACTGCAATTCATCCAAATTCATGTACCTGCGAATGGTTTTCATAAGTATGACCACTATGGAATAAAAACCGTAAATCACATATTATGAATTAATGAGATTGGTTCTCACCTCAAAGGCATGACCCAAAAGATATCCTCTAGCATTTTGAATAATAGATTCAAGAACCAAACTGCAGCCTATGACACTACAACAATTTACACCATTCCCGACTAAAATCACCGACTAAATAATGTTTAGTTGGAAATTATTATTCAATTTCCGACTAAATAAATTTTGGTTGGAAAATATCACCTCAATTTCCTCCTAAATAGTTTTAGTCGGAAATTACCACCAATCACCGACTAAATTTTTGTTGGTCGGAAAAAATTCAAAGGTTTGGCCGACTAAAATAATTTTAGTCGGTGAATGTTATCTCAATCACCGACTAAATTTGTTTTAGTCGGAAATTATACAAAATCGCCGACCAAAATTGTTTAGTCGGAAAAATTTAGTATTCTCCGACCAAACATTTAGTCGGCAAAAGAATAAATTTACCGACTAAATAATATTTAGTCGGAAAAAACATTGATTATGTACAAAGATTGGACCATTTCTCAATTAAGCTTGGGGAAGAGGAGGTTGGTCTTTGATGGACTTTCAATGGAAATAACCAGTAAAAACATTTGAAACGGCCAACAATCGCGGATTTGTCCCCTGGTTAGATTATGCGATAAAAATTTGATGCAAAAACTATCAGATTTTATAGTATATATATAGTACCATATCATATAATAGGATCAACTATTACTCTAGAGGCAAATGAAACTGATCTAATTTTTAAAAAGTTTGCTAACGACAAAAATAATCCAAAATAAAGAGATTCTTCGGGTTGTTTTTACCTTTTCTTACTCCGGGCCCGTTCTATAACTGAAATAAGTATACTATTTTTTTAGTTAAAGATAATCTATTATGAAAGAATAATCAGTCTCATAAAGTGAAAAATAAATACTTAAAATATAAAAACCTTAGTGGAATGAGGCCTTCTTTAAATTGTCGATCACAATTTTTTGATGTAATTCTCTTGTCAAAATGAATTAGTAATCATTAAAAAAATTAACATTAGACAAGAAAATGCAATTTTTTTAATAAAGATAAATCTAAAATAAAAAGGATTATTAAGCCAAAACATACTTGGGTATTATAGTGCTATTTTCAAAAATAACACTATTGTTTGCAATTCACCGACCAAAATTTTTCAGTCGGAAAAATTTAGTATTTTCCGACCAAAAATTTAGTCGGCAAAAGAATAAATTTACCGACTAAATAATATTTAGTCGGAAATTGTTTGCAATTCACCAACCAAAATTTTTTAGTCGGAAAAATTTAGTATTTTCCGACCAAATATTTAGTCGGGAAATTGAGGTAAAAATTTCGGCATTTCAAAAATTTTCGTGTATAGTTTGGCGGGGAAATTAGTATTTTCCGACCAAACATTTAGTCGGCAAAATAATAAATTTACCGACTAAATAATATTTAGTCGGAAATTGTTTGCAATTCACCGACCAAAAGCCCTGTGATAAAATACACTACTTCGTGAAGCACAACAGCCGGACATGACGACCATGTTCATACTTGCTTTTGATTTCTCCTCCAACTTTGATGCAGCGAAGCGTATGACAACAGAACTTATTTACAAGAAGAAATATGAATACATAATTTGAGTAGGAGGTACTCCTCTACGAACAAACAATTTCAATTAATTAAATACTCAGTTTTTCATTGACAAATAAATCACTGAATCTACCTTAAGGTATACAATGATAATTATAGAGCCAAAGAAACCCTAACTTAGACTTGCTAATCAAGCCTAAATCAAAGAAATTACTGTAATTGCCAAAAAAACAGAATTTCGGTAATAAATGACATAAGACAAAACTAGAAGGAAAATATGTAAGGTTGTCAAAATAGACAACAACTAAAACAGACTTCCCTACTAAAAGTTATAGGCAAATCTAGCTAATATTTTCCAGAGTAGCAAAATCCCCCTTTTGAAGGCCTAAATGCTATTGAACAGCCAGAAAACATCATATGTCATGGCCGGAAAAGCGATGAATCTTGATCAGAAGGGCGTTTTCAATCAACCGAACAATTTTTGGGCCTTTTCGCAAATGTTGGGTCGCGCGTCTTATCAATGAGAAGATTTTAGGTGCGATAGATAGATACGGTACACGTGCATTAATCTTGCACAAGATCCGGCATCCAAAAATCTGTGGGACTTTTTCTCGGATTGAAACCCATTTTTGCTTTTCTTTTTGCTTTTTTTTTTTAAAAATCCGTCCGGCACTTTCAATCCGAGCCGTCCGTTGCATTTTTGGACGGCTCGGATGCGGTGCAAGGGTACGACGTGGTACCCCATCCGCACCTAAATTTTTTTCCTTATCAATGCCTTTGGGGTCCTAAACGGGTAAATGGTTCAATTAATCAAGAAACGTGGACCTTATCAGTGCCTTTTGAGCCGTAAACAATCAACCTATCAAGAACATGAACGCGACCTCCTCTACTTCAAACTTAGATTTGGGAGAAAAATCAAGTTCATCAATCAAGGAAAAACCGTTCCTCATACCAGTTACCAGGATTGAATCCGGAAAACGAAGTCGTTATATATTGCTGCTGTCGAATTTGATTTGTTGCTGTGAGATGATAGTATACAAGCTCATGTACATGGTACCTCAAAGAATACCCATACATTATCATAATAAAGTGTGAATGGAATTTAATTTCCAAGGTATAAATGTGAACTATACAAAATGACACACTAAAGCCTGTACCAATGAATTAAAGAAGGAAAGTTGTGACACAAGAACGTGACGCAAAACAAGTTGACCGTAAGTGGGGTAGTAGCCAAATTGGTAGAAAAAATATACTCCGGCCCATACATGTGATCAATGGTCAATTTCCACTAACTACCAACGCTTGTCGCATGTCCTCAACAAAAAATAAAAGAAGTAAAAATAAAAAACAAAAAAGGTAAGTTGATAACGGCGGTAGACGGGGCGGAGCTAGAGGGAGGAGAAATTGGCCCACCGCCAGTTGTAGAATGAGGTTGAGGTGGCTCTGCTATGGAAGAGCCTTCCACGAAGAGGGCCAACGATTGGCCCAAGGAGCAGTGGCCCGGGTACGTGCTCGTGAAGAACGTTGGGCCGGCTGTGGTGAGGGTGATTTTTGCAGGGCTGGTTGTTAGAGTGAAAATTGGGTTGGTGGTGTTACATGAGTCGAATGCTGCTTGTGTTACCTCTGCTACGTCGTCGGTCCCGTTTATAAAGTTGAAAACTGCACCACCATGAAAATAATCACAATAAATTAGAACTAAATTTATTTAAAGGTTATTTTTGGTTAGTAGCCAATTTTTTTTTTTTGAATTTTTTTTCAAAATTCTTTAGACTTTTCAAATAAGCTGGAAGCTAATTTTTGAGAAAAACTTGGGTGCTGGTTGGATTTCACGTGCCGGTACCCAGCAAGTATCTCGGCCGTTTACAAGAGAGAGAGAGAGAGAGAAATCTAGGCCAGAGAGAGAAGAGAAGGAGGGAGAAATCTGAGCCGTCCAAAATACTTTCAGACGGTTGAGATACGCGCTTTCGGGCACTACGTGTGGTACCCTATTTGCACCCAATTTTTTTTCATAATTTTCAAATCATCTCATGCTATTTTACATTCATTTCACATACAGAAACAGAGAAATAGAGAGGGAAGAATCATACCAAGAGTGTCTCCCACATACATGATATATTTAACAGCCCAACCCGAATAAAACATCGGACCACTGGGAGGCACAGTCCAACCCAACTCATCACCAACCACAAAAGTCCGTGGAGGTCTAGTCGGTGCCGCCACCGGAGAAATGGGCGACAGCGGTGAAGCAGCCGGGCTTCCGGTGCCTTCATGTAACTCCTGTGCCACTGGGGTTTGATGAAGGGCTGCCAAAATTGTAGTAATAATAAAAATGGCTAAAGTGAGTCTTTTAGCCATGCTTTAGCTAAAAATCAAAAATCAAAGAGCCCCTGGGATTACTGAACGTAAATCTGTGCACAAGCCTTTTTGCAAACTCTTATGTGCTTGAATCTGTGAGACAAAAACAAAAGTTGCATATTTATAAACCTTTTATGTATAACTCTTCGAATGGTTCTTCTTCTTTTTTTTTTTCCCTCTTATTAATTAATTACTTAATTTTTTTTTTCTCGTGTCCGGCCAATGTCCGTTGAAGGATTCTTCATTCTTCATATCTAAGTGCATCAGCTAGTGCTCTAGATTTAACAACATAAGTGCAAATCTAAGCACAACAACCAATTTTTATTTATTTATATTTATTTTTTCAAAAGAAGATTTTAGGTTGGGCCAAAATTTTACATATATATTTTTTTCTTTCTATAGCCCCTCGTAGCCTTTTTATTGTTCCGACATTGATAGAGAAGCACTTTTCTGCAGTGCTTTCATTTTTGCACATTTCAACGTATTTTCGAATTGATCAAACAGAGGAACAATTACGTAAAAGGGATTTTATCCATAAGGATATGGTATAACGAACCGATGATAGAAATTCATGGAGTATTCTATCGTTTTCTTCTAATAATTGATGAGAAATAGAAAAATTTTGTTACTTTTTATTTTTTTATTCTTTCAGGTACATGACAAGTATATTCGATTTTTTTACTAGTCCCGAGATCTAAACTCTAGACAAAAGGCTCCACCTTTGACTTCCACATAGGCCTCCAAAAGTGCTGAGCCGGCCATGTTTCTTTTTACCTTCATGGGGCAAAATGTAAATTAAGTCGATGAGACTTGTGAGGTCAATATTATTTTACCTCGTTCGTTATAGCATCATGCATGAGCTGCCTGCAACAAAAAATAAACGAGTCAATTTACTTTCTATTTTCTAAGGTCAAAAGAAGGGGGAAAAAACTACTAGAAAAATGTCAGGAAATAAGCCAAGGCAAACAAGTCAAGAAAGAGGATTTTCATTAATAAAATCACGGGATTAGTCTACAAATTGTTATATCATCAATAGTCAATTTGATTTTTCTGAAATGAATAGTCAATTTAGATGGCTTGCTTAATGCTTCTAAAAGGGCAATGTTTCTTTGCATGCTTTATCAGTATTATCTTTTCGTTTTTCTGTATTATCCCAACAAGTTCTAATTAATTTAGAACCTTATTTACAACTTTATTACAAAAACTAGTCTTATTCCAATGTGTTTCGCACGGTGTCTCGGCATTGATTACATTTCACACTTGCCCTTGCACATGTGTACAAAATACACACAGAGTCACATGACTCAAACGGACAATTAACATCAAAAGTTTAATAAGGATAATACAGTAATACAGTAACCTGCAAAAAATAGTAAAATTAATGAATTAATTAGGGGTGTAGCCGGTTTCGTCCGGTTCAGAAACGTTTTTGAATGAACCGGGAAAAACCGGTTCAGGGAAAGGGTAGAACCCAAACCGGTTTCCTAGAAATCGGTTTGGTTCTAGTTTGATTCATCCCAATTAGTCCCGGTTTTGAGATCAGTTTGGTTCAAAAGGGGGAGTTTAATAAGGATAATACAGTAATACAGTAACCTGCAAAAAATAGTAAAATTAATGAATTAATTAGGGGTGTAACCGGTTTGGTCCGGTTCAGGAACGTTTTTGAATGAACCGGGAAAAACCGGTTCAGGGAAAGGGTAGAACCCAAACCGGTTTCCTAGAAATCGGTTTGGTTCTAGTTTGATTCATCCCAATTAGTCCCGGTTTTGAGATCAGTTTGGTTCAAAAGGGGGGAGAGAGAAATCTGCACATAACTTGATAATTCAATTAATCATCCTCACAATCCTTCCACACAATACACCTAAGTGATAAAAAAAGTTACAAGCCCCCAAATAAGGGGGGGTCGGGAAAGTATTTCACTTGCATGCTTACTGTAGGCATGTAAAATTTATAGCCTATCACAAATTGCCACGTGTTGCTAGGGCACGATAACTGGCCAATCAAATAATGCCACGTGTTTTCAAGTAAAAAAGTCAAAGACATATGAAAGGACCAATCAAAGGGCGCCACATGTCAAAATAACACAATAATTTATTTATCAAGTTTGGCCAATTAAATTATGCCACTTGGTGAAATAAATTATATATCTCTTAATATATAATTATCTTTCTTAAAATAAATAAGAAGAAAGATATTTATTAAGTTTTAATTATTTTCCTTTAAATCAAATAAGGAAATAATTAGAGAGAGGAGTATGGAAAGAATTGTAATCTTGCCATAACTCTTCATCTCTCCATCCCTATAAATAGAGCTGCTCTCCCACACATTGGGGGGATCAAGACACATTGAAGCTTCCATCAACAAGCAGAGCTCTGAAGATTCAAGCATCCAAAAGCCCTTCGGAACTCATTGAAGAGATCAAGACATTGAAGTCAGACACATTGACATATTCAAGCCCCAGAGTTCTGAAGATTCAAGCATCCAAAAGCCCTTCAGAACGCTTCAAGTCTTCATCAAGCAAGACGGTTCTTCAAATCAAAGCCCAAAAGCTCCGAAGAACATTCAAGTCTCTATCCAACACACAAGCTCCAGAGCTCTGAAGATCAAGTCTCTAAAGCCCTTCAGAATTCTTCAAATCTACGTCATGCAAGGCGCTTCTTCAGATCAAAGCTTCAAAGCTCTGAAGAACGCTCAAGCCAAATCCACAAGTCAACAATCTCCTTCTACCAAATTGAAGAAGATCTTAAATTCTGATTTGAGACCAAGCTCTAAAGCCTTCAAATCAACATCTACAAATCTGCATCTCCTTCAACCAAATTGAAGAAGATTTCAAAGACCGATTTGAGAAGAAGCTCTACAGCCCTTAAGTCAACGGTCACAAATTCGTCATTTTTTTCAACGAAATTGAAGAAGATCAAGTAAATCAACTTGAGAAGAAGCTTCAAAGCCCTCAAGTCAAAATCCATCAAATTCGTCGCCATCTTCGCAAAGACCAACGAAGATCTCGCCGTTCAATTCGAGAACAAGCATCAAGCCCTCGAATCAAACTCTTGAAGAGAAGAATCAGAGGATTATTTTCTTTCATTAGAAATTGTTACAGAGATTGTAAACCCTAATTTCTCAAATCAATAAAATCATCGATTTTGGTCAACATCTTTCCGTCTTTTTTGCAGACTCGAAATTTGTGTGATACACTTACTCATTCCAATGTCATCAACACGAAATTTTGACAAGATAAAAGTTATTATAACCATTTCCCATGAGTTTATATGTTTTTCTATGGTAATTATTAGCAAATATTGGTTCTCTAAATAAAGTTGCCATGAGTAGTTGCCTCGTTAATATGGGTCGCCATGAACAAGGGGGGTGGTGGTGGTCTATGGCTGCCAGAAGATGGTGGCCATCTTTACTTAAGAGAGTTGATAAATTGTAGTCATACACGGTTAAGATGGAGTTGTCACAGTGGTTAATCAAGTTGCCTTGGCGGGGCCTATCACCCCAACATCAAATAATCATTTTTCCTTGACATCAATTTGTCTTTAAAACCATATCACTCACGCAAATGCATGGAAATAGCCATGAGATAGGCTATAGAGATTAGTTCGATTCATCATAACACTCTTTCTTTATCCAAAAGAAAGAAAGAAAGATGGAGATGTTGGTGGTGGTGGCGGCATGATTAAGTTGTGGTGGTTCTGGCCACTTAGGTGTGAAGGAAGTGGGATTGTGGCATGGGGTAGGAAGGGGCCGAGTTCATATTGTAAAATTCAAGTTATATGGAGGGGTAATTTTGTCATTTTACCCTCCGTTAACTTAATTCTCATAAAATGCGTCATAGTCTGCTATTAAGCATAAATCATCTAATTCGGGGGATTCATCACACCATCCACTAGTGAGAGTCTCAATTAAAAAATGCGTTCAAACTTGATTTGTTTATGCAACAAGCGGACCTCAAACGAGCAAGTTCAAACTCGAGCCGGTTTATTTTTGGAGTGACGACACTGTTGAAAGATCAAAGAATCAAATGGGCTTAAGTACGTTAAAGGCATCTGATTCAATGAGTGGATGGGCCAGGATTGCAAATGCAAGCCCAATGGACACTAGATTCGCCTGGATCGCGAGGTCAGGCTTTTGGTAGTGGGCCTCTACGATGCATAGGCTCAATCCCCACTTCCTCTGATATTTGTCTGTTGACTTCATTTATATGCCACGTGGACGTCTAAGATTGCGGGCCATTACTTCGAAGAGATTAGGCCATCTCCAGTAATGGAGTTAAAGAAAAAAATTATAGATTATAAAGTAGGTCGGTTAGGTAATATTTGTGTTTATTTGTCCTTTCAATAATTTAGTTAGATTTCGGTTAAAATGTGTCCAATAGGATAAAAAGCTAGCTAACAACTATGCAAGGTGTATAAATCTCATGGACAGAGGGGAGTTGCTGTCCCTGGCAAGGGATAGCACCTGGTGTCCCCGGCGATTCCGGGAAGTTCTGGTCTCGTGTCAATGATCAGAAATGTTCATGTCGAAGAACTTGTCGAGTAGAACAAGTGAACCAAAAATTAGCTCAATCAGATATCATTTAGTACCTAATTAAAATATTTTATCTTGAAGAGAATGCATCCAAAACACTAGATCATACCCATTCAAACCCATTATTGCAGAGTTATATCTGTACCGATCAGGTACTATATAGTATCCGATTGAGCTAATTTTTGATACACTTGTTCTACTCGGCGAACTCTTCGACGTGAACATTTCCAATCATCGATACAAGACTAGAACTCCCCGGAATTGCCAGGGACAGCAGCACCCCTCTTTCCAAATCTCATCTAAGGCTATCCACAATAGTCTCGGTGAAATTTTCTACTAAAAAAAATAGTGAACAATGCACAATTTTCATTTTACCACCTCAAATCTCCAACAGTTCCTCTCTATTACTCTCCCTATTTTAATTAAATATTACCCTCTCTATTTGTTTAATCGTTAATGGGTTTGGTGAGAGAGAGAGAGAGAGAGAGAGAGAGAGAGTGTGTGAAAAAAAAAGGGGGAACAGAGTGAAAAGTGACTCCCCAAATGGAGAGTCATTTAAGGAGGCACTATACACATTTGTATTTTGCCAACCTGTTTAGGGAGTCTCTTGAAGGGCCACTCTCCCTATTTGGCTTGGAGAGGTGTTTAGGGAGCTTCTTGCACTTTGCTCTAAGTGGGGCTCAATTTTAAATCCTTTAAAATAATAAATGCATTCCAATTTGAAACTCTAGCGTTGCAATTTTTCTCTTGAAATGTCACACAGATAAATTTCTCTATTATCTGTTCAGTTAAAAATACATAAATATAAAGTCGCATAGATAACTTTATCAGTTTCCAGAATAATAGTAAAACAGAGAACATAAATCTATAAATAACACAGGTCAGCCTTAGTACGGAGTCAATGAAAACTTTAGCTCTAGAAGAAAAACATCGATTGTCATAATTTTACACCCCCACTTTTTTTTATCATGTGAAAATAAATGTTTGGAATGGCAAAGGTGTGGAAGCTTCCTCTCTAATGGCCACTGTCCTTACATTTACTCCCACTACACACCCACTCCAAGGCTTTTTGCAATTCCAAACCAGAGCTTGAATCCAAAAGGGGGTCAACTCTCTTTTCAAGCATTAGAGAGTATACATAAATTGGTCCGAACACTCTGAATTACCAATAAATAAATAAAAATGGGAAAGGAGAAGTTTAGATTTTGGGTCGGAAGTTTAGATTTTTGTGAATTTTAAATAAATAAAAAGTCAAGTGTTGTGAACGCACGACGCGGCCGCGTCGATCACTTTCCGGCGATCCGAGACGTTCACCGGATATCTCTCGTTGAGTACTATAAGTGTTTGAAAAATCAACTTAGACGGATATCATTAAGTGTCTAATCGAAACACAAATAAATTAAAATGAAATGAAACACAAATGTACATAAACACTGGAATCAAATCAATAAACCCATTTTTTTCACGCTGGAACCAAATCAAGCACGCTACATAGCACTTGGCTGCCCGGCACCCCAGAGTCCTTTTGGGTCCACATGCCATTACACTTGAACTTATGCCTAACGTTTTGGAGAGTTTTGATATGGTGTTTTTTGGTCGGTTTCTTTTAATTTTTGTGAATTTGAATATAAATTTTACGGCACATCATTTGGCTCAACCAGAGCAATCAGAAAAATTTAAAGATGGAAACCAAAATTCAAAAAGTTCGTATAAAACGACAAAAGACCCAAAAAGGTACGTCTTTTTTTCTTTTCTTTTTTTACATTTTTTGTGTGTGGATATTTTTTTCATCTTTGATCTATATCTTTCTATTTATTTGATCTTATGATTGTGAAGAATAATATGATGTAAAAATTTGACCCGAAATTTGTCAAAATTAAGAGAAAAAGCACAAAAAAAATATATCTCAAAAAGTCTGAATTACCAAAAAAAATTAAGCCCAAATGTAATTATCAAGGCTATAATTTTCTTCTAAAAACATCGTCTTCCTACTGTAATTAAAAGTTTATGTATGTGAATAAAATAACTTGCGTGAAAATATAAAAAAATACCTTTTAAAAAAACTGAAAATACTATAGTGAAAATTTAGCCTAATTTGTGATCGCCATATTAGAGTTAGCTCAATTATTAGGTTTCTAATTTCAAACTTGATGGCTAGCTAGGTACTCCGTAAAAGTCTAGTACTAAGCTATAGAGACTTCTTGGGCAGTTCATTTTCCAATTCGCCGCCTGAAATAGGAATTTTTTTTGCCTTTATGGGAACATTTTGCGGACCCGGGGTCTCTAGTGCGCTGTTCCATAGGATATTCTATAGTGCATATTTGTACTACTTGTCTCGATAATTAACGGTTCGAATTTTAATAAAATTCTTGCACTGTTTTATTAAAATGAAGATAACTTAAAACATTTTTTAACGGTCTAGATGTGCTGCACAAGGTACCCACAAAACACTCTGTTTCCGTTTCCACGTTTAGCACAGCTCATAGTACAGATTGCATTATTTTACCTCTTTTTCAATATTTCACATCCAGTTGACCTGGACTTCATGAAAAAAATCTTCAAAATTGTCACCCTCATTATTTCTCTACCATTACTAGGGATGGCAATTTCCTCCGACCCGTTCGAATTCGATCCGATCTCCGATTCATTCAGATCGGTGTTTTGGAGATCTGTTCGGGGATCGGATCAGATTTGGGGATTTTTTTTGAAAATTTCGGAGATCGGATTGGATCGGAGGCGGGGACAGATGTATCCCCGCTCCGAATCTGTCCCCGAATCCCTGTTTTTATTTATATAGGTTTTTTAATATATATATAGATATATATATTATGAAAAGCATATAATACTGCCAGTTGGCAGTTGCCCATATTTCTCTTGAAAAAAACAGCACGGGTCACCTCTTTTCTCTCTCCCTCATCGACTCTTCCCCATCACGCACGCTTACAGCTTATCTCTCTCTCTCTCTCTCTCTCTCTCTCTCTCTCTCTCCTGATCAATAGCACCGTTTGAAACCCTAGCTACCTACCAACCATCTTGGAGACTCGATTCATGGTGGTTATTGCGCAGGTTTTATCATCCTTCACCAAAAGCACTTCCCCTCTCCCAATCTAATGAGAAAATACATGTGCAAGTTCTTTTGAATTGCTATCCTTATGTTTGTGTTGAATTTTTTTGTTTTATTACAGTCGTATGGCTTTGAGAATGGATCTGACAAGGTTGAAAACCTGATTATGTTATAAACATGTTACAATCTACCATTTTTATGCCACATCTTGGCCCGTAACTACTTCTCTCTCTCTCTCTCTCTCTCTCTCTCTCTCTCTCTCTCTCTCTTCCCTGGATTTTTTTGTTGTTTCTCGATTTTTTTTCTTGCGATGTGGGTCTCTTCAAGTTAAATTTGGAGAATCCCCGAATCTCCGCTTTGGATCCCCGTTCCCCGTTTGGAGCGGGGATGGAGGGGAAAAATTAATCCCCATTGGGGATCGGGGTGGGGACGGGGATGGGGGAGGGATTTGGGGACGGGGATAGTGGTATCCGGCCCCGATCCGTCCCCATTGCCATCCCTAACCACCACGTCCACGTGGTTATTCACGTGACCAAAGTGGTCTCGCCACTACTGATGATGAGAAATACTGGAGTAGTTCAGAGAATCAGAATACCACAATAACATGTTAAAGAGTTGGTAGTGTTTGGTTATGATATACTAACAACGCTGATGATCATATTATCTTTATAATTCTAGTATCCAGGTCAATTTATGTGCGGTAAACATATGGGTATAGAAGGAGATGTTCAGAAAATGTACCGATCGTGTTCGGAGACTCACTTTTGGGTCTCGCACGAGTAATTAGAAAAATTGATTGAAACAGTGGGACTTTGGTTTGGGCACTTCTAACTGTTCAATTGAGTTGAAATTTTGTGGGGACCCTTGGAAAAATGTCTTAAGAATAATAAACGGTTCAGATCACTTGTGTGAGACCCAAAAGTGGGTTCCCAAACACGATCAGTACATTTTCTGGACACCTCCCTCTGTACCCCTAGTCGGGTCCATTTACGTGTGTATCGATTTATTTTGAGTGACTAATCACACCATTCACTTGCAAAAGATCCAGTTAAAGTCAGAACAAATTTTCGTATGGACTATCATGAAGCTTTGGTGATCTTACATACTTTAGTGATTATGTAATGTATCACTGTCGTATTGATAAAATGTGCTCCACTGACTAATTAACGTGGTATATTATACCATTACATTAGTAATAAAACACATGGCACCGACCGGTCCACAAATGTGGACACACAAAATATTAGTGGTTAATTGTAAAAATAAGATGAATGAACGAACAAAAATCCAAAGCCTAAAATAGTGATAAACATATGAGCGGATTGGCCGCTGTTCTGATGGGACAATCGAAATTTCGACTGTCCATTTGCTTTCAATAATTTAAATTTGGACCGTCTAATTCGGTCCAAATTAAAGATGAGAGATTCCACCATCAATTATACCATGTAAAAACCACATCTTTATTCATCTGAGTACAAACGTCAATCACTCACCAATACAACAATCCACTAAAGAATGTCTCCTGCCATACATCAACTCTAAGCCAATACAAATAGGGTGTACAAAGCAAAACTGTGTGAGAAAAATTAATCAAAAGGTGAAGTCTGTATCCATATTTGCATGCATAAATCTAGAAACAAATGTGGTTGAAATCGTCCAATACACATGAATTTCAAAATGACTCACGTTTGTTGGATGGTTTCAGACATATCTGTATCAAGATTTGTGCATACAAATATGTGTACCTAACATTGCTCTAAATTAAAACAGAGCACCTATGGCAATGGACATTACCACCATGCTGAAAGCGGCAACAGCCTTCGGGGCGGAGCTGGGTGGCGGCGGTGGAGGAGAGGTTGATCCTGACGGTGGAGGAGAGGTTGATCCTGACGGTGGAGGAGATGAGCTCGGCGAGGGAGGGGTTGGTGCAGGAGGGCTGATGGTGCTAGATGGCGACGGTACCGGTGACGGTGAAGGGGTGGTGGGCGACGGTGTAGGAGCGGGAGTGGGAGCGGGGGTGGTAGAAGGAGTGGGGGATGATGGGGACGGTGTGGGCGTCGGTGACGAAGTGGGAGGTGCCGGAGACGGTGATGGAGTGGGGGTGGGGCTACCGGCGGCCGCGGGGACGTTGACGGAGAGTTTTTGGCCGCTGGCACAGTGCTGGCCGACGGTGCAGATGAAGTAGTGCTCGCCGGAGGCAGATAGGGTGACGTTCACCGGAGGTGTTGTTTGGCGAGAGATAGGGTTTGCGGTGCTGCATGAGTCGTATGACGTTTTTGTTACTTTGGCCACGTCGTGTACTCCGGTGGGGAAGTTGAAGACTGCCAAAAAATAAAGAGCAAAAGGCAAAAATAAAATCTATGAACTGACTAAAAGTAAAAAATAAATAATAAATTTTTACAAGGTTAAAAACTATTTATTACTTATATTAGGAAAAACTAGAGTTTTCGGTTAATGTGGGGCACTGCTATCCACATGTTTGCCAACTCCTATTCCGAGTGTCCAAAAGTGTTTTGAATAGTTCAAATTTAAAATAAAACCATTCCATCGAAGAAAAAGACTATTCGTGGGAAAAGTTTATTTTACATTCGGACTATCGATTGCTGAGACAAAAAATTCTAGATGCGATTGGCGCTTAGCCCCGCGTTCATTTTTGGTATTTTCAATATGTTTTACAAGTTATTTTCTTCACATACATCAATTAATCTGTATGCGTAATAATACCAATTGACCTAAATTAGATAAATCTGTTCTTTTTTTTTAAGTATACGACTCCTTTAAGTATTCCCTAAGTTATGGCAAAAAACGTGGTCAGAATCTAAATTTCTTGTTCTCCAATAGATTTTAGGTAGATTTTATGAAAATCTACCCTACCGGTGATAAAATAAAGTTGTTTTCCCAATTGATAGTAAAATGTAGTGGTTTTCCTATAGATTTTAGGAGGATTTTACGAGAATATCATAAAATCACTTTTACATTCTATGTGTTGAAATTGGAGCGTCATAAAATGTAAAATTTTATGTACCTAAAATCTATTGGAGAACAAAACCTTAATATTAAGATGCCAAAGTATTGGACGGTATCCGAAACCGTGTACGTGCTGCGGTAAATTAATATTGCTCTCATATTAAACCTGTTTTTTAAGCATGACTCCTTTAAGTATTCCCTAAGTTTGGCCCAAAAACGTGGTCATCATTGTTTTTTGTGTTTTGTTTTTTAGTAGTAATCTTTTAGGAAGCTTGGAAAAACATAACCTTTTTGAGAAGAGCAAAATTTGGGTGCCGATCGGGGGCAGGGATGAGGTCGTGCCGAGCGCGTATCTCAGTCATCTAAAAATATTTTCAAAACATTTTTTTTGCTTTAAAATTTGGGTTATCTATGACATTTTTGGACGATTGAGATGCGCTTAACACTACTTCACCCCTATCGGTCGGCACCCAACAATCCCCTTATAAGGAATATATAATATATGATTGTGTAGTTTCCTAATAGTAAAATAAATGATGCAGGAAATAAAGAAAAATAATATTTCCACCGTCCCATTATATTTACTTACCTTTCTATTTATAGATATCTCAAATTTTTTTTAAAAAAGTCAACAAAAAGTCGGTACAATTCTATAAACTACCACATTAAACAAAATGGGACGGGGAGGACGAAAAAGTAAGATCATGATAACCAAGACATAATAGTCTAAGTGTACTGATGGATTTGAACCATCCGATAACTAAGATAATAGTACTTTTTAGATTTTTTTTATCGAAACAAATCACTAAATCACAAAATAATCGACGAAAAATTAATAAATATCAATTTTTTTTAATAAGGACAAAAAAAATAAACCACATAATTTATTTAGCCAAGGCAAGAGTGAGTTTCTTACTGATTCGATACTTGAGAGGGCTATTTATATCACAAAGTTTTGGATACATGAGTATTCGGATCTGTACCCAAAAGTCTATGTGCACGGGCTTTCCAGACCCGAAAAATTCGTGAAAAGTGACTTGAACATTAGCTCTAACCATTTTTCAACAAACTAGTTCAAAACAGCGACCAAATCACGAAAACTAAATCAAGGAAAACGAAAAAAGCCACCCAAGCGTACCTAAGATGTCACCGACGGCGAAGGTATGGCTGGCAGCCCAGTTGGTGTAGAAGGTGGCGCCACCGGTGGGGATGGTCCAAGCCGTGGTATCTCCTACGATGTACACGGCCGCGGCCGTGCCCTCGATCAGGGCAGCAGCAGCCACCACCATAAGAACAAGTGCTGAGAAAGTGGATTTCCTAGCCATCTTCTCTCTGTGTTCTCTGGTTGCCCCTGTTTTTTCTCTGTGTTTTTTGGGGTGCTTGGAAGAAGAAAAACAGAGAAAGTGGTGAGGTTTTTTTTTTTTTTCCAAGAAGATGTGCTGGGTTTTGAAGTATTTATAAAGGCACAGGAGTCAATACCGACCTTCAATTTTCGTAGTCGTTGGGGATTTGTTAAGTCAGTAATGGACGGAAGCCACCTAGAAAGTGGAGTGTTTGTGATCTGAGGTTGTTGAACGGACTGGGGAAAAAACGAGAGATCGATAGAGGGAGTCAAATAACTAATCATTTCTTTTTCTCGGTCTGTTCAGACCAACTTACGCGTAACTCGGTTAATATTAGGTCAGTTTTAAGTGAGCTTCAACTAATCTTTGGTTTGGACTAATTACACCATTCATTAGAAAGATGTTGGATTCAGAGACGGAGTCAAGAATTTCAGTACGTATAAGTGATTTTTTTTTTTTCAAAATACTTAGCACATGGGCCAATATATATAATTCATAGAAAAATTTTCTTTTTTAATATAATACTAGAGGTTTTTTTTTTCTCCCCCTTGCAGGTGCGATAACTTCTACTGGCCTCACTCTGGCTCCTTCCTCAATCCAATTAAAATTGGAGTAAAACCTGTATGAATTGGCAGCAAGCAAATTGATAGTTTTTTTTTTTTAGCACTAAAGTTGATCGCTTAGCAACGAGCAAATGCATAGCGCAGGGTACCACCAATGTATTTGTCCCAATAGAAGGTGTTAGACCTTGCTCTCTAGTGGGTAGGGTTCGATTCCTCTCCAAGACAAGTATCACGAATTATCTAGTAGGTCAGGACAGTGGTTGTTTTGGCTCATCTAGAGGTTTACACTCTTAAGGTGGGTCCAATTCATAGTGGGCATGAGAAAAAAAAAGTTTTTGACCATTTGGTCGCATGTTTGAGACTTAAGGAGGCCAACTATTCCAATACTTTGAGCCACTAGTGGTTATGCCTGATCATTACTTTTAGGACATTGAAATTAGTCAAGGTGCATGCAAAATATTAGAGAGACTACTTAATTAATTTAGGGCTGCTTTGGCTTAAAAGCCAAAAACTGGAGTATTGGATTATTCGTTTTGTTTTTGTTAAAAAAACCTTGCATTTGTTAATTTTGCGTCAAGATTTTGTGGTCTTATCGAGACGAATCCAAAGAGTATAAAATTATGGTCAAAAGTAATAGTTTTTTTAATAAAGTCGAAAATAAACCAAAATAAACCACTTTATTGGTTTAATTTTGGCTTTATTAAAAAAAATTGAGTTTTGACCATAATTTTATACTCCCTCCGATTCAATTTTATAGTCTCTCTTTCTATTTTAACCGGATAAAAAAACAATTATATCTTTCAATTGGTAATACATTTTATATGCAATATGGAACTTGTTTGATAGATCTTGATTTAATCTAAAAAACAAAGTGTTCAAAATCACCTAAAACATTATAGATTATAAAATATAGCACTTTGAAAAGTGGCACGAACTCTCATAAGAGACTATAAAATTGGGACGGAGGGAGTACTTGTTAGATTCGTCTCGTCGAGAGGAATCCAGAAATCACAAAATCTTGACACAAAACTAACAAATGTAATTTTTTTTTTTGAATAAAGACAAAACCAATAATCTAATAATCCAATTTTTAACTTTTAACTTTTTAGCCAAAGCAGCCCGATTTGATTCAACTATAAACAACTTTAAATGTTAAATATTTATTTTTATTTTTTTCATTTTGCCGCACTATTCCATTACTGTAGTGCATAAGCTACAGCAGCCCTAATTTCCACTTTGGGGTTGTCAGTTGTCACAAAATATCCATTGATATATAATGAATGAGTTGAATTGATCAGGTCGCCTGATGACCCAATCAAAACCCCGGGGTTTGGCTAAGTGGAGATAAAAAATCAATAAGTACTTGCCCTCTGTAAAATCACATGTTTCAAACATTGAGTCATTGGAAGAGTTTATTTGGTCGTTAATTTTACAATTTCGGAATTAATAGAGGTGAGCGCCAAATTAACCCGGCCAGTTATCAGGGAAAAAAAGGGGTCATAACGTGTCCATTTGGGGACGGTTCTATCCAGTGAAAAAACTACTAATGTTTAGGACAGTTGCTTGGATAGATTAAAGTTATTGGGATGGATGAAGATTCATACACTTGGAGATGCCTTTTGGTGAGATTTGCAAATTAAAATACTCAGTTGAACGTTCAAAGAAGTTGACCAAAATTTCGTTGTAGTGCTTGTCGGGTGTATTTTTAACGTTTTTGATTTCATCTCGATAATTTTCAAATTTGAGCCGCTCATTGTCAAGATGAAATTTAAATAACTGATTGTTAAGATTAATGACTCGAATACCGCACTACGGGAGCTCTTACAACACCCCTGGATCCTCGTAGTACTACAGTGACCAAGTTATATTAAAATTGTATATGGTACAGCTGTAAGTGTACGAATAAATATGTTATATATGGACTCACCAAATAAAAAATTAGCATAATACAAGGTGTCACGTGAAAATGTGTCCAAAATTTTAGATATTAATTACTTTGAGCTGTCGGAGCAACGTTTCAACCCCGTTCTTCATTGATCATTTTTATTTTATTTTTTATTTATATTTTTTAAGTGAGTAAGGAAGAGGTTCAGGAATTATCCTAAGTTTTGGATTTTAAAGATCAGTTCAATTTCGACACCAAAAGAGGTCACGGTACCAGATAAAGTCGTATTTTAGTGGTCCATAAGTTCAATGCTCGCATAGAGTTTGATGATTAAGTCTAGGGTTGGCCATTTCCTCCGACCTGTTCGAATCCAATCCGATTCCTGATCTGAACGGATCAGCAGTATGGAGATCTATTTGGAGATTGGATAGGATATTTAGATTTTTTTTGAAAATGTTTGGGGATCGGGTAGGGGTGGAGATAGGCATGGGTCCCCGCCCCGAATCCGCTCCAAATCCGTTCCCCGATCCATCCCCGATTCGCCCCGTCCCCGAATCCCCAAATATAGAGGTCTATTCATGAGTTATGAAACTTTTGAGTCCCACTAAATTTTCTCCAAACACATGGAGTCACACTAAATTTTATCCAAATATTTTATTATAATTGAACTCTGTAATAAAATAAATGTGATTAAATAAGAAATGCATCAGTATAATTTGAATAAATTCCAACTAAATTGACATCTACTTAACTATCAATCATATGCATTCCTTAAAATAAACACAAAAAAATGCAAAATAAAAACAATATTTTTGTCAATCGAGCTGTTGATTTTGTTGTTCATATTGATGAAATCAATTGTGTAAACTTTCTTCTTTATCAAGTTTAGAAAACTTGTCGATCGAGACCCAATTTGTGTTTTTTTAATGATACTTTTCATCCAATTAAATGTCTACTGATATGCGATCCACTTAATTTTTTCTACGACTGATAGATACCATAATATGCTATCGTGCTTGTGATTCTTTTAGTTTTCAAATTAGAAATCTAATTGATACTTGATACAACTTGAATTGAAGCTAGCAAACACTTATGTTTACATATGGATACGGTGTTGTACCGTGCCAACAATAAACGTACCGTGCCCGTGCCGGTCCGGCCCATTCGACACCTCTACTTGTAACTTGATTTTTGCATTTAATTTGTAACTGAGATTCTAGATTTTTAGGATTTTGTTTTTTGTTTTTTAAAATGATTGAGTTCCTCGTTTTGATTGGGGATGGAGGATGAAAATAAAGCTCTGTTAGGGATCGAGTAGTAAATAGATATGAAGAAAAGATTTGGGAATTGAGGGTGGAGATAGTACTCTCTAGCCCCAATCCGTCCCATGTCTATCCCTAATTAAGTCGTGGGCAATGTACATGCCTAATAGTCCAAATACTCCAAACAGACCAACTTCTTGCCGCTGTCCTGTGTAGGACCCCTGTTAGGCTATGGATGTCATTCGCACAATAAATTTACTCCTTCCGTCTCATAAAGTTTGATAATTACGAAACTATGTGCAATTTTCAATCTTAAAAATAACGTGCTTATGAAAATAATTTTTTAGTTAATATGGATCTTGTTTGATACATCTCATCGAGAACTTTTATATGGTGCAAAAAAAATTCAAAAATTATTTTGGTAAATACATTATTTTTTAATTTAAAAATTACACGTAGATTCGTAGTGATCAAAATTTATGGGACGGAGGGAGTATATCATTGGGTTCTATTTTAGTGGTTCATAATCTCTCTGCTCGAGTTAAGCTATGGATGGCATGCGCACAATAATTTTTCCTCATTGGATTCTGTAGGCCATCTTTTTTGGTTCTCCAGCGAGTACGGACCCCTTTTGATTACGCCCTATAAAGTTATTGTCACATAATGGTTTGCTCTCTCTTAAGATTTTGTTTGGCGAAGAACTATACATACCTAGTATATGGACTAGTTAGATGCATTATGTATAGTTCTATTAAGTGCAAGCATATAAAAAACATTGCCAATGATCTATAAACATACAAGCGAGATAGACTTTCCCGCAATCTATAAACTCTACAAGGTCGTCCAAAAACAGTTTCACACTATTACACGTGGAGTAAGGTGACCCTAAAATTAATCGAATCTAAAACCGTAGGAGGAAGCAAACCCCTAACTCGCACGCCATGACTAGTTGGCGAATACCTTGGAGTTATTTCTTAATGTTTTACTACTGTTTGAACAAGTAGTAGTAATTTTGTTTTCTGGGTCATGGAAATATTTGACAAGATCAATGTCGACAAATGAAGAATGGGCAGTTGGCCGGACAATGAGGAATTCACACACATAATACGTTAAGTATATCAAACACTTTTGGATTTTTCCCCTTTGTGGATAATGAGGTTAGTTGGTTACATACATACTTACATATGCATGTTGACAAAGTTGGAGCATCCAAAACGCGTTTTCACTGCAAATTTTCTCAACCGAAACGCACATCACATGGAAAGCAACATACAATTAATTTGACCCGGTAAACAAAGGGAAAAGAAAGCAAGAGTCGGTCTTTGCCAAACATATGGTTAGCCATGGTCTCCTATTCAAAAGCCTGGATCAAACACAACTTTTTGGCTCCCATCCCAACTCAACTACAGCTCTGGTTCCGTGACCAAGACAATTTGCTTTTGTCAACTAGGAAGATCTGGTTGTCATGCAACAAAAAAAACTCATGTCGGTCTACATCCCGTAACTTTGGGCAGAGCCAACTTTGGACATACGCCAATTAATGATGCAGCCGCATCTGACTCCCAAATAAACGACAAAACCAATGGAAGTGCTCAATTATTTTGGCTAATGCTGCGGATCCCCAGATATTTTAGACCCTTATATATAGATATGCATCTATAATATTCAATAAACTTTAGGGCCTAATTTATATGGATTTGACTAATGTTGGCAAAGTGGTCTTGCTTTGGGTGATTGTTTTCCCAATGCTTGGATTGCTTATAGAATTTTGTTGACTATACCATCACGGTTGTCTCCTAAGAAAGAAGCTTTTCGAAGTAAAAATTGATCAAATCTTACCTTCGGTCAACTATGTTGCAGGAAAGGTTAAATGGATTAGCTTTGTTATCCATTAAAAAAGATATGGTGTCTAAACTTGATTACGAGAGCTTAATTACTACTTTTGCTGCGAAAAATGTGATGGTTAAGTAATATATTTCGGGTTAACATATACAATGATATATTATCTGGCTTTGTATTATTATTGTTTTTAATTCTTGTAGTCTTTTCTTTTTTTGTATTATACAAGGGCCTCAAAAATAAAGTTCACATCCGGATTCAAAAAACTTAGAGCCAGCACTTCCAAATCTACACTTCCAAACACTTGGCCTTGGATTATTTCTTTTGCACTAACAAAACTTCCTCTACAGAAGCCTCTCGTTACTTCGTTAGCATTCCATATAAATGGAACCCTCTTACAATGGACTGATTCAAACTTAATACAGACGGTAGTTTCATTAGTAATCCTGGTCTCGCCGGGTTTGGCGGAGTTATTCGTGTTCATTTTGGCAATTGGATGATGGGGTTTTCCAAACAAATAGGGGAGGCTACAAATACAGTTGTTAGCCCAAAAGTTTCTATGGAACCTTAGTGATTTTTTATGATAACAAAATTGATTTTATTAATTGGAGAAATATGATTTAAATTGTGATATTTTATACTAACTTGTATAAAAATTATTTTGAAGGATTTGGGTTGGGGAACATAAGCAAATATCCTACACCAAATCACTATCTCCAATAACCAAGATTTCAATTTAAAGGGAAAAGATTAAGGATAAATCTTTTTTCTATTTTTATTTTGAAAAGCTCTTCTCTCAATTTAAAATGGCCAAGAAGCTTTATAAGGGAAGTCGGCAAATCGAGAATTATGTTATGGCTGCCTAATTGGTTTCAACGGCTATTGCATCAAACAGGAATCATTTGGCATGGTTGCTTAATTTTGGTTCAATTATCCCAAAATGCATTGGGTACCTTATTTCCTAATCAAGGTTAACGGCTAGTGGAGAAATTCATGTTGAGAAAATCTTTCACTGCCTTAATGATAGGCTATGTGTCCAACGGCTAGGGAGCAAGAAAAGGAAGATTTTTAGTTGCTTAATTGTGGTTCAATTAAGGCCATAATCTAGTGGCTCATTTTCAAAGTTGAAGATCTCCATCAATGTCTACATGCAACGTTCATATTTTCGAAGAATAAAAGGGACCAATTGTTGAAGAGAAACATGTGCAGATAATTGGAAAAGAAAGCATCATCAATTGAGCTTCAAAGTTGGTAATTTATTGAGAGGAAAAATCAAAGCTTCATATTGTTTTCATTCACACTTTTGAGAGTGTTTAATTTGTGAGATTTTTCATTGTAAAAGAGAGTGTGACCCCTTGTGAGAATTTATCTTTTTGTGAGTGATTTTGGAGGGAAAATCACTTGGTTAGGTGTGACTAGCACTGGAGTGAAAACTAGTTGGGTTAGGTGTGACTAACACCGGAGTAAAAAGTAGTTTGACCAATTGGGGCTAAATTGCTCATTGTAAAGGTTTCTCTAGCACCTACAAAGCTTGGAAGTGTTACTATTGGAGATAGTGTAGCAAATCCCAAGTTGGACACCTGGGGAGTGGACTAGGCCATGAAGTTGCGGACCGAACCACGATAAATCTCTGTGTTTGATTTTTCTCTCCTTTTAACTCTTTATTTGCTGTCATACAATTATTGTTTGTGTGCTTGAAAATATTTAATTTTATTGGGTGTTGCATTTAATTATTTAATTCCGCATTATTTTTTGAGATACACAATTCACCCCCTCCTCTTGTGTTGCTATCTGGGCCAACAACAGTAGCTGAACTATGGGCCATTGGATATCTTGGGATTATGAATCTAGATGTAGAAGTACACTGGTAAGTGGCCTATAATCGTTGCAACCGATTCTCATACTTCTGCATGGATTTCACCTTAGTAATGGATTGCTTGGGTATCAATGCTTTTTGTGGGATTTATGTGGGATGGATACCCCACATTTTATAGCCAAACTTTGAGAATTTATATTGTGCCCGATCTTAAAGCAAGTTGGGACAATTACAAAAAAATAATAAAAATTCTGGGGTCAAATATTACTATAATATTTGGCCGTGAAGTACAAAAAGCTTATTAAGAGCATCTCCACTCTTTACCCAAAATTTTATCCAAATTTGAGTAAAAACTTGATTTGATATGAAGAACTCCGATGGGCAAAAGCAAATCTAAACCTAAATTTGAGTAAAAGCCTCATTAATGACATTGTTGTAAATTTGACGGGGGAGAAAATAACTTTCAAAATTTGATATTGGATTTAGTTCTCACCAAATTTGGTGAAAATTTTGAGTAATATCAAATTTGGTGAAGGAGTGGAGAGGGCTTATTTCGGAATCTTTCCCCATGGGGGTATGTTACTCGCACCTAAGCTGATATCTGGAATAGATGTTGTGGGAAAGACTCTTTACATAACATGGTTACGAGTTCCGACATCGAATGAATCCCTACAAGGTGCCTGAAACTCTCATTTTTCCGGCGGAATTACATCAAGATTGTCAAAGTTTCATGTTCTTTGAATATAATTACCCCTTTTCTGTGTGTTCGTGATTTGAGGGCGAGTTTCCCGTTTTTAATTAAGACTCTTAAAACTCCTAAAAGTAGTTAATATATGTGAGAAAAATGATCCGTGGCAAATTCGTGTTTAGAAACTTTAAGAGCTTTAAGAAATGGTAAACTCTCTCTAAGTTCTTCCAAGAAAAGGGATGGAGCCAGAGGGGGCAGTAGGAGTGGTCGCCCCTGCAAGACAAAAAAAACCCTCTTGTATTATATAGAAAAAAAAGAAATTTTCCTATGAATTATATAGCATCGCCCCTGCAAGGAAAAAAAATCCTCTAATATTATATAGAAAAAAGAAATTTTCCTATGAATTATATAGCATTGCCCTGATAAAATATTTTGGAAAAAAAATTCTCCCCTGCATAATGAAATTTCTGGCTCCGTTCATGTCCAAGAACACCTCTCCTGACACGACCATTAAGGCCATCGATCGTGGCCCCAGTCGGATACACCTCCGTGATAGCATAAATTTTATGGAGAATTACATTTTTCCAAAATTAGATATGGTTGTACAATGAAAACCATGTTTGTTAGAGAAATTTTGTTCAATTAACAAAGACGTACAAATCGTGATAAACAATTAAGAATCAAAAGAATGCAAAAAGATCGAACAGGTATGAAAGGTTTTCAAAGTAGTTCCCTAAGTCTCGAGTTGAGTACATTCATGGCTTACACTAGTTTTCATTACTATGTATTAATTGTTGGTGGAGCACAAGCTTGAAGGAAGCATGTTTGAAATAGAAGAACGAACAAGAAGGACAATTACGAATAACTTTAAACTAGGATACTCTCTTTACGAACAAATGATATTGAGAAAACTTCTCAAATTTTCATTAGTCATAATAAACAACCAACTAGCCCTAAGGTTTTTTTCTTTTACTGGCGTGAGGTGTGTGTGTATTTAGTAAATAAGTGTGTGTGTGTGTGTTTAGTAAAAGCCAGGCATCCCCAATTTACACTAAGTCTCCTCATGTCTAGAACCTTCCCTCGCATTAATTCATAATCTAGCAATATCTCTAAAAATCTAGTTAAAATCCAAGAAAATCTAATCCTAATTGTTATTACCCATTAATTAAGTGACACATCATATAGTTTCCGGAAAGACCTTACTTGGGCAACAAAGATTCTTCCTAGTGTTGACAAGTGTCACGTTCTGCTCTGCTATGCTAATTTCGATACCGAACTAGCTTATGAAAATTACCTAAATATATAGTATATTTACCAAAATAATACTAGAACCATTTTTATGCAACAAAAGTAGGACAATTAAATAAGCCAAATGAAATATGGGCACTACTAAAATACAGGGGGTTACAGAGAGGGCCGGGTCCCCTTAGGCCGCAAGCTCTCGCACTGTCCACCATCAGTTGTCTAAGACAGTCACTCACCAAACGGCGATTGACCGTCAGTAATACAACCGTAAGTACGGTTGAGAGATCCACAAAATGATTGGACCGATTAGCTTCAACCTCATCTCTAAAATTTGAGTTTAGTTGATTTCTTTGGCCTTGTTCAGTTTAGAGTTTTAGTTTAGTTTTGATTTTGATGACATCATCATTACCCTCATTTCTCTCTTTATCTCTCTCTACTCATTACACCTTTTGACATCATTAAAACTAAACTAAACTACCAAACAAACACGGCCTTTATAATTTTCAATACAAACGAACGCTCAAACAATTTGTCATTGCAATAAAGAATGTGCCCTATCATACAACTCTCAGTTCTAACAATGGGGTATTGTATCAAACTAATTAAGCTTGTGATTTGTGAGGGAATAACTGATCACAACTCATACAAACACAAAACAAGGAGAGTTATTTATTACTCCTAAGAGATAGCATAAATTCTCTTGAGAATCACACAAATCTGTGGAGTCCAAATCGCACCCTTAAGAGGACCATGAGCAATGGCAGATTTACTACGGGGGACCATTCCATAGCAAATATGCAGAAAAACTGAAAATGTACTATTATTAGTAAGAAGCTTGGGGGGTTTGGTCCCTGCAAACCCCCCTAGCACCCCCAAGTCCGCCCCTGGTCCATGAGGTCATCCCTAATAGGAAAGACGCGTAAAACTAATATAAAAGCCACCCTGCGGCAATGGCCATGAAGATGATGCCGGAGGCAGTGACTACCTGAGGTGGAGCGGAGCTGGGTGGAGGAGGAGGGGGAAACCGGACGGGAAAATCAGGTGGCGAGTCTGGTGGAGGCGCCGGAGAGGGGGAGGTAGCAGCACCCGTGCCCTCTAGCAGTAGGGCAGCACTTGCCACTGCTACTACTAGAACAAATGCTGCAAAATTGGATTTGCTGGGCATTTCCACATTGTACTGTTTCTGTGTCTCTCAAAAGGTCTCCTTATCCTTTATTGTTCTGTGAAGCAAATGGAAATTATTTGAACTCTCAGACTTTTTTGCAATGCTCTCTTGCTATTTCTCCGGCATAGATATAGAGAGAGGCAACCGATAAAAAATATATATATATAGAGAGAGGCAGAGAACCGAGACCAAATTGGCAGTCTTTCGGTGTCTCTAATGGAGGGAAGCCACGTAAAACGATCCGGGTTCTAAATTTCAAGTTGATTGGACGTCGGTAACTATGTTTTCATAATCATTTTCTTTTTTTGAAAGAAAATAGTTACAGAAACAATTGTAGATGATTTTTTTTTACAAAACAGTAAGGTAAAGTACTCACCGATTGAATAGTTAACAATGTCCGAGCAACATGAAATTTTATGTGGATGAAAGACTCAACAAGTCGAACAAAATGAGCGGTTTAGATTAAATAATGGGACCCAAACTGAGTTCCATAACTGGCGTAGCATGCATGTTGTACATACCCTGAACCGATAGATTCCTGTTAAAGCGTAATCTTTGAATTACAAAGACGACTAGCTTTATAAAAAAAAATATGTTATGAGATGTGGAAACTTTATATCCATCTCAAAATCAATTGGCAATGAGTGGAGAGGTCCCAACATATATAAAGTGATCACCCATTCCACTCCTAAGCAATGTGGGACAATTTTCCTTAACAAGATCACGTAACTATCAATATTGGATTAATCGGCATTTCCTTCCGCACCGACCCAAATGCATCGACGGCGTTGCCGATGCCGTTGTGGGTCTCAACCAGTTGAACCAAACCGTTCATCGTTCTTAGAATCGAATTCCGAGTGGGCGTACGAGGGAATCAATGCAATCGGACAGCTGTATGAGCTTGATCCAAAATAACTCCATTTCATCCAAATTTTTTCGAATGAAATGGGGTGATTTTGGATCGACCTCATACAGTCATCCGATTGCCTCGATTCCTGTACGAGCCCACTCGGAATTCGATTTTGAAAAGGATGAACGGCTCGGATCAATCGGTTAGGGCCCAAAACGGCGTCGGTGACACCATCGGTGCACCATGGTCTGTGCACATAGCAGCGTTCTTGGATTAATTTAGCTTTTCGAACAACTAATATTTTCAATAACACTTATCAAATGAGTCATTCAAATCATAATTGTGATAGGGTTTTTTTTTATAAAAAATATAGTAGTAAGATTCCGAAAGACTCAGCAGTGCATGGAAACAAACCTACCTGTTTACACTTATCAAATGAGTCATTCAAATCATAATTGTGATAGGGTTTTTTTTAAAAAATATAGTAGTAAGATTCCGAAAGACTCAACAGTTCATGGAAACAAACCTACCTGTTTGAGGCTCCGCCTCGATAAGACAAGGCTCGGGTTGGCTCGTTTAGTAATCGAGTTGAGCTTGAGCTTGAGTTTGAATTTTGTCTCATTTAATAAATAAGTCAAGCTTTACACTCTAAAAACTCAAACATTTTTTTATCGTACAACAATTTCGTTAATAAAAAGCTTCATTTAAGAAATGTTTGTTAAGAGCTCAGCTCGTTTGTAGCAGAACTCGAGCTCGAGCACAACAAAAATTAGCTCGGGCTGACTAGTCTCGCTTGCATCCCCAAGCTACCCTCCACCCACGTAAAAAATGCCGTTGGTGTTGGACACCTGGATGTATAAAGGTCCGACTATTGACTATAAATGGTCCAATGATGAAGACATATTTTGACCGTTCTACCACATCTCCTGGGGACACGTTTGGTACGAAATTTAGCCTTTGATGGTCTTGATTGGAGATCCAGAGCTCCTTAGAATGATGGAGAATCAGTAATGTGTGGAGGTGATTCAAAGAGGTTTCAAAATTAAGGGGTGTTTGGAAGGGATTATTTGTCTTGATTTTGGGTTCTAAACTGTAGTAGTTTATAAGCCAAGTTGAACGGTCAACCAGGCAGAGCAAAATATGGTGCTCGAGCACGCATCTCGGTCTTTCAAAAATATTTTGGATAGTATGAATTTTAAGGAGAGATGAAGAGGGGAGAGAGAGGAGACGGAGGGAGAAATCCGAACCGTCCAAAATACCTTTGAAAGGCCAAAATGTGTGCAGAATACCGCCGTGTGGTACCGAGCCGGCACCCAAGTTTTTCTCATTAGTCATAACCATGATTCACATGGTTGAATGTCGTAAAGAGGAAATTATTGTGTCCGTAAAAAGAGTGCAGTGTAATTAAGCCAAAGTAGCGAGGGTCACTGTAATTCTACAAAACTCCGGAGAGGAAAGTGTAATTTATATTTTCAGCACACCCAAAACTTTGCTTTGAAATCCAAAAAAGATTCTGCATTACAGTTCCAACATTTTTTTACTCCATAAAGAAGAACAACTTCACAGCAGTTCTAATCACTTATCAGAGTGAGAATTCAAGAATTTCTCTGCCAACTTTGGACCTTATTTCAGTAACAAAATCATAGGTCCCATTTGTTTGACCGGATATGAGATTAATATTATGCTGATTGGAAAAACATCCTACAGACATATTAATCCGGTTCAAACAAACATGTCCATTATGAGATTGATATTATGCCCAATAATTTAGGGAAAATTATGAAGGTTAACAGACCAATTGATTCCAATAGTTTAGGAAGGGTGTCAGATCTTTAAATGCAAAACTAGAAAGAATTAACAAAGAAGATTTAATTGGGAACCAAACAAATATACATGGCTTAATAGATGAAATTAATCACCAATACGTATAATTTTGCACAGTAACAATAATTGATGACGCAATGAAATATTGTGGTATGAGATCATACCAAGCTTATGACTATGGAAAATTTCTGAATGCTATTCCAGTATAACTATCTATGAGTACCGAAACTTACTTTCTCAAGAAATAAAAAAGAGAAGCAGCACTGAAGCGCAGGTGGTTAATACCAAGGAATAGGATCGTGACCAACCTCGACCTCGTATATCCTGCAATATTGCCAACAGAGAAAAGAGTCCATCAATTTAGCAGCTCAAATAGTGCAGTAATGAGCCATGAGTATATATTACATTGAGCGTGCTCCTTGTCTAGCTTATGTATTCGGAGAATACTTAGGACACATGCCTGGACAAAAATGTGTCCAAAGTTGTTTAATATGTGTGGGTCCTTGGTGCATTGTATGGAACCCACGTGCACTGAATAACTATAGACACGTCTGTGTTTGTAGAACAGCTCTATGCATTTTGAACAGACTACAGGAGCATCTTGGCTGAAATAGCTCCAATTTTCACAACTAAATGTAGTATAAACAAAAAGCAATACATTGCATTAGCGTATACAAACTCAAAAGAAGAAATTTGCCGACTTTGGAGTGGTTTCAATGGCACTGATGGAACGAGAAAAGAAAAGAAAACAGTTCTCATAAAGCAGAAATTTGCGGACTTGAATAAGATTTAAGTAACAAAGAACTAATGATCTTGCCTCAGAGAGAGAGAAAGAGAGAGATCATCGATACAACATGTTGGACGATGGTAATTAAGTGAAATGGTCATAGCATTTCCCAAAGCCCCCAAGTAGAAGCAATTTAACAAGCTTCCAGATATTCTTAATAAAAATAGTACCATGATTCTGCAGATTCCAGATGCAATAAGCCAAAAACAAGATGCTTCCCAGAATAGTTTTTAAAAAATGATGAAAACCAGCAATAAATGTGGAGTTCTCTTATCAATAGTAGCTTCAGCGTTGTGTAAACTGTCTCTTAAGTATGCAGAAGCAGCAAATGACCTAGTGTTTACTGTGAGGTGTCGTACTTAAGGTTTTTCTTCATGCTTAGAGGATAATCATACATCCATATCCACCCCTTTGTTCAGTAGGCCACTGCTAACTCCAATTTTTCAACAATAAAAACCTAAATCGCCGGGAGAAATGCTGGATAGAGTTGCCGTGGACTTGTCCACCAAGAGATTGGGTGCTAATAAATGACAATGGAGCTTCAACCAATAACTTAGGATTGGCAGTCCACCAAGAGATTGGGTGCTAATAAATGAAAATGGAGCTTCAACCAATAACTTAGGATTGGCAGGTACCCGGGGACTAGTTCAGAAGAGTTTTGAGCCAGTTTCCTTTTGGAGTTTTCAGTTCCAAAAGATTAAACTCCAATGTAGTTGCAGAGTTTTGGCTTTAGGTTTAACACAAGGGATACAAAAACATCCCTGCATAAATGGAGTCCTTACAAGAAGGAATGCAATGAGATGCAGCTTAATCATCTGTTGCAGAGGTGCCTGTGACAATGTGTGTGTGTGTGTGTGTGTGTGTGTGTGTGTGTGAGAGAGAGAGAGAGAGAGAGAGAGAGAGAGAGAGAGAGAGAGAGAGAGATGACGCAAGGACAGCAAATGAGGCTCTTGTTTCGTGACAAGTCAGCTTTCGGTAATGATGTGTCAATCCATGGAGGGTACAAGTACCTACTAACACCGCTTCCATAGCACAGGTGGGATGTCCTTACCTTCTTCAAGGAAGGAAAGGACCATCGATTAAGTAAATCCTTTTCACCTTTGATCTAATAGAGGGGCCATCTAGAGTTTTATCTTTTATCCCATAAATGTAGCACAAGAATTACAGGGATAACAAGCTGACATTCTTAGAGGTTTCCAAAGTGCTATACAACCTAATTGAAGTTGACTTATCTAGAAAAACAACCAAGTTCGAGATCTGGTTATTTGGAGCGCAAATGAAAGAGACCAGTTATCTAATAAATCAATCAGTACTACCAGCCTCGATGTACCCATTCTTAATCTCATTGTGTATCATGTATCCAAGGGATTGATTTCCCGCTACGTTTCTAGTGGTCTTCATCAATTGAAAATGCTTTTTTCTTCTCCGTTTCAGAAAAGACCATATGCATCTCAAAGAGGCCAAGCAGATTATCACTTCATTTATAAATTAGTAATTGAAATGCAACAAGGGTATATAACAGTTTACATGCCAAGGGATCAAGCACAACTTCCTTTAAAAGTGAATAGATATAACTGCCTGTGTTGGTCATTTCAAAAGATGAGTTTAGTGGGACTTCTCAGATAGCTTGCGTTCATCGGTTCATCGGTTCATCCTAAGAGGTACTATGACTTCTATGTACAGGTTACCCATCGGATAGTTTACAGCATAATTACTTTACCATTTCTAAAATCAGTAAATAATAAAATTACTAGTGCCAGAACGATGATGATGTTACCATTACACCAAACCAGAAGAACTGAGATAAAGCATTGGATAGTGCATTGAGAGGCTAAAGAAAACCATACCTTTAAAGATAAAATAGATGATTCTGCAGATGAGGATTTCAACCCAGAAAACCCAATATCATACGCAGTGCTCCCATCTGCTTTAAACAGTCCGAAGTTCCTTTCAGAAGTTGCACCAGACTTCTGATATTCATTAAACAGTGCAAAAATGTAAACCTTCAACACACTTTCTGGCCGCCGAGGGGTTCCCTTCCTCTTCGCAAGCCTCTTACGTAAATTATAGTTATAAGTCCTTGCATTGTCTACCGTGGCGGCAGGCTCGCTTTGATCTCCATGCGAAGCCCAACCAGTCTCTGTAACTATAACTTCCATCTTTTTAAATCCAGAATCTTCCAAAGCAGCATAAGCCGCGTCAATCTGAGCATCAAGCATGTTGTCATAATGTAGATCAGCTTTCTCATCATATATCCCATCATTTGACTTGAAAAGAGCATAATTTATATCAATTTGACCAGGGTTATAGGTGTAGGCCAGAAATGGGTATGCATTCAAACAGAAAGGGGAACCAATCTGTGAGAAGAACTCCAAGAGTGGCTTCATGTATTGCACAACACTCTCTTTGAAAGTACAGTTAGAGGGAGGGTATGAATCACTGAAAACAGCCTGTGAATGTGCAGTGGAAATCTGAATTACGTCATGTAATTTAAGCTCTTTTGTGGCATTGTAAAGATTTTTTGCTGCACCCAAAAGTGCTCCCGAGAGTGAATCATCACTCCCACCCAGAACTTCATTTCCAACAGCAATCCCAACGATGTTGGTCCCCGGAAGGAATGCTTGCACATTTTCTTTTACCCATGTTAGGGCATGGTCAGGGTTATAACTCATTTCTTTTACAAAGCCGTTTGGAAGTCCAATCACTAGTTCAAGCCCTGATCCGCTGAAGGCCTGGAGGACACTCTGGTCAGCATCATATATTCGGACATTTTTAATCTTTGCCGCTCGGAGGAGTCTAACTACTTTATCAGGAGAGGGGATGTTATCAGCAATTCTCCCATAGTTTATCCCATAAGTTCCAGTAAACGCTTCCACAGCCGGAGAAACTAGAGAAAGAACAGAAGCAAATTCGTTAGCCACTGTGTCCATTCTATTTGCAAGAATTACAAGACACCAAGAAACTTTGCTGCCACATCACATTTCAACCATCGATACAAATTAATTTTCTCCATAAGAGTAAATGACAGAATAGGAAATAGTTGACTTGACTTGAGTAATATCGCTGGATTTTCGGTACTGGAGTAAGTTTATTTACAAAATTAAAATAATGGGACCATAAACTTTGGGATAGCAACATAATCATAATAAGCATTTGCAGTAAATTTGACTCCCCCATATCCCCCCCTCCCTCCTATTTATAGGGTTTTTTTGGTTATCGGTACTTTTTTATAGTTCCTTTCAAGTAAATTAAGCCAAGCTCTGCATATCATTACTTCGAAAATAGAACAGCGAGAAGAAGCGGTATCCATACATTCACTTCACTAAACTCTCAGGTGAACTTTTCACACTGTCAACTGCTCTAAAGGTATAATCAATTTGATTAATATTGGTTACTTGTATGATTCTTATATATAATTCGATACCAAAACCGTGCATATCAAATATAGAGCCAATAATTTTTCAACTTATGTATTTGTTTCGACCAACTTACTTAGACATTGTTGGCATCACATTAAACCCAAAAAAAAAAAAAAAGTGAGAACTCTCTTCTGTCTTCCAAAAGAAATCAACCAAATAAAAGCTGTAGGTACTTTTCCAGAACATGCGGTTGCTTCAATGTTACTACCCATTAGTCCAATTTTTGCGGTATCCAATTTGAGACTCCTAAGATGTATAATCAATACGTGCCAAGGAAAAAAAAAAAGCGTAGTTTTTCGGTAGGTAAGCAGAAAAGTCATCTTAAAAAAGGTAAAGAGCTTGAATACAAAAAATGGAAATTTCCTCATACAAATTCCCAATTAGTCAACCAAAAGGGTATCATCCCACCACTTCCAAAATGACCCAAAACACAAAAAACCGAAATTTCCTAATACAAATTCCCAATTATTCAACCAAAAAGGTACCACCACTTCCAAAATGACCGAAAACAGATTTCGTTCAGCAATCAACACACATACAGCATGTAAATATAAAAACCAGATCAGTGATCTAGATCACCCGAAAAGAACCGATAAGTACAGTTCAAATTGCAAATGAAAGAACAGTAAAGTTACCGTTCGGTATGATGATGATAGAGAGCACGATAAGTAACCGGAGCGAAAACCCAGAAATCGAATTCATTGCTTTGAATTGAAGATCAAACAATTCCATACAATTCGTCCGATAAAGTAATTGCCAACACTTTTATATTCCATAAGACGAATCAGAATACCTTCTACTTCTCTATCTCTCACACTCCCTCTCTCTCTAAAAGAAGAATGATATTCTATATCATCCACTAGAATGGATAGTTAGGAGTTCGGACGGCCGGAGTGGGGTGGTTTGAAGCGGAATCAAGGTGGGTTTTGGCGGTCCTTTTCTAGAGAGAGAGAGAGAGAGAGGAGAGAGGAGAGAGCGAGAGAGAGTCTCAGGCATGTTTGATTTGGTATTTATTGTAGACTACGGAGTCTGTGTTGATATTTTAAACGCGTAGTCGTTTACTATACACGACTCCTTTGAGTCCTTTCCACATCCTCGAAACCAAACGCGGCATAATGTTTTGTTTCCTTTTATATTACAGTAATTTATTCTTTTGTTTCTGTTTTGTGTTTTTTTGAAGAATAATGGCCTTTAGTTGGAAAGTTATGAATTTTATTAGGAAAGTGAATTGGATAGAAAAAACTTGTACCGTTTTTTATGTTGGTCCTTGGCAATGAAAAGTTTAGGACTTGGCACCTAGGTTTTAGGATTCCTTCTCTTTCTACCCAGTTTTTCAAAAGATTTTAGCACTCAGGTGCTAAAATCATGATTTTTCAAATAAAAAATGTAGTGGTTCCGTGTATTGTTTTTCGATTTTTTTCGTACCAAATTAAAGTACTTCTCGTGCACTTTAATTTGGTGCAAAAAAATTAAAAAACGATACACAGAACCACTTCATTTTTTGATTTAAAATATCAAGATTTTAGCACCTGGGTGCTAAAATCTTTTGAAAAACTGGGCCTAAGGTATAGTAGTAATAGTTTGATACTTCCTCCATCTGAATTTGTTTGTCCCTCGTTCTATTGTAATCGGATAAAAAATTAGTTATATCTTTAAATTGGTAAATAATTATATGTCAAATATAGATCTTGTTCGATAGATCTTGATTAGTTCTATAAGACAATGTTTTAAAATTACATACAACATTACAAATTATAAGATACGATTATTTGAAAAGTGGCACGAACTCTCAAAATAAACTAACAAATCTGAATGGAAGGAGTAGTTTCCAAAAAAAAGGGTGAAATTTCTCTCAAGTCCCATGAAATGCTCCGTTATTAGACTTATGGGTTGTTCCAGCAAAACTGTTTTTTTTTTTTTTTGTGTTTGAAAAGCTGTCTTTTATAGTCTTTTTTTTTGGGTGTTTGAATTGATATATTGTGAGAGAATGAAATGTCTAATATAATGTGAAAATACTGTAAAAAATAATTTACAAAAAAAAACTGTTTAAACAAGCTCTAGTCCTCTTCTACGCGTAGTCCCGATGACCAAATACTCGATGGAAAGACCAAATGTCTCACTTTCATGCTTTCGCAACTACTAAGAACCGCGCTGAGACCCCTTTGTGGGTCCCAATCAATTTTGAACGAAATAGAATGATGTGGATCAAGCACCTAGGAGTGTCCAATTAAGTTGATTCCCACGGAGACTTACTTGGAATTTGATTATGGAATTAATGGATGGCTTGGATCGACCATTTGAGACCCAAAAGTGGGTCTCGGGCACCGATCAGTGCGTGGTCGGTACTAGGGGGTCAATACCCTTGAATTTTCCGGAAAAAAAAACTAATAACTATTTGCTCTTCATCTCACTTCTCTTCCTTGAAACCAATCTCTTATAAATTTAAAAAAAAAAAAAAAAAAATCCTTCCCGCGCCTTCTGAATTTTTGCAGCTCTTTGCCCCATGTGTCTATGATCTCTCTTAATGTCGAGCGACGAACTCTATGGTGCATGTATTCTTGAAAATTTCTCAAAAATTCGATGTGACTAAAACGGTACTTTCAGAGGGTCTCTCAAGATAACTAAAAGGATTCACGAAGTGAATGTTACAAGTGATTATAGCAAGTTAATACACGTGATTAAAAGACAAGATTCAAGTCGTGGGTTATAGAATTCAATTTTCAACTTTATTGTTGGGAGTTACAGGAGTTATTTGTATACGCTCAATTTAAACAAGAAGATCTTCATTGTCGAACCACAATTGTGGCATCAAAGTTCATTAATATACATTTGGTAATTCTCCAATTTTACTATTAATTTTTTTTTTAAGATCTCATAAAAAACTTACGGCAGATTGATTCAAATATAGTACTATAATTTAATATATTTCGTAACCTTACTTATCGATCGGAGAACAAAAAAATTACTATAGTAATAAATGGTGACATTAATTGTTGGAGTTTGATTCAAACGTACACCTTTCACGTGTCTGACAGGTCATTAGACACCGTGACGAAATTCTCAACAACTCTAATATTTTAACACGAAATCAGTACACGTTTCTTCAATCAAGGGATTGGCGGTCGAGTAAGGGAACCTGGGGGTGCTGTGCATCTCCATGCACAAAGACTGCTGCTTAGCCTACTACGGCCGCTTGTTTGGTATTTTTTCGACAATTGAAGATGTTCATTACGTAGATCTCATCGAGTACTACAAATGTGTCAAAAATCAACTTCATCGGATATCTTTTATATCTCATCGAACACAAACAACATGAAAAAATGGTTTTTATCCACTGTTTGTGTCCATTTGTATTCTATTTGTTTTCAAAGTATTTATATTCCAATGATTTACTTAAAGGTATTCAACCGAAATTGATTTTTTCAGACACTTATAAGACTTCGGCAGATCTACACTAACATCTCCCATCATCGGAAAAGGTGTCGGCGCTAGCTGCCGCCACGGTAGGCACAAAGACCCCCCCGCCTCGCTAGCAGCGTGAGACTTAAGAGTTTGTTCTTTCCTAAATTAAATTTTATATTCGACTGTTCTAACTTCTAACTACTCCTATTGTGTGGCAAAATTGTCTAGTTTGGATTATTTGTATGAGATCTTGAAATGAGCCCCACGTGACTCTATATGTAGCTTAGCCTCCTCGCTTGCCTCTAAAACGATGTTGTTTTAGGGGCTGCATGGTGCAGCAGCACCTTAGGGTCGCTACAGATTCTTGACATCCCGTTAATATAGTCTCGTGATCTCACATGATAATCTGTCAAGTGGTTCCGAAATAAAACCCCAAAATTTTTACTTGGTAATTCGATCCGTTCATTTCATTTGCCTCAATGTTATGATCATTTTATATATGTTAAATTTGGTAGATTCGACATCGGTAAAGGTAGATTAGACATTTGTAAAGGCTTTGCTGAAGCATAGTTTGCAAATAAAAAAGATTATTGACCATCTATTTCTCTTATGAAAAATACGCTTCATTTAGACAGAGATATTATATAAACATGATTTTCTTCTTGCAAGGACGGCGTATGCTCCCAGTCTTAAATTATAAAATGAATTGCTTCGACCATTGTATGCTTCGAGTCTTAAATTACAAAATGAATTGCTTAAATCATCCAATAAATTAAATCACAGGGAATCCTATTTTGCATCGAACGAGAAATCACATGAGATTTTGCCACGCAAGAGGAGTTCTCTCGTCAGTATCAGCTCACCTAACATATTCAAGATTTCAAATTTAAGAATACTAATTCCTGCCACAATATATACAAAGACCAACCAAATCTATATACAATTAAAATTTAAGATTAATTAGTGCAAAGACCAAATCTATATACAATTAAATTCCTGCGCGCCACAATATATATCAACGCACGCATGGAAAAACGCACTGCCTTTCTTTATCTAATTCATTTTTGCCTTATTTATTCCAGTTTAATCGGTCTAATATACTCTCTCTGTTTCAAAATATTTGTTTAATCCGCAAAAGTGACAAACGAGCACTTGATAATGATTAAAAAAAACAACAATTTAATAGGTATAAATGAATTCTTTTAATTCACGGAAAAAGTGTGAGTTTTTTCTTAAATTTTTTGCGAACTGGACAAATATTTTGAGAGGGAGGACGTATGCTATTCCAGCATCATACGCATGTATACGTTACAAGTTGGCACACTCCAATTGGACAGAAAATTGTCCTCCGACCGAAGCAAGACATAGATACATGAAGCCAACAGCAAGGAATAGATGAAGTAGAAGAATCTTCTAGCTAGTTCTACCTAACACACTTGCTTAGTCTTCAAATTTGTTTTTCAATCCTTCCATTGTCCGCCCGACGATAAAAGTGCATTCTTACAGGTAAGAAAGCTCTTCAAACAATAAGAATGCACACATTTTTATCAGTAAAAGTTCATTTTCATCGGCCAAAAAATATTTTTATTGTCCGTCCATTGGATGGACGGTAGAATTTTCTTTTGTTTTTTTGTTAGGTCTAATATTTTTCTGATAATCATAAAATAAAGGGAGTTGAAGCCTTCCTCTTCCATCGCAATCATTCATTTAATGACGTAATTAACTTTTATTAAACTATTGAGTAGTCAAGAAAGCAACTTAAGCCTTTTGATAGGTACAACTACACGAGAGAGAGAGAGAGAGAGAGAGAGAGAGAGGTTTGCTTTATTGCATGGATACGTCTTTTCCGATATTTTACAAGATATTCAATTCTATGCATGAATACTTTATTTTACGATATTTACAAGATATTCTATGCATGGAACTTGTAGCGGTGATCACATGAAAGCATGACGCTCGCAATTTCATTATCTTGTTTGTGAGAGTGTAATATTTTATTTTGAGATACAAGAGCTTAAGGACATTACAATTGTGCAGTGTTACACATAGGCCCAACCCCGGTAGGGCTGGTGGTGGAGCTACATAGGGGTGGGTTGCCCTAGCTTTCCTTCCCGAATTCCTATTTTTCAGTATATTTTACATATTTTTTTAATAGGTATTCTAAAAAAAATTATAAATTTTCGACAATAATTAACATGTGTTGAACAATTTTCATTCTGAAAACACTAAATTATGGTAAATTATACCATGCGATAATGGTATTGCATGTGTCTACCGAATGGTATGATAGCAACAATACTCAAGATTAATTTTCAATTTATGAAAACAGTCCCATAAAAACTCAAATTACTGAATTTAGTCGTGAAAAAATCTTCTAACCAAAATTTCTTACATAATGTAGCCTCTTCCAACTTCATTTTCTGGCTCTGCCACTGAGTAGGGCTACTCGAATCGGTTACCCTTAGATATTCTCAACTGAGAGATCAATGGGTTAAATCTTGTCAAACGCAAAAATTGATCATTACTTGTCGACTATAGAAGTCTTTCGTTTTTTATTTGTTTCTTTCTTATATAAACTATTTTAGGCTTGGTTTTGTTGTTGTGGACTCTCATGCAATTGATTTCTTTGGCCTAACTTTTTGGGAGCTTTTTTGGCTTGGTCTTTTTTTTTATTATTGTTTTTCTCTTAATTTTTAATAGATTCTAGTCACTTTTTTTACATCATTTTGCTTGTCTTGACGAGATAAATCAAAAAGTACAAAAAAAAAAAGATCAAGAAGACCCAAAAAAATATAGTTCTTATAGTTGTATAAGAACTTTTTACAAATTTTGTCTATGTTTTTATACTTTTCAGATTTCTCTCATTAAGACAAATAATATGATGTAAAAAGTTGACCCGAACCTAATAAAAATTAAGAGAAAACGACAAAAAAGACCATGCAAAAAAGTCCAACTTTGATAGTACTAAAGTTTTTCTTTTTGTGTGTGAAAAAACTCAACAAAATTTTCAATTGGACAATGGGGCAAAGCTTTGCAAGATAGTATGAATGGAAGTGGAGGACCTTCAAAGACCTTTTTTGTTGTTGGATTTTTTCCTTATATATGGAAACATATGTGCAGTGTGCGTTTGTGGGGGTGAAAGTGATCCTCAACCTTTGGTTGAATGGTGCAGATCATCCATGGTAGCAGTCTTTAGAGCTGGCTTGCTATCAATAAGATAAGAGTTGCTTTGGTATGAAGGTAAGCCTTGTATGGTTAGTTTTATTAACAAAAGCCACTTATTGGGTTAATGGACTTAAGCTTTTTCGATCTTTACATACACCAACTAGAATCGACCACACAAGGGAATCTACTTTTACTTCTTTCTTGTGTTTGTTGCACTTTTGTGGAATGTGTGTTGACTCTATTCTGAGGTTTGATGAGAGGCTTGAAATTAATTGTACTACGGTGTTTCGTGTTGTGTCGTGCTGATTTTATTTATTTATTTTTGTGTTTGACGTGATTCGTGTTGTGTCGGTTTCGTGTTGGGTCGTGTCTCCTTTCTTGTTGTCTCGTGACGATCAGTGGCGACTCCAGAAGTTCGTAAATGTGGGGTCATTCATAAACGTCAAATACTTTTACCAATTATAAATCAAAGAAAAACATCACAATAATAACAACCAAAAATCTTATTCTAACACAAATTACATTTAAAGCTCAACCTAATTAGACAGGTCAACATCTCCTTGTCAAAAGAACAAAATGAAATACTAGGATTCAAACAAACCACACAAATAATTAACTTTTATGAACTTTTAGGAGTTATCTAGCAGTGTAACCACCAAATTTAGGGGGTTCATTTATGAATTTTTCGAGAATTTCAATCCAATAGTAGTATTATTTTTTTGGTCGTGGGGTCAGCTAACCCCTCTCCACAATGTGGAGTCACCCCCGGTGACGACGCTCATGCTTAAAAACAAATTACAAAACCTAAATGTAGAATGAAAATTTAAGAAGAAACAAAGAACAATGAACTAGTTACAATAAAAATATCACAATAATTGTGAAATACGAACTGTGTTTTTGGTGTTATGATTTTTTCATGTTTACTTTGCTCAGCTGTATGGATAGTACATTTTCATAAATTCACATGCTCAAACAGGAAATATTACTTTTAGATAATGATTGTTTGTCTGCGGTGAAAAATGACAAATAATCACGAAGGCCTGAACGTAAACACTAATGCTAAACGGTCAAGTGCAGACGTGTCAAGATTGGATTGAACTCCAATGTTGAAAAGGACTCATGCCTTCTCAAACTTCATGGAGGTTTATGTGTCTCTTTTGACTTCTTATTGTAGCAATTGCATGTGACCCAAAGAGTAGAATCACACTTAGTTTGTCGTGCCTTATCAAAAAGGACTTATAATTTCCCAAACAACTTGGAAAATAGAAAGCAATTAGGTAAAATAAAATCCAACTTTATTAAAAATGATTAACAAAGATGGAGTACAAGGAAATATAAAGACGAAAGCTAGTCTAGGCTAGGCAAATGTTGGACAAATAAGATAAAAAAAAATTCACGTGAGTGGAAGGATTAAAACTTTGAGAAGAGAGTTGGGTTTGTAAACGTTAGCATTGTGGTTGAGGAACCTACAATCCTCCTTTGAATCTTATATTTATAGGCCAACGAGTTCTATTGTTGGCGCCTTGATCTTCAATCTTCCCACCAAGAAGTTTGGAATTTAGTCCAAATCAATCTTCATCTTGTTAGTTCAGCTCTTTGCATTATCTTCAAAACTGTAATTTTTCCTCCAAAACGTAAAACCCAGTGGCTAAAGAGTTCATATGTTACAGGGCTCTACCTAACATTATCTCTACATTTTTTCTTTACCTTAAAATATGGATGGCCAATGGCTGAAGAGTCCAGACCTTGGCCAATTCCTCCTAGCATTATCTACGTGTGAATACAACAACAATAACATAACCCATTTAGTCTCCAATAATTGGGGGTATGGGCGGGGGATGGATAGGAGACAGACCTAATCTTTGGCAATAAATGCACAAAGTGGCTGCTCCCAGAATACCACTGAAACAGATGGAGAAAATGTGAATAATGTAAAAAAAAGAGAGGGAAATGCATCTAACCACTTTCCCTATTCTTATTTTGTGGGAAGTTGGAAGCAATTAACGATTTAATTTTAAATGACAATTATCTAAAACAACCTCCTCTTTAACAACTTATTCCCTAATTATGTGGGAATTCAAATTTCTTCCAGAAGCATCAATTTGTAACCACTTCCCAAACTTCACGTGGCCATAGGAAAAATGGATAATATCTTTGTGTAAATTGATCTCCATGGAAATATTATTCGGCGTGTCTCGCTCCGAACAAATCTTGAGCAAAATTAAACACCATGTAGCCAACACCCATTGAGCAAATTTGGATGACACCAATAAATCTTAACATCTCTCAGTAAAATTCATGTGCCGAGATTTTAGGTCTCGTGGCGGCTTGATAAAAAATGCCAAAAACGGGTGTAATCTTAAATGCAATGATTAGGGGTGCACGTCGGCCCGATAGCTTGCCCAATCCAGCCCGGTTCTTTTAGGGCTTGGGATAAATATTTAGGCTTATAGGACCGGATTGGGTTGAGATTTTAAGCCCGTTTACTAAATGGACTGGGTTTGGAAAACTTCTCTAAAACTCAGCCCGGCTCGGCCCGGCCCGATTTAAATAATATTTTATTTAAATAGTACATATAGAGATTGATAAATATCGGAGAGTTCCATTTTTTTGAATATTTTAATTGCACTTTAATTTATAGGTCTATTTTAAATATTTTTGTAAGAACTTAGAACTTTAAATATATTATTGTGGTTATGAATTGTAATTGTGATTGTTATGGTTGATTAATTTATGTTTATAATACTATGCTTTAATATGATAAATGGGCTTCTTGGACAGGTTTGGGAAATTAAAATTTTATTTGGGTTGGGCTTGGGCAAATTAAATGAAGACCGATTATAAATGGGTTGGGCTTGGGAATACACTAATCTCGTTATTATCTAGTATAAGCTCAGTCCGAGCCCAGCCCAGCCTGGTGTATGTGCACCCCTAGTTGTAGCATGATAATCAAAAGTCCAGGATCGAATTTCACAAGGAAGGAACTTGGAACTATTGAGAGGCTTACTTTATGGAAAGGGTTTGGCTTTAGGACAGCCAACCTGTTGATTTGTTTGGGGGATTAATAATTTCTCCCTCTCATGTAGACTGGGGCAGGGGTGGCTCCAGGATTTTCATCCAACGCTGACAAAAACATATAGTGTCTATGATGAAAAGCAAAATGGAAAAAAAAAAAAAACTTTGACTAGTTAAAAGAGATATATACATATACACTTTGTTTGACAAAAAAAGACTCCAACATTGTACAAAATTTCACGAGGATTCATATTTTGAAACCGTTGAATTGTAGCTTCATTATCAACACTCTTAAACATGTTCTTCTTAATGAACGTTACCAAATAAACTTTCAACAATTCATCTTCCAGAGAAAATGGACAATTAGTGAGACGAGAAGAAAAAAAAAAACCGTTTGATTCCCTTTAATTTTTTAGTGTTTTCACAATGAACCAAATGCAATGCAACCACTATCCTTTAATGTGTACTATATATTGGGCTCCCATAATTGGGTTAGACTTGTTTTGTTTTGTTGGGCTATAACAATTTGGTTCAAATTTAGTTGGAAACATTTATTTTAATCTCGCACAAGTAACCCAACACTGACCATATTAAAGAAAATTTTATTTTGTATCTAAACTTTATTTTTTTTCATGCACTTTTCGAACCCAAACGACCTCACTGGCAATAGGGTGGAGTCGCCCCTGGACTGGGGACTTGGGTTGCTAAATTAGGGTGAGTTTCCAATACAATATTGTCGTTATTCTTGAAATACAAGTTGTCAAATCAATTGATGTATGTGAAAGGAATGACTTGTTAATTTCAGACCACTGAATTTGTTGGACTTGGAGGGTCATTATCGGCCCAACGATGGTTGATTGCCACTGACCATGAACCCATTCCAGATCTGAATTCGAGCTGCATCCATCACCTAAGGCCCATTATAGAAACTGAAAAGGCCCATTAGAGAAACTGAAAATAAATGTGCCAGAGACCTCGATTATTGAAAGCCCATCAATTCTTATTATTTTTATTTTTTTGTCACCATTACTTCCCATAAATTTACACTTTTTTGGACTAGCAAATTTAACTTATTGAGATCTTCAAATTACTTCGGAAAAAAGGTCAAATAAAATTCTCTCGAGTAATTTATTTTTGAATTAAACAATACGCCTTTTAATGTCTAAAATTATATAACGAGGGGAATAGAATGCTACCAAAATTAAAATTGCTCAAAAGAAAATAGACCGAGCTAAGTCCGAAATCTTATTTTATCTTTAGTTAGGTGCTTTATTTTGTATAGAATATATTGACTCCGGTCTCTGGTCTCTTTCCTTCTCCAATATAGGGGGAAGTAAATATATTATGTAAAATCTCAATTCCTAAATCCTTTTTGGGGCGAGGTTAGACTTTTTTTTTTTTTTTTTGAACTGCTGGTTAAACCAAATTGGAATGCATGTAGAATTTATAACGCAAGCCTTGAGGTAAGTTCGGTTGACCGATGGGTTTGCTGTCACAGAATTGTGTTGGGTTCAATTTTTGGGGTCAAGTCGTAATAAAGTAATTTTTTTTTAATCTTGTAGTCCTAGCGATTTTTTTTTTTTTTTTCTGAATTGCTGGTGAAACCAAATTGGAATGAAGGTAGAATCTAGAATGCAAGCCTTGAGGTTAGTTCAGTTGACTGATGAGTTTGCTCTCACAAAATTGCGTTGGGTTCAATTCTTGGGGTCAAACCGTAACAAGCTAATTTTTTTTAATCTCTTAGTTCTAGCGTAAATGATTTGCTTTTAATTGAAACATGCTCAATCAAAGTGCATTTAAGTTAACCTGAACCAACGACTCCTATATTAAACTGCAAAGTTTTCCATCTCTTTAAATGACTAAAATACCCTCCAACTTGTGTAAAATGGCTTTGGAACCAAGATCAGAAAATCCAATAATCTTATCCACTTTATAGTCCCAAACTTCCAAGGCCACTTCTTGATTCTCCCCCATGAGAAAACAGAAAAGCAAAGGAAAAAGAAAATGGCAACAGTTTTCCTCTCCACTGCAAAAGCCTTTCTCTACTCTCTATCATCATCACCTTCGCCATCACCACCACCACCACATTCAATTCAAGGCCAAAAACCCAATGTAAGGCCACAACAGACTCTGTGCAAAGGAGTGAGTGATTCAACAGCACATTATAAGCCCCCAACTCTCACTAAAAGAAACCTTTCTCTCTCCCTCACTACCAGTTTCTTGTTCTCCATAGCTGGACAGGGCTACAACTCTGTTTCCAATGCAGCAATACTCGAAGCCGACGACGACGTAGAGCTGCTGGAGAGGGTGAAGAAGGACAGACAGAAGAGGCTTGAAAGACAAGGAGTCATCAGCTCATCCAATAAGGAGAAAGGTTAATTGGTTAATTTGTTTAATTTTTTGGACTGAGTAGTAGTTCTGGATACTAAGGGCATATATTGGTGAAAAATTATGGCTCTGAGCTTTTTGGCCGGTTTTTAAACAGTTAAAGTTGAAAAAATGTATGGGAAAATGTGAAAATTGGATAAAAACAGATGTGTGTCTTAAGCCCTAACTATCTTCTAGTGGACGGTCATTAGAAAGACATGATTTTGATTCATCCCAGTTGTATTTGGGCGGTGATTAAGGTTGAAAAAAGGTATGAAACAATGTAAATAGTGGATAGAAATATATTCTTTTATTTTGTGCAATGTAATGTGTAAAATGAGTGCTCATTGGTCAAATTCTCTGGATCATAAAAGAAGGAAGTATAGTAAAGAACACAGAAATTAATTTTGGTATCTTGACCTGCCCTCTCTGATGCCTTTCAACTTTGATTTGGGGGTATGCTTCTGCAGCAAAACGTCCTTGTAGCTCCTTGGTTCTTGGAGGTTTAGGGGGGCCACTGTTTGAGTGGTATTCTGAGAGGAGCCACTTTGTGCATATTGCTGAAAGTTAGGTTTGCCTCCAATTATCTCGCCTATAACTCAATGATCGGGAGCTAGATGGGTTCTGTTATTGTTGTATTGTAATGTGTAAAATGTGTATTGAGAGATTTCCTTTGGTGGTAGTCTCTTGAATCTTGATCAACCACTAATGAATGGTTGTTAGCAATACCTTATTTTGATTCATACCATTTATTAACGGATAGAGGTTAAAGAGGATGAAACCATATCAAAAGTGGATAGAAATAGGTGTTTTAATTTGGGTTATAAAACATTCAAAATGTGTTTTGAGAGGTTATCTTTCGCGTTGTGTGTCTCTTAAGATGCACTAGTGGATTGTCGTTAGCAAGACCTTATTTTGATTCACAGCCCCCATAATTTTTTTTTTTCGATTCTTAAAAATTTTCAGAATATAGATCAGTTCATGAATTTTTCTCTGAATTTCTTAATTTTTTCGCTCTTAGATCCAGTTTTAGCTGAATGTCCATTGAAAAATGACAGACACGGATCCCACACCCTTATCATAGTGTCAAGTATCCAAGACGGGTATTGCAGTCATTAAAAGAATACATGTATGATTTCAGCAAGTTCTCTAACCACCACCGCGGCCACTACATTATTTTTGCAGCATATCTACAAGATCTTGTGTACAAGCTGAGCAAAGTAGGCCAAGCTATCGAAAACAATGACCTCTCTGCTGCAGTTTCAGTTCTTGGTCAAAACACCGATGCAGATTGGGTCCGGAAAGCCAATTTAGCCTTTTCCAAGGTCTTCTAACTGATCACACTCTTTGGATATTTTCTCCGTACGTTCTAATGTTATGTTTTAATTTTGGATTTGTGAAGAAATATGAAGAAACTAGTAGTAAGTTTTTTTTTTGTTCTTCTTGAAAATCCCTCCACGAATCCAAAATTCAAATGCAGCCTATAGACGGATTGTCTTAACTGGATAATTGTAATGGTTTTTTTGTCTACCTTTTGTATAGTTGAGCTCCAGCCCTGAGGAGAAGACGGAGGTGGACGCATTCAACACCTCACTGGCTTCGTTGATTTCATCAGGTTAGGTTTCTATGAATCCTATCTGAAAGTTTTATTCCGTGACATACAGGATACGTATGCCATCTTGTATCCTTTTTTTTTTTTTTATAGAAATCCTACCATACGTTGACGCATATTACTATATATATGTGTGTGTATCCTGATTCCGTATGTATCATGCAATAACGTAATGGAAGAAATTAAAACATTATTGCAAAAAGTGGAACCTCAAATGATTAATCCAAGTTGTTCGAGTGACATTTAAACCATTTGAAAGATATCCAACCTCAATGTGGGGCTTGAATAGAAGAAACATCATACTTCGATAGTGTTTTGGGGAATATTATTAGGGAGTTTCTTTTATGTCCTTGACTAAGATAGTAGAAAACCTCAATCTGATAAATCCCAGTTGAGAGACTTTAAATTTTGCAACTTAAGAACTTAGTTTGATGGTATTATTAGGTATAAATACTTGTTAATTATATATTAATTCTTGTTAGCGTATTTTACGATACACGATACGTATCCCGATATGATTTATAAAACAAGAAAAATGATTATCGGGATACGTATTCTAATTTCAAAACCTTGAACGTGACACAAAACACTAAACAATATAGAGCGATTTTTTACAGAATGACGCGTTGAGTTGTGAAACTGTTGTTCAAATAACAAAGAACTCTTCAAGATCCTATGTAGTCAAGGTAACATAACTCCTCTCAAATAGAATCAAATTGGTGGATGGAAGTCTCTGTAACCATATATATATCGATATCTATAGTGGGATCATATGGAGGACGACGTCATTCTGGTAGAATATTCTGCATGAAAATAATGCAATCGAGGTAACATTAAACCCGAGCACCATTTTTAGAGTGCCGCCTTCTAAAGAGTTCTGTTTACCTGAATTTTAGTACTCATGAACAAGATGTTGATTACACGTTGGATATTTCTCATTTTGCGAGTCTAATCTATATGCTTTCTGGATTTCACAGTTATCCGGAAGGATGTCGATGCCTCTAAAATAGCTTTCGTTTCATCTGCAACTGCATTAGAGAAATGGACTGCCTTGACAGGGCTCGTTGGCCAGCTGAAAGGACTCTGAATTAGGGAGATGGAATTCTTTTTCCCCTTTTCTTTGTTTGGTTTTGGATTATCTGCGAGGATTTCTCCTCTCATTCTTCCTCTGATTTTTTCATTTGATTCTTCTCAGCTAAAAGTTGTTTTTTCAAATAGCTAGCAGATATCTGTATCAGCAGATAAGTTTCTTCAAGTTTGCCTTTTATCTAAACTGAGGGTTACTCGGATACATCAAAAGTGGCCTGGAAAAGTGAGTGAATGTTTCAAATTCACGTGCTGATTTTTTTCTTGTAAACCACCTGAACTATGAGACTGCACAAAATTCAACATCTTGGACTGGTTAAAAGAATCCCTGAAAGTGTCCATAAGAGAGAAATGAATGACTCAAATTCACGTGCTAATCTTTCTCTCGCTAATCACCTAAATTATGAGACTGCACAAAATTCAACATCTTGGACCTGTATTGTACCATAATTTGGAACCATTATTGTACCAGATCAACTCGTCCAATACATAAATTGCTATGGCATCAACATTTACTAGTAAGATAGGGCAAAACCCAAGTCAAGTCTCAGTACTATCTGAGCTTGCTTAAAACTTGTACAGCAGCAACCCAGGAGAAGAGCACACTAAGTTATGCAGGATGAATAAACTCAAAAAAAGCTCACAAGATCAGCTACCGAATCGCATATGCACTTTATTACAACAACAGTTTCAACACTAATATGTTACACAATCTCTGCAAGCTACAAGTTCCTTCAATGCCCCAAAGGCAGCAGCAGCAGCATTAAAGACCTAATCTACAACATAACATTACATAGAGGGGCATTCTATCGTGGAAGTTTTACATACATGTCAACATGAACAATCAGAAATACACTGTAACTACAATACTACAGTCATCCAAATGACGAGGCTGGCAGAAGTTGGGAATGTGAGCAACTCATGGCTTGGAGTCTTAAGGTTCACTGCCATTTTCGGCCATTTCTCCCTCCACCTTCCTTGTCTCACTGTCAATTACCTTATTTTGTTCCTCATTTTTAATGTCCATTGCTTCTTTCCCATTAGTTTCTCCTTCAATTCTGTCACTACTTTTCTTCTCCACTTTCTCCTCACCTTCAGTTGGGTACTTCTTTTCCTCAGCAATGACTGTATCCAGTTTGTCCTCCAGCAGTTGTCCCTCTTTTCCTTGAACTTTTCCCTCTGCTTCCACTTTATCATTTTGAGTTACTTCAGAATCATCAGCTGCTTTTTCTTTCGGCTTTTCTGCTTCTGCATCTCCCTCCTTGCACACTTCAGCATCAGCCATTTCAACCTCTCCTTTTTCGTCCACTTTCCCATCTGTGCCCTGTGTTTCTTCTTTTTTCTGATCTTGGTTTTCTGTCCCCACATCCTTATCGATTTCCTCAGCTGCAGTATCCTTCTCAGTCACCTCAACTTCTTTGGCCACCACAATTTCTTCAGGCCCGTCTTTTTTCTCCTTCTTTGTAACTGAAGTTCTACGCTTCTTTGGATGCTCACTTTCTGGTGGAGAAGACACCTTGATTTTCTCACTAATGCGGGCTGATCTCCTTGGAGTTTCGCCAGACCCCCAATCAAACTCAGATATTGCTGGCCCACCGGGGTGTGATTTCAGGTATAGTTCTAGGTGTCGTCGGTTTGTGATCTCCTCTCCCGTTGGAGCAGTAAATACGATCTCATTTTTCTTAGGGGTGCCTCCTTTCTTGGGCATGAACTACACCAAAAAAAACAAAGCAAGCATTGAGTTTTACAACTTTCCATCTATAAAGAAATTAATCAAATACAAAACAAAAATTAAAAATAAAAAATCAGAAATAGGCCCGACAAATGTGAATGGGTTTACGAAGTGAAACACTATAACAGATCATAAAAACAGGAGGGTAAACTAGATAAACTTGGCTATGGTAAAGACGGTCTATTTTGCCAGTCTCCCTTGTTTGCTTAGTTGCAGGTTAAATGATGAACAACAAAGCATGGAGTTATAAAAGATGTAGTGGCTTTTTGTTTCTTCCTCCAATGAATCCATATTGTTTGATTATCATCATTTGAATGTTCTACTAGTAAAGTGATATACAATCTTGCCCGATAAGCAAATCTTATAAGGTTAATAGTGAAAGAACAAAACAAACCGCATCCCCCAGTGAACAGAATATCCCATTTAGTGTGGGAAGTAATGTTCACATCATCATCATACTTCCCACTGAAGAGCCAAAGGATGTTCCTTCCTCGCCATAAAAAGTCCAAGCAAACAAAGGATATGTGATCCCCTTTAATTTACAAGTCCAAATGGATACTTTAATTTGTTTTGCCTTTAGATTAATTAAATGGATACTTCAAATTTGTTCTCTTCATAGTTATGATGTTCTGTCTTTTCTAGGGCCTTGGTCAAACCAAGAGAACAAAGTGACATGAATGCAAAAGCTTAATTAATTAATCACCAAAGTTTTCAAGATGGTCGGACCTCCATTGATATAATATCAAAAGGAATCGCACTCATAAAAGCCGACAACAAACCATTCCACATAATGCCTCAACCAAAATTGGTTCCTATATAGGTAGAAGAACGATGATCTGTCACCTCCTAATCAAGAAACCGTAAAGAAACTAGGATCTTTTCACATGTTCAAGAAAAGGATATTTTCACGGGCTATGCACTCCCCACAAAAAAAGCAACCTCTTGATGGAGTAACCTTCCCCAAAAAAGCCCCATAAAGAAGGCATTGAACTCCTCTTTCTTATCTCCAACTTATCACAAAACATATTGACCTTCTGCAACACTTGAACCGAAATGAAGATTGAAATGATCAGTTAACAGTTCCTTTAATCCATCTCGCACATTCCTTCTAGAAAAAATATCCCCAAAACATTTCACTATCCGCATATCTAACATAATCTGCATCCAAAGCTTCTTTAGGAGGGGAAAAACTTAAAGGAAAGACTCTCTCCAAGACATTATTCTCCACCACTTAACAAAGCTTAAAAGAAACCAAACCAAAAAAAGAGTAGAAGAACAAAGACAAAATCCTGTCAACCCCATCAGTCGCTTCCAGATTCTCCACTGTGCCCCTCATTCACAACCACACGTACCACTTGTCCAAATAACATCCTTCAAATAAGAAAATCTAAAACTCCTAACATCTCTCGTGGGGTACAGATCATATCCATTGTATAAAGTTTTCCCAACACAACCTCAACGAAACCATATTGCAATATTTTGAGCCGCCTTGCCATCAAACCTGGAACAGTCCAATGATGTGAAATAGTCCCTTGATAAAGTTCTACTTTTCACAAGATAAAGCCAAACACCTAAGGACAGATACTGCCTTTTTCATCATGCTAATACCTTTTATTGTTGCTCCACAATCCCATTCGACACAACATCCTTCAAAGAAGATGCCAAGGGCAAACAAAGATATATCAGTTGAAAGTTTGAATATCATGGATGCATGAATGGCAGCCAGCAACTGTGAGTTCACCAGCCTGACATAATACTACAACAGGAATCAACTCCAATTTGGCTAAGTTTACCCTCAACCTCAAAACACAAGAGGCCACACTGAAGCTAAATCATGTGCCTCTGATCTACCCACAGGATATGTAAGACGACGATGAGCTTTCTCATAAACCCAAGTTGACACCTCCACGTATGCCCCTTTTATCGTCATATTTTCAATAATTTGGTTCTGGGCCTCCATGACTGGAGTGAAAAACACGGGTGATAAAGGCTCCTGTTGCCTCAAACCCCTCAAAATTGAAAAGAAACCTGAAGCAATCCATTCACCAAAACAAAGAGCCAAACAAAAAGAGATCCAAACAATATCCATTGCCTCCATTTGTTACCAAAATCCATCTAACAATCAACCAAACCAGCCAAAATAAACCTGGAGTCCCAATCGAGTGAGTCAGCTACGCAAGTCCTTTTTTGCCCTTAGGCTCCATCATGTACAAGGAAAAACCATAAGCAGTTCATTATAGTCATTTCCAATATATAAATTTGCGGATCACTACAACAAAGCCTAGTCCGAAGCAGCCAAAAAACTTTATATGATGGCTGTTGTCAAACTCTTTTCTAGGGACAATTTTGTCAAGGAGAGTCACACGATTAGAATATCATCTAGATTGATCCCAAAGTGCAACCATTGCAACAAATACAATTGCACATAAACCCATGTGATCAAAATCAAAGCCAAAGTATCACTCTTCTTCAAATCAACTGAATAAGCAGAGGGCAATTTAAAAGATGGTTCCAAATGCACCCTATGTTCTAACAGCAAACAGTCCGGTCGGAACCATACACATTTGGAAAACTTTAAAAGTACCAACCAGCTTACAAAGTAACCAAGGCCACAAAAAATGAACTTGAAGTACACTAAAACTATGCCTATTTATGAGGCATTGAGACTACCCAACTGTCTGACATCCTCCTAATGAAAACTTTGGATTACGGTTCTTTAGTATACCACTGGATTTAAAGTTCGATATAGATAAACATACACAAATCTTACACTCAGTTTGACAATCGGTTCAGAAATCCACAATTCACCGTCTGCCATAGCATACACCGAGACTTTGTACTAATGTAAGATATGTCCCATCGTAAATTCATACTTTGTCAGTACCTGATTTTATGTCTTTGTCAATCTTTTCCCTTGTGAAGTTTCAGCCTCCACCAACTTCTTGGGAAGTCTCAGAAGACAAAAGTCACAAAGACAGGAGAGTAAGACTTGAACAGGCTGCTTGGGAAGCCCAACAGATATGGGTCACTAAGATGCATCCACATGAATACACAAGTATCTATTTCAGCAGTAGTATACATGATATTGAATGGCCTAAAGAAAGCTTATTGTAGGCAGCAGAATCAATAAAACAGTGCACGATATTTCTTATTTCTCTTCAGAGTATTATTTTTACATGCTTGTAATTTTATTCCCTTTCATCTGCTTAACACGATTATTATTTTCCATATTCCATTTTTCTCCCTTTGTCCTCTTCTTTCTTCTTTGTTCTTATAATCACGAATTCAAGTGGGAAGCGGGCATGGGTGGACAGTCGTGGCATTGGCCATACTCATATGATTCACAATCAGTAATCTACAATGTAGAGAATCAACACAAAGATTACTGGATAACAAGTTCCATAAAAGAGTTCATCCAACATTATTAATACTGACCATACCTTAGTCAAATTTTGCCCTGAAATCAACTATGCGAGGGTCTTCAAAACTTACCCTCCAGAAATCTTGTCAATTCCAGGAGAAAGCAGGTTGAGATATGCATATGGACAGTATAAATGTTGTACTCGTTGCTGATGTCATTGAATCATCATGTACGCAAAATAGAAGAATGAAATACAGTGCGCCTCGATAAACTGGAAAATTACTTTATGAGTGGATCATAAAATATAAATAAATAAACACGAGGAAGAGTATATCCTGTAGTGACATAGCAGTTCTCCTAATTGACTACTATCTAAAGAACTTATGCCCCAGTTATATGTATTAAATTGTTGACCTCTAACTGATCAAAAAGCTTAACCTACAAGAGGGATAACAATATCATTCATATTCTCTACACACCCAAGCCTCACATGCCGCTAAGCTCCCCTCCCTATCGGGGCCAAACACGTGCAATTAATATAGATAATTAGGCCATAATCAATGCGAATTGGGTGACAAAAAGAGATTTTTTGAAAACATCATTTGAGGAAAGGATGGACCAAATGAGTTGTATCAGCAATGAACAGGAGGTATCTGCTGTGAATAAATATATAATCTCTATTATAAAACAACTCAGTTCTTTGAATCTCCTACGTTCAACGGATCTCAGTCACTGAAACGAATCTGGAGCATCAATTTAGATGCAGGGACCCTGCATCACAAATCAATATTCAACAAACTTTCATTCCCATTAGTAAAATGAGGTGTATCGGTATCAGAAGGCCAAAAACGAATATCGATGCACCTATGTGCGACATATCACCAATTATTTAAAACCTTGTCTGGAGTACATGCCATCCATCACTAGCTGCCATTCCCTTTTCAGACAAGGTCTCTTTGTACAAATCAGCAATCATTCCTCAGACGCCCTCCATCCTGCAGAAGATGTTATTTTTATTTTTTTTTATCCCTGCAGAAGATGTTCACCAATCCCCAACTTCATAATAAGCTTTCCACATCTACTGGCATTAGCAATCATATAGAAACATCCAGTTTTCCTAATTCCTTCACTAAACAACATAAAAATTCGTTTAAGCCTCCAACTAATGGCTTCCATCTTTGCAATCTTAAATATATATGTCTCATTCTTCTTTAAGAAGAATGCCTATTGCCATTTTCCACAAGAACTAAAAAACGAATACAATCTAAGACTCGCCTTCTGCCCTTCAAGCCACCCAAACCCCTTTCCTTCTGACAGTTGAAATTTCCCAAACACAATTTGAGATTTTAAGCATATGGACCCTAAAACTTAACTCCATCACACAACCACCCAATCCAAGACTTGGTACCTAAATCCCTCCTCCAACAACCACATGTTCACTAAGTTAAAAGAGTTGGCCTTCTTCCAATACCCCAACAATAATCAAGTAGAGGACACAAAGCAATTCCTCCTCAGTCCTCAGTCTATTAAGATCAAAATCTGACCAATACAAGAAAAGAAATTTGGTGCTGATCAGTAGACCAAGGGTTATCCCGGCCTCAAAGGCAGATAAATGCATTCCAACTTATTGAGAAAAGTCAAAAAGCCCACAATGGCCGAGCAACCCAATTTCTCATTAGGAAGCTAAGATCAAATTGAGTTCCCCCCAACATCACACGAAGCACCACGTCTGGCATCCATGACAACTCACTCTTCCCAAACCTACTTTCTAAGTCTATCAAAACACCGGCCCATAGAACCATAAGGAACACTAACTGAAACGGTGAAACCCTTACTACGCAGATCCATGAAGCATGGATACAACTGTGAGATATTACACGTAAGAATTTTGATACAGCACCACCTGAAAAAAGAATGGATAGGACTGGGCCTATGTATGTGTACAAAAGTACAAATCTGATATTTTCATAAAAGCTGAAGAATATCCTGACCCTAAAGAGCAAGTTAATGGTTTAGGAGCCTTACCTTTGTATACTCCATGGGTCATAACAAAAATTTCCCTTCAATATCACGCCTTCAATGTTCATGGTGAAATCTCAAGAATGGATACTGTTATGGAACACACCTCACTTGCCTTTAAATCCTCCCATTATTACAGAACAACATATTGCATTTGCTACCACATTTGCTGGCAAACACTCCCAGACTATATATCTCCCTCCCAAAATTCTCATCACGAACCACATGGACTAGTCTTGAATCTGGGTTTCTAGAAGACACGCCACTCTAATCCTCTATTGGTTCAGCAAACCTTAACCACCAGTCCTTTAATCATCTACATTGAGGTGTTGCATGCTTCAACTCAAAATATCAACTTCGTTACAAGAAAAAAAAGAAGAAAGGACCCTCGCCTTCGAGAACACAGAGCCCCGGTTAGAACACATATTTGATACAACAAAAATCAATCACATCAAAGTACTACAGGAACCACCACTTTTAAGGACACTTCTCCTTGCTCCTCCCCTCTCCATCTAGCGTCAATTCAAAAGCCAGTAATAATCAGTAGCCTTACATCTTCTTCAAACATCCCCGTCCTCCAGTAAATCTGCCCTTTATGATCTCCAAGTTCCTGTGTTGCTCGAGAATATTTGATCCTTTTAACTTTATCGAAGTGGCACTCTGTTACTAACTATTTGTTTGGGTGTTTCAGCCTGTCACAAACCCAACCATTTCTCACGCTACATAACAATCGTAGTCACCATTTCGCTTTCTACTTAAAACCAAGGCTCAGCTAATATCTTCGCGAGTTCACGTCATGGATGAACATCTTCTTATTCTCTCCATTTCCTCTAAGGAGCCCATACAAAGACCATTAATCTATGTTGCCCATGACGATATTAAACTATTCCCAATTGTCGATTAACACAGTTAATGCAATTATCACCTAAACTACCTTGTCCTCATAACATCAACCTAACAACCTTAATGTTCTTACTTCGGCTACACTTATAATTCAAAAACATGAGTTCTTAAATTATCGTATGTACTGTACCATATAGAAGAATAGGCTTCGAAAGTTTTTATTTAACTTTATAAGAATCTACCATTCACCATCTTGATCTAGTTCCATGGGCACACACCACATCCTCCCTAATAGTTCAACCACCAGCTAAATTGAGTCTGCAAATTCTTTTTCTAGGTCATCAATTACCCTAGTCAGTTCTCAGTACAACAATAAAATATAACTCAACAAGTATTGCAAACCAGTGTGGCTCCAAATTAGTCCTTTAACCGAACTAAAAGGAAAACCCACAAATCCCATCAACATTAAAAGTAAATGAAAACACCATAAAATGCAGAAAGCTCCAAATCGTGTGCAGAACTCAGAATTCACCAAACTATGAGTATGTCCTAAAACCCTAGCTTCAACCTATCACGACAGAATTCCACAAAGGAAACACACAATTCGCTAAAATTGAACAAACCCAGAAGCCAAATAGTACTAACGGACACAATTAACAGCACAATTTAACTTCGTACGTCTGAATTTCACATAAATACCTTCTTCTTCCAACCAGAAGGAGCTGGAAGCTCCAAAGAGAAAGCTTCATCCCCAGCACCTCTTTGAATCTCCTTCTCGACTGAGCTCTCCATTTTGCTACCTACCAAATTCAAACCCCAAAAATCACGACCTTAAATCATACTCAAACCCACTCAAAGTACACAAATATACGTTATAAATACGTACACAGGACCCTGTATGTATACGTTCTGTCTCTCTCCCTTTGATTTTGTGGGTTTGAAACGAATTTTGGGTAGAAATGATTACGAAAGCACCATAAATGTGACAAAAGAAGTGGGGTATTCTTATCTTTATTTATTCTGGAGTATTTTAGTAGTTGGATAAATTAGATACGATCTATTTCCGATGTACCCCCAAAAAAAAAAAAAAGTTAGGAACGCAGGTACGTGCACAGATCAATTTGAACTGATCACATATTAACGGCATTGTCGACGCCATTGTGGGTCCCAGCCAGTCGATCCGAGCCGTTCATCCTTCTCAAAATCAAATTCTGAGTGGGTCACTCACGAATCGAGACAATCGGACAATTTTATGAGCTCGATCCAAAATCACTCCATTATTTGTTTGCTTTATCTCACAACCCCTTAGCTGTCTACAATGGGTAAGAGTGAATCTATGTGAACCCAAATATTTTCTATCTAGCCCCCATTTAATTTTCACACTCATTTACCAAATTTAATATATATTAGAAACTTTCTTTTCACATCCGGTGAAATACCAACGCTAGAGCCACAATTTATTTACATAATCATAACTATCTTCTACACCGACAACAGAAAAGTGACTAGCAACCTCGGTAGTGGTGCGATTTTCCACCCAATAGACACCGCTAGACATGTCTTTAGCCTCCCATTTTGGATATTAGCCTATATAAATCCCTTCTTAGTTGCGCCAATTAAGATTTTTAAGTTGTTAATTTGATCCTTATAGCATTGATTTCCAGAGAGTATGGCAATGATACTAATCAAGAAATCTTTTCTCTAATCAAAGATTACAGAAGTCCAGACCTTTTTAAGAGAATGTGGAAATATAAATGCAGTACATTATGTATGTATACCTACGATTATACATGCAAAAAGTGGAAGGTAAATAAGAGAAAATGAGAGGGTTTGGGTAGCACATCTAGGCGGCGGTCAGAGACTTTCGTGTGTCTGATTTGGTCAACTTTAGTAGTTGCGTACTATAGGTTTGTAGGTCGTACCGGTGTATAGGTCGTACAAGAGTTTCTAATTTTGTTCATATTTGGGTTTATTGTCTTCGATAGTAATCTTAACATAGGAATGAAATTTGTCATAGATTTTATCTTCGTGGTTAAAAGAGAACATTTTTTGTAAATAGAATCATTCACTTGGTAAATGGCTAATTTTGGTGACAGAAATGGAAAATTACCATATTACCTTCACATAAACACATGGGTATTCTACTCCAATAGATAAAATAAAAAATCCACTTATATTCTCTCTCTCTTTCTCTCTTAATGTATATAGGTAAATACATATATCAAGTCAGAGTGCCGATGGCTTAATGTAGGATCCAGGGATACTAGTGATCGCTTCCTAAATATCACCCTAGTGAGCACCTAAAACAACGTTATTTTGGGTGCCACAAGAGATAAAAATTTTTTTTTTTTGCAAAACTATGTCGTTTTAAGTAAACTGGACAGATGCCTTTTAATAACTTAGAGTGTGTTGCATGTAATTTTCATTTAACATTGTTACAATCTACAAGGTTCTTCCAAGTTTGTCTTCATTGTCGAATTTGCTTGAATTATACAAGTTCCGATGACTTATATTTTTTTGTCCTTATTTAAATTTTTTTTGCTTTTGTTAATTTGGTGTTGATTTTTCGTGGCTTATTGGTTCGTCTCGACGAGAGGAATCTAAAAAGTATAAAATTATTAACCAAACTTAAATTTTTCTAAATAAAGACAAAAATAATCCAATAGACTGAAATTGGACTATTTTTGTCTTTAGTGAACTTTTTAAAAATTTGATCATAATTTTATACCTTGTAGGTTCCTCTCGTGGAGACGAACCAATAAACCACAAAAAATTAACACAAAACTAATAAGCTATAATCAAAATCAATAAACTATTTTTTTTTGTCTATTTAGCCAAAGCAAGAAACCACTTTTTTGGTTTGAATTCCACCAGGAGAAATAGGAGATTTTCTTTTCCCGAAACAAACCAAAATTAAAAAAACTTCGGCATTTCATTCTCCCCATAGTAAAGAAGAGTACTAACAATCACTGAGGGATGGAAAAAGATGATCCATGGATGCACCCAACAGATTCCATATTTTCTCCAAAGAAAGTGATCATTTCAGTTGTTAGGAGTGAAAAGGGGCTTGAGAGGTCTCTAATTCTTTTAGTCTTTTAGGACTTAAAACGATGTAAATTTGTTCAAATTTTTTGTTATCTCTTTTGGCGGCCAAAACGACGTCGTTTTGGACGCTCACTAAAGTGATTTCTAGGAGGCAATCACTAGTATCCCCAGATCCTTAATATCCCTTAATGTATAGTCTTCAAGGGTGTTTTTATACGAAAATCACATACACCCTAGGTGCAATTGGATAAGCGTGGATTTTTTAGGGGTGTTTTTATTCACTCTTGAAGTAGCAAGACAAATATGAAGGGGGTGTCCATAAAATTTAGCCAATCATATGTATTCTGTAAAAGTACAAAATCCAAATCGTTTTGCTTGTGGGCAGAACACGTGGCTCTGTTTTTGGATAACGGGTCATGCCAAATGTGGATCTGTTTTTGGTCACCGGTAAAGCTAATTGAGGTTGTGTTTGGTTTAGTTTTGAGTTTTGATTTTTGTAATGATTAGAGGAAGAAATAGGGGTAATAATTAAAAAATAGGTATGAATGATTAGAGAGAGATAGAGAGAAAAATAAAAATAAAAATTAAAAATAAAGATAATAATTGAATAATAATTGAGAGAATCGGTTTTTAAGAACCAAACCAAACAAGGGCTGAGCCCACAGAGAGGAGAACAATAGGCTAAAGGGGTAGCCCACCAGAGCAAATTAAAGTCCAGCCCAAACCCTTAGGATTGGATTTCTAAAAGAGTAGCCCAACAGTACAAGTTAATATCCAGCCCAAAACCTCAGGTTTGGATTTCTAGCCTCATTGTCCCTCTCTCATAGATATATGATCTTACTTGTAAAGAAGAAATTTTAGAAACTTTTACTCTTTTAGTTTTTGATAATAGAAAATAATTGTTAGATGTGACCTTAATTTGTGGGCAAATTTGAGTTTTAGAAATCTCTTAGAGAGAAATCTCATGTGGATCCCTTAGTCTCTGCGTGGATAGTCTGTCTTTGACCAGACAAAAAGGCAAATACTTGAGATGCACGTAATCTGGTCCAGACACCTTTCACTGATTAAAAAAGTAATAATAATTCTGACAACCAATGCATCGCAGCTCACATAGGGGGAGCATATATTTGAGCACTCACCATTACAAAGGACAACTAAAATGAAGAGTTGAGATATGTTTCACATAAGGATATTACAAAAAGTCTATGTACCCTATATGCAGGAACTTCATGACTAGTCAATTTTCATTTTACATGCCCTCCCAAATGCATGTCTGTTAACTGAATTGGGGGATGGTGCGCATGCACCCCAAGTCCCTGTTAACTGACATGTTGGCCCAACAAACCAGTTGCTATATTTCAAGAAAGAGAACACCGAATTTTTATCACCAATTTCAGCCACGGCTTAAATTCGACGAAATTAATTATACAAGTTAATTGGAGAGAGAAATTAATAATAAGTGTAGAGAAAACTTATTGAAATCGTGCTGAAAGAGGGAAAAAAAATTAAGGTTTTGAAGCCATTGACAATATACAATAGCCCTGGGGACTGGGTCCAAACCCTAGTGCATTTCCAACGATGCTCGTCCGATTGTAATTAGTTTGGTACCAGTAAGAGCCAACATCCACATACTACACATGGGGCTGGCCCCATATTTTGATTTCCATTTCGAATATGTCACGTTTTCGTTGTCATTTTACTTTTTTCGGTTTGGTACTAACTTGGAAGTGATTTTGATTATTCATCAAGTACAAGCTTGATGTAAATTTCAGAGTGAGGTAAGTTACTAGCCTCTACATCGATCAATCTTGATTATGACACACACTGGTACTTAAATTGGCATCATTCCAACTTGGCATCATGCATGCAATTAAACCCTAGAAAACATTAACACATCTCCAGATGGTGGTTATTTTCTCAGAATATAAACACTACTTTTTTTTAGAAATTTAAACACAACTTTTCTCGGAATTTTAATTTTTTTAAATTCCAACTTGAACCTCTGCAGATGTTGGTTATAATCTGAACCCCATTCGAGCAATTCGTGTTTGGAATGTATAATCTCTTTAATTATTCCAACTTGGAAATTAAAAGAGGTAATTAAATAATCATCATATTTTCGGACATCATGTAAGTTTTCATCCTGGTCAATTTGAACGGTTATGTTTTCATCATTTTCTCTAGTGATACACCATATCTACCCTTATTTAATATATTATAGTTACCTAATTAAATGGGACTCTAATTAGTTAATAGTAACCTTAAATAAAGGGTGTTGACCCCTTCCATCACTTTCAAATTTCAAAATATTAACAGAAAAAGAAATGGAAATTTTCAAATTTTTAGAGGATATATTTTTGAATCTTTAACTTCTTATTTCTCAATTAAATTTTTACAAAATAATAATGATTTTTGTAATGCACTTGCTTAATTTTACCATAATTTCTCTAATGCACTTAGTTTTACTGTAACTTTTGAATGCATACAAATCGATCACAAGGCATGGTAAATTTTGTGTACCAAACATAATTAGCATTTTTACCATGATTCTTGGAAACAAAAAACCATCTGTCATTTATTTCTCTCTCTTTCACGGAATATTTTTCTTAAATACAATAATCGTGGTAAAAACATAAAAATATGTAGTATCATGGTAAAAACTACTTCATAATATGTAAGTTACATAATGTTTTACGAACGTTCATGGTAAAAAATATAGACTCAATTCGTTTGTCAGTAATCATGGTAAATATTTTCATGGTAAAATACATTGTAAAAGTCGATTAAAAACGGGAAACATGAAAAATTATCATGGTAAATATTTTTACAACTTTGATCATGGTAAAAATAGTATGCCCACAACATCTTCCAATAATCATGGTAGGAGTAATAAACATGGTAAATTCTTGTGCATTTAACTCTTCAGTTGAGTCTATTGTCAAGTCCGCCACCGCCACTTTCCTTGAAACCACCAACGATCGGAGCACCCACCACACTTGACTTGAACCCGATCCACCTTCTTGGGTCATCCCCAACTGGACCCACAAACTACCCGAAGTCGATGCTTCGGATATGAATCTGATCAAGTTGTTGTTTTCGGATTTGGACCCATACCAGGATTTCTATTGTAACGTCCCGATTTTCGGAAGCATTAATTAGGACAACTAATTAGGTTTAATTTAAATAAAAGAGTTTCCATCAGAGTACATGTTGGAAAACGTGAAGTGTAACCCATTACAAAATATTTAGTACGGTTTGAGAAATTAATATTACAGATCCAACATTAAAGATAAAGGGGTGGGTTCTACAAATTGAGGTTCAACTCTGAATTCCACGGCTCCTTCTGAGCCTGGTCTACTTGATAACCCTCGGTTCCGAAATAACCGTCTCCTTCAACACCAACAGTACCTGCTTGATCACAGTCTGGCATAATACGTCCGAGTCGCGAAGCAACGTCATGGTATTATACTAAGGTCACACGAAGTGTAACACCGTGAGCGATAAATCACTCAATAGCTACTCTAACCCTCCCAACCCTTGCTTAACATACAAGTACAACATATATGATTGAAAATCAATAATTAAAGGAATAAACAAGAAATAAATCGTAAAGCAGAAATTAAACGTATAGCTGATTTCATTACTAGCCATTAACTTACATGTTCATCTAAGTTCTCACCTAGAGAACTTTCCTCCCAAATAACCACTAAGAACTATGATCAATCCATGATATACTGCCCCCTTGCTTGCCCTGACTGGGAGCCCCGACGGAAGGTATAAGTTACTTACTTAATCCAATCGTCAGCCGCCTCGCAAGGATGAATTTCTCAGGGACTGAGTGTACCACTGGGCTACAAGTGACAACTGTCAGCTCCTGTAGGTATATAGTCGTGACTCGGTCTATAATACATCCACCCTTTTAACGCCTTAGAATTCAAATGAAGTAATCACAGATTGTCATATCCTAGGGTTTCGAAATCTTGGCAGGCTGCCAAATATTCCTCCAAAGTAATTTCACAGTCTATGGCCCTTAGTGTAATTTACAAACTTTGGGGGCCTTTTTGTAAATAAACATAATATAAGGGCAAAAAGGTAATTTTGCCACCAACAAGGGTAAATACGTAAAAATACCTTATTTTAGTTAATAAAGTCCTAACTTGCCACACAACACAATTCATTGATCTTTTTATTAAGTACAAAACTACACATTATGTAATTTACAAACACAAGGGCAAAATGGTCATTTTACACCCGAAAGGGCATTCTGGTCATTTCGTCACACTCCTAAATTTCCAGTAGTGACATTTAGTTGATAAAAATATGTTATGTAAATGATACATAGTACGCACGCCAAATTTCACAAAATTACACTTTAAACTCCTAACTTTAACATGACGATTAAGAACAAGGTTAAACACAATAAATTCATGGAGAAACTCATATAGACAGTTAGTAAAGTATTAAACATGCTTGGAAATATTAAAATCATGAACCACAATGAATCTAAGGTTTACTAAGCACGAAAACCCAGTTTGGGTAAAAAGGGTCATATCGCGTTTTGGCTCGGGTTTCGTGAAACCCTTGAATTTGGGATTTAACCCATCAAACCTAAATTACTCCTAGGCTATTATAACACATTAAAAAGCTTGGAATAGGTTGAGTACGAGTTTCTACCTTGTTTTGCGAAAATTTGGCGAAAAGTGGGTTTTGTGAAAAAAACCGGTGGAGAGGGAGCTCTTTGGCTGGCCTTGTGTGGCTTTGATGGTGAAATGTGGGTACCTTGGAGTGTTTTGGATGATCTTGAAGTGGAAGATGAGAGGTGGGAGCTTGTGGTTGATGTTTTGAAGTGAAAACCCAATTTTCTTGACTTTTCTCACTCTAGAACTTGAAGGATGTTAATGGGGGCTTTGTGTTCTTGATTTGGGAGTTCTTGGGAGAGTTTGGAGGAGGAGGAGAGTGAATGAGAGGGGAAGTAGCTGTTCTGGACGAAATTTGAGGTTTGGGAGAGTATAAAATGAGCTTTGGGTGGAGTTGGAGTGTAAAATTGGTGAAAGAAGTACTATAGTGGGTTAGGAAGTGATGGGGGAGGGTGGTGGAGTGTATGGTAGTCAAGGGGACTGATTTTTCCTGGTGGAAGGAGGTGGAGTGTGGTATTGGTGATGGTTGGGGGTGGTTGGGTAGTGTAGGATGATGTATAAGGTATATGTATACACATATGTGTGTATGCGTACTAGTATTACTTGTGTATGTGTATAAAAGGTTATAATTATGTATTAAATGAATTTATAAAAATGTAATGCTCACGATTAAAAAGTAAACGTGCCTTAGGGTCGCATTTGTAGCAATTAGGAAGTATTAGGGTATAAGCCGTAGTAATTGCCAATTAGGGGTCCTAAGTGCAATTAAAAATTAAATAATGAAATTAAAGTAATTGAAATGAAATTAAATAATCCTAAATTTTATTAAAAATTTTGGATTATTACATCTATTGCAATTCAATTTCCTCATCGATCTTCTAGTAGGTGGTGATAAGTTCATCTTGGGTTAGAATCACCGGCGACGGCGAAGGAAAAGACATCAGGGGATCAGAACCATCAGAGGTGAATCCACCGGTGGTGGTTTATCAGACCTATAAAATGAAGCAATTGCCATGACAGACCCCTAGAAAAAAAATCTAATTGAAAATAGGCTTCTGCAATTGGAATGTGAAGTTTAAATAGTTGGTTGGAGTATGCAGCAATTTTTTTCCATCGTAGACCATGATGAGCCTCAGATTTTGACCAAAAGGTATTAATTTTGACCATGACAAGCCTCCAAATGGAATGTGAAGATATTAATATATTATAGTTACCTAATTAAGTGGGACTCTAATTAGTTGTTAGTTATCTTAAATAAAGAGATTTGACTCCTTCCATTTTCAAAGGGGAGGATGAATATTTAAGTACCCCAAACTAAAATTGGTCTTATGAAGATTGAAAATTTGGATTATTTACGCTATAAAATTCTCCACTATAATCTTTGTAAAAAGTATAAGCTTTATGGAATAGATTGGTAGTGAAATTATACGAATTCAGTAGGATAACAAACATCTATGTAAATTAAAAATTAAAGGGGTTTAGTGACTTTAACACCAAAAAGAAAGTGCAGGTAGATACAGACACACACAAAAAGAAAAAAGAAAAAACATGCATCCTATCGATTATCTATTGGGCTGCAAATAAGATTCAAAAAAAAAAAAAAAACGATAAGGGGGTGTTCTACTAACAAAAAATTACTGGAGTAGTTTTTTATTTCTTTCAAAAACTAAGAAAAGTTATTCTTTCACAATACATCGTGAAAAGCCAATTTATTCTAAAAACACTCTTAGCGGAACATCTCCTAATTCTCAATGTCTATTTGCACAATTGCATGTCTGATTTACTTTAACAAATTTATGTATTCAACTTTTTACTAACCACCAACACATTTTAGACCTCATTGGAAGTCTAAAGATTAGGTTTTTCTTTCTTTTTTTCCCCAGCAACAGTAGAGAATTAGTTTATTTTACATATTCTTCTTCTATATCCTCACTTTTGTGACTAGCAGGAGAAATAGAAAGCGATACATTAGTTTAAATCTGAACCATACATTAGTTTAATCAATGGTCATTGATTATATCAATATTCCAAATAACTATGTATTTGAGTTAAATGGAATGTTTTAAATCAGAGCCATATACATTATTTTAATCAATGGTCATTCATACATTAATTTAATCAATTGTTATTAATTAAATCATTGTGTGGTTCAAATTTAGACTCATCCAGTCTAAATTCAAAAATGATAAGAACACAATTATCCGGGCAAAACATCGAATATAACCCCTCATATACATGTAAGTCTCACATCACACACGTTTATTACGCGAAACCTACGTATATGTGAGAGATTGTGTTTGATTTTGTGTCCGGATAATTATATTCCTTACGTCTCTCATCTAAATTTTGGGCAGAAGAGAATCCTAATTTATGAAATTTATTGTGTTCGTCTCTCTCTTCACGTGTGCTACAATTAGCTAGTACGGACAAATATGAACATGGTGAATGTCTAGAAAGATTGGGGGGAAATTGAATGAACCTCTTTACTTCTGGTTTGTATTTACTCCTATTTGGCAGTCTGCGGACTGTTTATAAAAAAAAAGACAGCTACTCTAAAATAGACCTCACGAAATGAAGGAAATTAGTTGGCACAAAACACTCGCAGAGAATCAATTAATTACACTGATTCTGAATAGAGAGAAGATTGTTGGGTCCGGCAATCATTCCTCAAAAATGTGAGAGAAATAAATGTAATGTTATTACATAAGCTACATGCCCAGATGAGTGCATGTGCAACATGCAGTAATTACGGAAATTAATTACACTGATTTCAAGCCACATCTCTCTCTCTCTCTCCACTTTTCGAAATTCAAACCACATTCTCTTTTACTACATCCTTTCCTTTCCCCTCTCTGACATTCGAAGGACCACAAAAACTGGCACGGACACGAACAAGTTAGGTCAATTGCTCAAGACGTGCCTTCAAGCAATGGTACGGGCATGCACTAATTAAAAAAAAAAAAGTTTCAATAAATGGTTTAGGAAAGAGAAATCAATTCGAATAACTTTTCATTTCCTACCACCAACTTGGCTGCAGTAATTAAGGCTTGGTTTGGCTAAATTGAAAAAACTAGATTATTGGTTTTTTTGGTTTTGTCCTTATTCAAAAAAAATTTGTATTCGTTAGTTTTCGGTTGATTTTTTGAGGTTTCTTGGCTTGTCTCGACGAGAGGAATCTAAAAAGTATAAAATTATTAGCCAAATTTTAAGTTTTGTGAATAAAGACGAAAAATAATCCAAAAAAATTATAAGCCAAGAAACCTCAAAAAATTGACCGAAAACCAACAAATGCAAATTTTTTTTAATTAAGGACAAAACCAATAATACAAAAAACTAGTTTTTTCAATTTAACCAAACCAAGCCTAAGTCCCACCCACGGCTAACTAGACTCGGACTCTGCAACAAATGCCATTATGAGATCGCAGATGTGATATATGTACATCATTTTTAAAAATCCCATGTTGGCTACTAGAGACCCGTTAAACTCGGAGCGCAATAATTGATAGCATGTGGGTGAGAATTGAACCACAAACCAAAAGCTTCCTTGACTTTGAACATACGGACTCTGGCCAAAAACTTGGGCCACACGCCGCTTATGGACTCTGGGCTGCCCCACTCTGGCAGGCCCATGCGGAGTAGCATTCGGCCGAAAGGTCCGATTCGGCCCACTATACTATTTATGTATGCAATTATATTGATACTAATAATTATATATATATATATATATATATATATATATATATATATATATATATATATATATATATACTGGTCCCATATATATTTTCTGAGATCCCATATAAGGAGTACGAGATATTTAGATGCCAATTATCTGTCCTTCCAAACTCCTGTAGTGCTATCTTACATTCCATTTAAATATGTAGCCATTTAAGTTATGCACAAGGTGTCGCTTTGTCACAAAGGCTTTACTTTGAAGATTTGAGTTGTTCATTAATTTCGTAAACCTTAATTTTAGAGATCATTCATTAAAAAATAGTTCATTTTATGATCACAGTAAAACATCCATGCATGATTCTAGCCGTACTGCTTTAAATAAATGGATGATCAGTTTAAAGTTGTTATATGAATCACGCACTAACGACTATCAACTATTTTCACATTGCACCAAAAAAAAAAAAAATCAATTTTTTTTTCATATAAATAATCTGAAAGTAAATCAAATTGTGATTTTTTTTCTTCTTTTAATCGGTTTGGTCTCTAGATTCACGGAATGTCATGTTTCCAAGGATCTCTCCGTTTTCCTCGCTCGATGTATCCATTGTCGAGTTCGTCTTAATAAATCTTGTTGCCTTTTTAAAAAAAAATTATAGAAGTAAAAACCAAAATGAACTAGAGGCTAGAGCTAGAATATTTAAACTTGCATATGAAAAGTGAGAAATCTGCACACCTTCCTAGATTTACTTTACGGTGTGCTGCATTGCAAGATGACAATTTGAACACCAAGGGGGCATTATTCAAGAAAGGGGTGAAATTGTCTTTTCACTTAATGGTGTCTTTATTGAGTAATATTGGGGTAGTTTCAGTGACTTTATATCTCTTTTCCCACTTTTCTTTCCTTCTGTGGTTTTACTTTGGCTTCCATTATTCAAGAAACATGAGAGGCTCCACTAGACATGCACTATACCTTGGCTGCTACTCATGATTCGGGTATTGTTCTGTGTATGTCTACGGAGATAACCTATAGATATAGATATAGACTGTTAAGATTTTGGGGGCTTCACATAAAGTTAAAGGACTGCAAATGCCAGCAGAAAGATTAGTTCCTATTTGTGCGAAAGCTGAGAGGGGCTAGTAGGGCTGGGGAAAGAAAGAAAAAAAAAAATCCAACCAAACCGGAAAATCGGGTCGAACCGGATTTTTTCCGGGTTTTTCCCTTGACCAATTTGGTCTGGTTAATAAAAGTTTTAAAAGTTGAAAACTATAGTTCGGTTCCCAGTTTCCAGAATTTTTAAGGAGAACCAAACCGGTTTTATAATATGTGTATACACACACACACACTTTACTTTTCCCTCAGTCGGTCACTTTCTTCAACCCAACCCTAAACCTAAAAAATTCTCGTGTGTGGCGATTGGCGACTCAAAATGCGACCTCTCTCCCTCTCTCTCTCTCAAACTAAGAAATACTTGAGGTGAGAGGCAATGGCCGTAAAGAAGGTCACGAGTGTCGTCGTCAATGGATCAGACGATGACGGCCTTGTAGCCCATGAAGCGACCTTGGATGGAGGAATCCAAGGTCGATGACGAATGATGACTTGGAGCTCTGGTTTCGCCTCTCTCTCTCTCTCTCTCTCTCTCTATCTATATACATCTGTAAATCTGTGTCTGTGTGTATATCTGGGTGTAATCGTCCCTTTCTCTCTTGATTTGTATGTCTGGGTGTATATATCTACATATTTCTCTTTTTCCCCCTGAACCGAACCGACCTCTAAACAAATTGGGACAAACCAAACCGGAACCGAATCGATCAGTAAAAAAATTAGTTTTGATTCTATGTTATCCCTGAACTGAGTTTTCCCAATTCGTTCATATATATGCGCTTAACCGATATCCTAGACCTAACTTAATGGGTTGCCCCAAGCGTAGGGCTGAGACCGGTGTAGCATAATACCCGGTAAGCTCGGAATCGAATCCACAGAGAAGGTGGAGAGTGCTTACTAAAAACTCGAGTAGAAAGGTTTAAAGCAGCTCTTAGGTAGCCACCATTTGTGATTTGATAGGAGAATTAACTAAGCTAACAGAAAAACTTGTTTTATTTAAACTATTTAAAAGCAAGTACGGTCGTAGGGTTCATAACACCAGTGACCAGGTCCAGACAGTTCTACTCCGTTGGTGTTCTAAAAAACGTTTGATTTTAGAGAGAAAAAGGTACCCCGAAAGATGCAAATCCTCGTGGTCGCCGTTTACCCATGTACAGCGAAGAACGAGTTTTGGTCCCCTGTTCCACATGTTACATGGGCTCCAACAATGCCCGAATACGTCTGATGGAAGCTCTTTAATAACCTAAAATTATTTTTCCCTTTATTAATTCTAGAAGTAGGAGCAGAAACAAATCCAGGCCTGGCCACAGCGTGTTAATCACCCCGCGACCATACTTATTGAACTACTCACTCATGATAGCTTGAATGAATATCAGGATTCTAAAATTAAGCATGCTTTTGTAATTGAATATGGATTAAAACAAATATTTGGAATCAAAACACGGACAAACTCCCGTGAACTGAGGTTAATGTAAACAAAACATAAAGTTACCGAAGTAAATACTTGAAATCAGCGAATGAAACTTCAATGCAAAAGTCTCCGGAAAGTAGAATCTTCAAAGGAAAAATCGGCTACTACTTGGAAGCAAAACATAAACAAAGTTCAAACCATAATTCGGAACAAAAACGAGGTATTTATCCATTCCCGAAGTCAAACTACGTGGCAAAGTCAAACGACTGATATAAGCCACTCGGTATCGATACAGGCTTTTAGCCGTATCGATACCCAGACATTCTGTTCGTGTATGAGCACTTAGGTATCGATACAGGCAAACCCCCGTATCGATACCGAGACCTTCATAATGCTTCTCAAGCTTGTTTGGTTGTCCCTACTTGAGTCCCACCAGTTCCCAACATGCCCGACCGCCTTTTGTCCACTTTACGTGCTCTTCCTGACTTGTTCCCTACAAAACAACCAAAAACACCAAAAACAAAAGACAACACCGCATCAAGTGAAAAATGGAATAAATCGCGCCTCTAATGCGCTAATTCGCCCTACTTAGGCTCTTATATCTGTGACATTGCGCGCCTATCAATATCCGAGAACCAGACTGAACCAAACCAGTTTCACCCCTGGGGGCTTGCTATTCAAGATGCAATAAACATACAAAGACAAAAATCACAATACACTTGTTAATTAATTACTCCCTCCATCCCAAGATATTCAAAACGATGACTTAAAAATATCACTTGTTAATCAGAAATCGCAAGCACATGTGGCAGGAGTCTGTTCCGCATTGGATTAATAGGGAAGTATCCCTTGATATTTCTTCGTTGATGAGTTCATGAATAAAATTGATTTACCTATTGGCAAAAAAAAAAAATCAGAAATCGCACACACATGTGCTTATTTTTATTTTTTTAGGTAAATTGGAAATACTATTAGAACTAGATAATAAGGTAGCACTCCATAAGGAGATGAGTTAAGTTACAAACCGACCAAAGCATGAATCTAGTCCAGAACATGACAGATTCCAACAAAACAAAACCGCTAATCCAAAACATATCTAAGACCAAGCTGGTCCTTGTTCCAAAATTCACGAATTGATAGGGGCATCGTGTCCAAAACAACAAGATGTTCATTTTGCTCCGCGCCTACCCGTGCGAGGTGATCGGCACACTCATTAGCACTTTGTGATATGTGAATGAGAGTGGCGCCAGTGTGTGACTTTAGAGCTTTAGTTTCAAAGATCATGTTGCGGTGACAACCTTCAGACTCTTCATTGATCAGATTAACTGCCACAAGAGAATCAGATTCGATGATCACATTTCGCATATTTATCTCTAGAATTATGGTTAATCCTCTATAAATAGTCCAAAGTTCTGTTGCCAGACTTGTCTCCCATATCAATTTACCATAGTAGTGCTTATAGCTAGAAATAAAAAAGCTACATATTTCGCAGGCACCAACATAGTTGGAATGTGTTTTCCTTTGAGACAGAATGTCACTTCTTCTCATCTTATTTTAGTCTCTATGTAACAAATTGATAATAATAAAATTCCTTTTGTTGTCGAAAAGAAAGTGCTACATATGTACATTAAGCACCCATTATGTTGATTCTATCTGCTCACATTACAAGCCATCGTATATGGATTGTATATTGAAAAAATCAAATACATTCTAATGTTCTTCGTGGAAGGAATACTATGAGACGGTCACTTTTCTTTCTAAGTTTTTCGAATAAATCTCTTCTTTATTTTTATTTTTTTGGTGATTAATGGTGATCTACATAGATGGGCTTATATGACTAATAAAGGAAGAATATATCTATTTTTTCAAACAGAAAATTTTTTATTTGTTAATTTTTAAAAACAAATTACCAAACTAAAAGAACCATAAACACAAGGTATCTAGCCTATTAAGTTTACGAGCTCAAGCCGGATGAATCATGGCCACACAATGGACTGAAGACAATCCGTTTCAATCAATTTACACTAAAAAATTGCCACAAATGGTCAAGGGAAACTATAAGATGTAATTGGGTATATTTAGTAGGTACCTGTCAAAATTAAGGGTATGTGACCACAAACATTCAATTCCCAACCAGTGACCCATATCACACGCAATCCTATTAATTAATTCCACTTGTTTTGACAGAGAGTAAATCATAGTGTGTGCCACATAATTAATGTTTCTTTATTTATTCCACTTGTTACTCCTACTAAATGAAGGTTGAGACAACCATATAAATTTAAGAACAATGATACATATACACCCTCTCTACTACACTCTGTCACACCCCCTCTCACATGTGGGGTGGGTCCCTCCACCCCAGGAATCCACCCCAGATGTGAGAGGGGGTGTGGCAGAGTGTGGTAGAGAGGGTGTTTCTGTATCACTTTTGCAAATTTAATGAAAAAACTAAAAAATAGATAGTCAGAAAAGATTATTGTAAAAGAATTAGTTTGCCAATATTGCAATTTATTTGGCCTCTCATGCTTATATAAGTTGAGGATATTATGACCTAGGATCTAAAGCAGATTGGGACTTCCTCAAAAGAAATAAGACAGGAGAAAATCCACATTTTTCCCCTTAATTTTAAGGAAATTTTTTTCCTTAGTTTTAGATTGTCACATCTTCTTACATATATGTAACTTTTGTGCAATCGTACTAGGTTTGCAAGAACATAAAATGGAATGAAATTTACAACATTGTCCTATAGGCTTTACGAAATTTCGAGGTAACCAGGGTAATTCTGCTCTTTACTCCATGCCCCCAACTAGTCTCGACTATATCTGATTCTTGTTCACCTACAAACATAGAAAATGCTACTATTCTATTAATCTCTTCGCCTCATAAATTTCTTGCATTATGAAAAGTCAAACCAACTAAAATATGTACATATTTTTAAAAAAAATAAAATTCCACACCAATTTAAACACCTCAGCTTGTTATTTAAATTGGTGCAAAATATGAAAAACTATGTATACACAAGTACTTTTTTTATACCACTTAAACTAAAATTATGGGAGGGGCGGAGTATTTCATTTATTCTTGGAATCCAAAAGACAGCCTTGTACATGAAGTTATGTCATTTGCCAACAAGCGCACTTTTTGTTTCCTCTCTTATTACAATAATAACAGTGGAGTAATATTTTTTCAAAACAGAAAAAACAAAACGAACCCAAAGGTTTTATTTCGTGGATGGCCTTGAAGCAATAAGAGGTTCATAACAATAATTATTGCTCCAGGTACATTGAAAAGGACATAAGCCAAATAGGCACATTCAGCCCATTAAAAGGTTACCTTAGCCGACAAAGATGGGACATTTAGATAATGTTTTTGCTTTCGCCCATTTTTTCAATCTCATGGCAACAATGCCAGTACAAGAAGTTCATCCGCCTCCCCTGCAACTAGGCCCTTTAGGTAAAAAATCAAAAATCAAGTTTTTAAAAAATTATTGTTCTTATTCAATTTTTTTTTTTTTTGCATTCTTTAATTTTGCATCAAGATTTTATGATTTCTAGATTTCTCTCGATGAGACGAATCTAACAAGTATAAATTTATAGTCAAAACTCAATTTTTTTTAATAAAGCCAAAATATGTCCAATAATCCAACTATTTTGGTTTTATTAAAAAAAAATTGAGTTTTGACCATAATTTTATACTCGTTAGATTCGTTTCGTCGAGAGTAATCCAGAAGCCACAAAATCTTGATGCAAAACTAACGAATGCAAAAAAAAAAATTTAAATAAAGACAAAATAATTTTTTTAAAAATCGGTTTTTAGTTTTTTACCCAAACTAGGCCCTCGTTGCGGGTGGGTCATGGCATCTCCAAACTTATGAGTATTAATAGATTGCTAATCTAGAGGGAAAAACATGGAGTGGCCTAGGATTTACAGTTAGCCATCCCAATGGGTCTCTTATTGCACAACAAGCTATATCTTCATACAGCTCAATGCCCACTCAAACAGAAATTCAAACATGTTATGAAGCTATTAAATGGGCCTCACCTAACCGTTATAATGTGGTTTATCTATATTCTGATTGTTTCAATGCAATTATGCAGATCTTAGGGAAGTTTGAGTGTCATCATCATAACACTTTTTTGTTGCGCAACTTGGCAGTGGAGATCTCGAAGTTGTCTTTTGTAAAATCTCAAAGGTTGCACGCCATTATATTCAGCGGGCTCACTTACTTGCTAAGCATGCTCTGACTTCTTTTGTTCCTCACCTGAACACCGGTGATGGAAATGCTCCTCCTGCTCATGTTTAACTTCTGCTTATCTTGTGTCTTTATTTATGTTGTGATGTTTATTTTGATCATTGTTGTACTCTTGAACTTTGTTGTAATTTGTTTGATCTTATGAAATTTCTACCTATTTCTCAAAAAAAAAAAAAAAGATTGCTAATTGCCAATTTATTTAAAAGCTTAATTACTTAGAGAAATTAAGGATAACTTTATTATTTCTATTATCACCACGCTCTCATGTGTAGCCAAGCTCTATATCTTCTCCATAAGCGGGGCCGGCCCAGGCCCAAGGTCCAAGAGGCCTGGGCCTAGGACATCCAAAAAACTCCCAAAAATAGGGGCACTCCAAGGGTTTTTAGTTGTAGGCTTGAGTAGGGATCATTTCTAGCCCAATAAGAAAAATAAAAAGACTCAATCTTATTTTTAGAAAGGCATAAACAATATATTGTAATGTGCATTGAGCCTTTAAGAATCCGAAAGTGAGAAAACCCATTTTGTTTATCTTCTAAACGAAATGATTAAGTCTAGTTTATTATTTACTTAAAGGTGAAGTAATTAGGTAGTAATTTTCTCATCTTTTTGCTAGAGTTTTGAGTAGGTTTGTATTTGGGATTTCTAAATTGACACAAGTTCTTAAGTTTTTCCAAGTAACCAAAAAGTTGTTGATCAAATTTCACCGTTTTTCTAGCAAATAAAGTCGTAGTATTAATCCCAGCATATCAAATTTCTTACTTATTATAAGTAGTTAAATGAGTCAGTTCGACCCAAATTTTTTAAAGGAAACTCAAAGAACAACATATTTGGATAACACTAGGGTTTAGCATTGGCATAACAAAGGAGTTTTGACCCAAATTTTGTTTTTTAAAAGGCATAGGACTGGAAATGCTCTAAATCATTGTTAAATTTAGCTTGTATTAATTTCCTTTTGAATAGGGAGATTGTAGTAACAAAAACGAAGAAATTTCGGTCAAGAAACACGAAAATTTTTATGGCACATTTTTTTAATTAGGCCTAGGGCACCCAAATACCCTGGGCCGGCCCTGTCCATAAGAGTTGTGTTATGCGGCAGGCCCCCTAAAAACCCAAAGATTATTGATAGTTATGAGATTGGAGAAGTAACAAACCAAACAAATGCAAAATCAAAACAGGCAAACCAAACAAAATATAAATAAATAAATAAGAGAGACAAAGATTTATGTGGTTCACTAACGGATGTAAACTTGCTCCACAGGGTAAGCAAACGAGAGCCGATTTCACTATGTTACGAGAACAATGCTCCAAAGAGCTACAATGGCGACAAATAAAAGTTCTCACAAAGAGACCATAAAACCAAACCCAAAATACAAGTTACCAAAATCCAATTGGAATCTCTCACCAAATAGATTCTCTCTCATCAAGTCTCACAAAACCTAGACTTTTAACCAAGAGACACAGACGAAATGGAGTTCCACAGACTTGACCGGATGTCATAGAGATACAAATGATTCTCATGAAACCCTATGGTTTCAGTTATAAAGAATCGCTAAAGTAGATGATGTTCCAAATAGCTAGAGGCCTATAGAATTTACCATGAAATGGGAAATAAGAAATTGATGAAGATCATACATGATGGGCGCGTGAGAAGCTTGCGCATAAGTGCCCAAGTAGGGGGTTTTGGCTTAGTTTACATGCGGTATAAGCTTTATTTTCCAATTAATACGTGCATGTGGTGTTTTTGTGTTGCAAGTGTAATTTGCAGGTAATTGAGGGGCGCAAGTGCGATTTTGAATATTCTGGAGGGCCATGCACGTCGATCAGAAGTTGAAGGCAAGTGTGTTGTGCATGGGGTGGTCGAAACACGTCGGGAGCGCTACCCCAATACCCTGGAGCGCTCAAGATGGCTTAAAAAGGGTCTCAAACTGGACAGAATGTTCTTGAGCGCTACCCCAGAATAGGTGTAGCACTACAAGCGCATTAGAAGAGAAGGTCAACGGTCAATAGAGCAGTCAACGGTCAATGTACACGCTTAAGCCCGGCGGGTAGCGCTACATTTTTGGTGTTGCGCCATCTGGCGTTATGGATGGATGCTAAACGGTGCCGTTTTGGTCAGAACCATGGTGGAAGGCGAATTTGTAGCGCTACCAAGAAATGACTGTAGCGCTACCGAGCGGTTAAAGGCAGTTTCTAAACGTTGCCGTTTTGGCTGTGCACGGGGGGGTGTTTCCGAATTTCGTTTAATTCTCGTAGGTTTATGAGGGTTTAATATAAATACTCTTGCTTTAAAAATTTTTTTTAGGGTTCCACAATTTTTACCTAGTTTTAGTTTACGAGTTTTTTTAGGCTATAGATCATTGCGTGGTTAGATTTGCAATCGCTTTTTCAAATTCAATTTCGAAGTTGAAGTTGGAGGATTCGTTTTGCAAATTCAATATTCAGATTAATCTTCGTTTTGCAAGTCCGGTATTAATTTTCTTTGTTTCTATTCATTGATAATTAAAAGCATGAGTAGTTCTTGTTTCAATTCATCTTCTGCCAATTGTTTCAATATGTGTGAGTAGTCATATAGGGTGCACTCGCGGGGCGAAGGCGTCCCGTGATTGATTTAACCATTAACTTAGCCTCAGTTCGAACCTCTCATTTTTCCAGCAATTTTGGGGTGCAAAAAGATCACGTTTTCGATAAACGAAACCCTACCGGGTGGGCTTTTGTTGGGAACCCCACTTTTTCTTATTCCAAAGTCAGTGAATTGAGTTGTTGTGTGCCAAGCACAAGTTGGTTAAATCAGTCGCGGACGCTGGGTTCCCACGACTGTACTCGCTTTTAATTTATTATTATTTTTCCATCAAATCGTTAATTAGTTGAATCAAGCCAAAAGTTACGGGTGGTTACCGATAGCCAAGTAAAAACTAGAATTCGCATTCTTGAGTCCAAACATAGTCCGTCCGTCTCAGTGGTTCGACTCTGGTACTTCCGGATTTTTACTATGCTATAGTCGATCGTGAGTCTTACGCTTGGGACATTTTAGAGTCTTAATTTTAATACACCCGGTTGGTCAAGCAGTACAGAAGAACCCTAACATTCTACACATGAGACCCCCTGGGGGCCTTTTAGATGGGTTCACTCAAGAAGTCCTAAACCTGAATGAAGAGAATAAGGATATGGATGTCAACAAGGAGATTTCTACCAATGAGGTCCTTGCGGTTGAACCAAAGTCTTTTAAAGATCTTGATATGTCGCAGATAATATCAATGGGAATTTTAAAAAGGCTGTTTGTAATGAGAATGAGTTAGTGGAGGAAAGCCAAATGTTGGATCAAAACAAGGAGATTTTGCAATATCAAGAGGTGCATCAATTAATGAAGGCTAATTGTTGTAAAACGGTAGTGTCAGGGGCCCAAGTTGTTGGGGACTCAAAAGCTATTTGATTCTTTTGATGAAGAGGATGTCGATTTACTTGGTACCAACAATGAAACGAAGGTAGAGGAATTTGATGAAGGTTTTTGGAATTTTTCTGAAGTGGGTTTTCTAAATGAAAAAGACGATGGGGGTATCCAGTTAATTGTGGACCTCAATCCAACTGACGTTGTGAATGAGTCTAGGAAAGCAAAATGGAAAAAGAAAATGATTATAGAAATGTTGGATTTTCCTAAATCTTTGAACATGGATGGTCGAAAGAAAAGGAAAAGAAATAAAAGAAAAGAAATGTGTTGTGTCCAAATCTGCAGTTGCAGCTGCTCTGTTTCTTCTGAAGACATAAGCAGGTTTCACCTCGATACGACTCAAGCTACTCGGTCAATTAAGAAGATCTTAGGCGAAGATTATTTGGGAGATGATGATGAAGTCATTAGTAGCTTTTTTGTTGAAAGCCAAAGACGTCGTTGGGGTCATTTTTTTAGGTTCTTTGGGTTTGGTTGGTTCTTTTTCAGGGCTGCTTTGTGGCATTTTTTCTTGTTTGGGGTTGTGGTTGGTTTCTTGTAGCCTCAAGTTGTTTTTTTTTTCCATTTGGTTCTTGTGGGTCGGCACTTTCTCTGTTTTGATGCCTTGTGTCTAGGATCCTTTTAATCATTTTAATTTGTTTTTAAAGATTAATATAAAAAATTCCTTTAAAAAAGAGAGAGTAAGGTTATACAGATATATATAGCCACAAAATCGCTCTGAAATGATACTCCTCGCTCAAACAAATTTCTTTGCACCTCTAGTCAACAACAAGGAAACAAATATTGAGAAAGTTCCAACAAAGTCCAAAATCGGCCAAACATGGATAGATTGTCCGGACGAACTTCACTATCGTTCGGACAAGATCTTCAAAGAACATTGGAGTCCTAAACCTGAGTCGACCGTCCAAACAGCTGTGACATCTGTCCTGACAGGAATTATGCAGAGCAATATTGAGCCAAAATCCCAACAAGCTGAACACTTGCTAATATTTAATCAATATGTAAGTGATGAAATTTGAACACATGATCTATCACCTGCTTAGATACTATATTATATTTTTATTAACACATGATCTATCAACCCTTTTGTAGTTTTGTTCTATAAAATTTTAACCTTTGCAGATCAAAAATATATATTATATTGTTAATAACTATCTCGGTTAAAAGTTTAAGCTATTAGAGAATGAGCGATTTTAATATTTCATTGTCAACAATGAGTAATGAAATTTTTTTGGTATAGATATATGGTGGTATGTATAACAAATTACATCATTATGACCCCTTCAAAAATCTTGATAATTTCACTTTAGCCTTTTTAGAATTGAAGGTTTTTTTTTTTTTTTTCCTTGGCCATATTTCGTTCAAACTCTAATGCTTTTACATATGGTCACCTAGTCAGTCGGTGAATGTATTGATTTTTGCATACAAAATATGAAGAACTAATGGGAGAAACATGAAAAAGCAATATCACCTTCCTTTGATAATCTCCCAACATCTAATTCATCAATCAAACATAATTTACCTTTGAGGTCCGTCCCCTTCCATTTTCAATTACTTTCTTTCGTCGGTTGAGCTTGCATTTTTCAACATAGTCCTAAAATGTCTGATTGGTTGGTTTTTTTTTTTTTTGTTTATTTCTTTATTTAGTTTTCTTTGGCTTTTTGTTAGCTGTGCTGGGTTTTTCTTTCTTGATCCTAAAAATTAAATGTTAAATCTTCCGATTGACACCCTGTTCAGCTCTCCCTCCTAGCTAATACCAGTTCCAGGATTGTATACCTATTGCACGTCTCATCGATCCGAGTCGTTCACGTTCATCTTTGTCCAACTCCAATCAATCATTCATTTTTCAATCTCATCACCTAATTGTATTTACTGCATACATAGCGTAACTTATCATATGACATACACAATCAGTTCCCCTATCTTGTCCATTCCCATCCACGATTAGCTAGGCATTGGTATATTCAACAATTCGAACAAGCTGAGTAGCGAGTTTTATTGTTCCTGAACCTCGTACAAGCTTTAAAAAAATAATCAAACCCGATCTATTTCAACTTCAGATCGATTTCGAACAAATTCGAACAAAAGTCAAGCTTATTTATTAATTATCATCCTTATTCTCAATAGGAACAATCAATCTCCAAATCAAGCTTCTCACTATGTGGAATTTATCCCAACTTATGTAACTACTATACTTAAACACGTGTACTTATACATAAAAGTAATATCCGCTCCGTTCCAATTTGTTAGCTAATTATTTTATTTTTCAAGTTTGCTACCAGTACCAACTGACAATTGTACCAACGATTGCACCAACTCTCTCACATGAGATATGTGGGATCTACCACTCATATGTGGGTCCCACATATCTCATGTGAGAGAGTTTGTACAATTGTTAGTACAAAGTGTCAGTGTCTATATCTTTTCCTTTTTTTTTTTGACTATCCCAAATTGTTTGCTCACTTTCCTAAATTGTTTATAAAGATTTGACAAACTCCCAATTCTACCATTTTCACTACTTTTCAATCCTTTTCGTTTTGCATTGAGGAAATTACTTTGAATTAGCACAAAAAATAGATCACTACATCGAATTCCCAACAATATTACGAGGGTTGACATATACAATTGACCATCCAAAAAAAAAAGCACAAGGTTCAATTTTTTCCTTTCATACAAAATACCGGAAAAAGCAGTCTCTTCTCTTTATAAGTCATCAGAAGTCCAAATTGGAGACCTATTTTTGTATAAGTTTTTATTGGAGCCAAATTTTTTGGCAAAAAGTTGGAAAATTTTCAATTGGAGACAAATTTTGTGGACACCAAAATTTTGAGATTTTGTTTTTTGGAATTGTGTTTTAAATGACCACAAAATTTTCGAGCAAAATTTTCAGGGAATTTTTTTTTTTGTGAATGTAGTACCCCTTTTGTCTATTGAAACCCTAACTAGATTGGAAAACTGTGCACTTTAAAAGCCTGGACTCTAACCCAATAAATTAGGGACTCCATATACTGAGCAAACAAATTAGGACAAAAGGAGTAAGTATTTAAAAGTCAGCAATGCAACGAGTACAAACTGTGCATAGAAAAACGTCTGCAACCGTCTTTCGCCGACCCACTTGTAAATTTCATTTCTTTCATGAATGAAATGAGAGAATTTTAGATCAACTACATATGAATGTTGGATTTAACTAATTTCTCGCGGAACCATTCCAAAAAAAATAAATTAGAATTGGGGAAATGTCGCCCCCCTCGTCCGCAGTTGTGTGGCAGGAGAAGATAGTTGGGAGCCATATGAGGGAAGGAGAGTTGTCACTTTCATTCCATCTATTATATGCTGCCAAAAACCTCTCTCTCTCTCTCTCTCTCTCTCTCTCTCTCTCTCTCTCTCTCTCTCTCAACCCTAAACACGGTTTTCACATCACCTTCTTGAACCGGTATTCAATTCCTTTTTTTCCCGGTTCACAAGTTTCTGCCTGCTGCTACTGAAACCCCACAACCCTTTTCTGTTTTTACTGTAGCCTCCCCTACAAGCTCTCTCTGATCACCCTTCTCGGATCCTATCGCCATTACTTTTTCTCTCTCTCTACACCTTTCTCTCTCTACATGCCTTGATCCTTCCTATATATATATATATATATTACGCACAAGTGCTTGTTGTGGTCACACAAAACCCATCTTGTAAGCAAAGAGAGACAGACAATTCTCACAAAACCCTACAAACATGTCGAGCTGTGTTGATGTTTCGACGCCATCGGAGCAACTTTGCTACATACCTTGCAATTTTTGCAACATAGTTCTTGCGGTATTTTATCTTTCTTGGAAAATTTTAACCATGAATTTGTTTTTGCGTCACGAGGTGGGTTTTTGTCCCCCTTTATGAAAGTAGTGGAGACTGGCTGGGCTGAATAAAGCTGAAGGAGTGTGATCTCTGAGATCAGATCAGATCAGATCATTTTGGTGCAAAATCATTTGTTTCTGAGAGGGTTTCTCTTGTTTTTTTATGTAATGGAGCTTATGGTCAGGTCTCCATCGATGGACTTTCTTTTACCCTTCTCTCTTTTGCAGACAAAGAAAAGTCATATCTGAAAGATTAGATGTGTGAGTGTCTGTGTGTGTGTGTGTGTGTGTGTGTGTGTGTGTGTGTGTGTGTGTGTGAGAGAGAGAGAGAGAGAGAGAGAGAGAGAGAGATTAAGGAGTGACAAACGCCAAAACAAGATTTTTCTGACAAACTGACGAGGAAAAGTCATTTGTTAAGAGGTCTATCAGAAAATAAAAGGTTTGTATATAAGGGGGTCGGGTGATGGGTATTAAGGAAAATGAAGAAATATCGGATTTAGCGTTCAAGATTTTGTTGCAGTTTTGTTCAAAACCCAATTTCTTTAGGGCAAACAGTTCCTTGTAGCTTTTTTGTGTGTTTCCTAATACTCCACTAATTTCAATCTCTCTCTCTCTCTCTCTCTCTCTCTCTCTCTCTCTCTCTCACACACACACACACACACACACACACACACACACTGATTCGCAGCACTAAATTTGCAGTTTCTGACCTGGGTTTTCAGTGGTATTTTTTTCTTCAGCTGAGAAAAATAAAATGAACGACTGGGTTTCCTTAGTTGCAACAATTTATGTGCCATTTTTGCAATCCTCCCATGTCCAATTAGCAAATATATTCTTTGTTTTCTGTGTGTGTGTGATCCCAATATTCATTTAACATCTGCTCTCTCTCTCTCTCCCTCTTCTCTCTCTATCACACACACACACAGACACAGAGGAATTCCCCAACCCTAAGTTTGCAGTTCTTGGTCTGTTTATTTTTTGGATGGGGGTGATTTCTGTTATTTATTTATTTATTATTAATTACTGTTTTAAATTCATGAGGAAGACAAAAATGTAAGAGATATATTTATAGTAATAAGTATAAATACGTAAGCTCATTAGTGTAGAAATTTCTGTTGGACACAAGATTGTGCAGTTTTGATAATTTAGTTTCCTTTGTTGCACCTTGCAAGAAATCACCTCCATTTTGTTAGCGACCCAGTTTCTTGTAGCCCTTTTTGTTCCTCGTGGTCAACTAATTTTACTCTCTCTCTCTCTCTCTCTCTCTCTCTCTCTCTCTCTCTCTCTCTCTCTCTCTCTCAAACACACACACACACACACAATGATTCCCAGCACAAAATTTGCAGTGTCTGATCTGGGTTTTCAATGGGATTTTTTTTATCATGTGAATAGTTAAAGATTGCTGATATCAAGTTGGTACGTCGTGAAGGCAACTTGAGTGTTGATATCCTAGCAAAGAATGCAAATTTTGAATTACATGTATTAAGCGAACTCAACGTCCTGCTTTTATTCTGCAACAATTGTTTGATGATTCTGCAAGGGTTAAATACCTAGAACTATTTACGTTTAGAATCCATAATATCTCCGCTTTACCAACTCTAAACTTGCAATTCTTGGTCCATATCTTTTCGGGAACGATAATGGCACTACCGTGCCAATATCAATTTCCTATTCTTTTCAGATGGGGTGATTTCAATTTTTTTGTTGGGTAATTACTGTTTTAATTTCTGGGGACGTACAGGTGAGTGTACCATCCAGCAGCTTGTATGACATTGTGACCGTCCGATGCGGGCACTGCACAAATTTGTGGTCAGTCAATATGGCATCTGCCTTCCAATCACTGCAATCCGTCCAGGTGAAAAAATCTTACATTAATTACCTCTAAAAGCGCTTCTTCTTTTTTTTTTGGCTGATTACTGTTAAACCTTACAGCTAAATCTAGAAAAAAAAAAAAATGGCTAAATTTTAGGCCTGTGAAACCTAGTTAGGGTTTCTTGGTATTCCTTCTTTTGAGGGAATTTTTAATGTCTATGTTCACAAAAAACACAGATCGAGTTTTCCAAAGCATCTGTGAACCCTAGCTCTTAAACAGCCGCCATAGAACCTGAAACCTAGATGTGTTTTACTGCAACCTAACTAAATTCTTTTCCAATTTTGAAAATTCAAATTTTAAGAAGAAAACAATAACTTCGATTATTATAAACAAATATTTTAATGTAAAAATAAATGGCAAAAAGAGAATTTGGTTCATTCAGAAATCGTATCTATAAATATTGGGTTTTGTTAAAATGTGCCCCCCAGGCACATGATAAGGTTCATTAAATGAGTATAATTAAACCTTTGTTTGCACGAGAAATCTAAGTTATAAACAATAGGCACAAACTTTTTTATTACTTTTTGCATGGAAAATCGAAATATATCAATTATTTTTACTACTTTCTAAAAAAGTAGATTTAATTATACCCATTTAATGAACCTTATCATATGCCTGGGGGCACATTTTAACAAAACCCATAAATATTTTAGGACATCGAAAAATTTGAAAATGGCTAAAAGAGAGGTAGTATATGACATTTGGTAATTTTTTGCACTCTTCTGTTTATAATTGCACCTTTTATTTTTATTCATGCAAATTTTCTTAATTATTCATTTGAGGCCTTGTTCCAGTGGAACTGACTTTTTTTTTTTTCCTTTTTGGTTTTGCCTTTATTCATTTTTTTTCTTGTTTGTTCATTTTACGTTGTTGATAATTGATTTTTCTAGACATGAAAAATCAAAAGTAAAAAAAAAAATACAAGAAACACCCAAATTTTTTTTAAAAAAAAAATCCAAGAAAAAACCCCCCAAAACCAGTCACAACCGAAACAAATAAGCCTGAAAAGTGCATCACTTGAAAGACAAAAGTGCAAATTTCAATGATAAAAGTTGCAAAACGAAATGTTAATAAATTTCTGGTCTAGTTTTTTTCTCTTTTTGTAGATACAGTGGGATTGCGGCCACTGTTGTAGATGAGTCAGGACTCAGGAGCTGTCTTGACCCATCAATGGAAAAGCATTTTTCCAATGGCCTTTTTTTTTATTATTATTATTGATTTGATTGAAATTTTTTTCCAGATTTCGTGGGTATTTTAATGATTTCTTTTCACCAGGTTTTGTCAATTGTCATACATTGTAGGAAAAAGAGTCAAAATGCTGGTGTTTTTTGTGGGGTGTCAACCAACAACTGTCAATCTGGGTCCTTACTGGAGTATTTTCTTTTCAATTTCATTCCTAACTGATTCAGTCACTTCAATGTTTGGTTTTCTTTTTGGCTCGTCAAAAGACATCATTTCAATCCACTTTCTCTCTTTCTCTGTCTCCCTTCCTCCTTATACATTACTCCTTTATACAGTACTTGAGAGAGAGAAAGAGAAAGGTCTCCTAACTTATCCTAATTCTTTCTGATAAATTTTTCTTATACCCTATTATTTATCAAATTTAAATTGTTCATTTCTCTTTTCTGGATATTTTCATAAAAAAGATTTCTTGTCTCCTAACATTTTGTTCATTTTTCCTCTTTGGGTATGGGATCACCATCCCTGTTTCTCTTTCTTTTTCGAAAAATGTTATAAACAATCCACTTAATTGTGCATTAAAATATGTAAAAAGTATATACATTGAGTGAAAATGTAATGAAAAATGTAAAAACTGTATTTGAGTCTATGTTTTATTTTGTTATGTTCTTTACTTATTGACAAAGGACAACCTAATAGACTGTCAATATGACCCTCCTTTTTCATACCCCAGATCACCTCCCCTTCATACTCGCCACTTTCTATACTCCTAAAAAAAAATTATTAATTTTTTTTAATGTATAAAACAGGCTTTATTAGCATGATACATAAAGTACATAGGACCCAAGCTATTATTTATTAGCTTATATTGAGTTCACAATGATAATAAAAACCGTTCATTTATTGTAAGACAACCAAATGAACCAATAACTAAACAAACAATCACCATTCACGCGAAGGAATTATCAATTTTTGTGCTAAAATACAAATCTCTATTTCTTTTATGCAGGCACCAATCTATGCTGCCCCCGATTGCAGGAGTGATTTCGGTTCATCATCCAAATGCACCAACAAGATGACTATACGACCTCCGATCGCAAACACAAGTGAGGGAAGGGTTGCGAATCGACGTGAGAGTTTAACTTACCATTTTTTAAGTATTAATAAAGTTACTGATCAAATTGCATTCTTTTAAATTTTAAAATGGTTTATGTATGTGTCTTTAACTGACCACCACACTTTGTGGGATTGGTTCGTTTCTCTCCCGTCTAAGGTAGAAATCTTGAGTTTGAGTTATCATAGAGAAGGAAATCGACTTCTGTTATAACCACTTACGGGCGGAGGTGTGTTGGACTGGCCTCCCCTTCCCCCAACAAAGAAAAAAATCCATTAATTTTGTAGGCAATTTTGTGTGTTATTGATATTACAAGTGTAATAACTTCTTATAATTAATAAGTTAAGTTTAATTTAATAATAAAAAAATAATTTTTGGCATTTTCATTTCTTAGTTTTTTTTTCATAAATAAAAATAAACATGTGAGTGTTGTATGTGGTAGCCTAAAAAAATAAAATCATAATGATCCATAAGTGCATTAGTCCAGATTTAATGTACTATATTAATTACAAGTATACGCTACGATCAAAATACTTATGTCTTTCAAGTTGGCCCGACAAAAATATGCCTTTCAAGTCGGCTCTTTTCGTGCCAAAATCTTAGCTCCAACACTACAACTACTAACGATTATATATATATATATATATATATATATATTTATGTGTCTTTTAACAGCTATTATTTTGTTCTTTTTCAGCTCCCGAGAAGAGGCAGCGAGTACCTTCTGCATACAACCAGTTCATAAAGTAATCAAATCGCAATATCGCTCACTTTGGATATTGCTTTTATTTTTTTTGTTTAATTTTTTTTTATTTCTTTGGACTTAACTCACCAATTTATGATTTTTTTAAACAAACCTGGGATGTGTAGGGAGGAGATTCAGAGGATCAAGGCCAATAACCCAGATATCAGCCACAGGGAAGCATTCAGTACTGCTGCTAAAAATGTAAGTCGGAATAATTTTATAAATTCAAAAATGAGATTTTTTTTTTGGGCTTTAATTGCATACTATTTTTTTTTTGAGCTGGATTTATTTATTTATTTATTTATTTTGCATTCTTTGCCAATATAATTATTTTTTTCTGGTCATGACTTGATGTGACTTTTTTTAACATGGTTAGTGGGCTCACTTCCCTCATATTCATTTTGGGCTAATGTTGGAGAGCAACAACCAACCTAAACTTGATGAGGTAATTAAATAATTTCTGTAATTAGATTTGTTGTTGAATTTCTCTCTTTCATTTATGATTTTTTTTGGTATTGTTGCACGAAAGCTATATCTTGGGAAACCTAAAAATAAAATTTTCTTTGGCACGTAATAAGGTTTTCTTATCATTAAAGAGGTTGTTTTTATTTTGTTTATGGGACATTTTGGGGTGAGACGTATTCCCTTTTGGACCGTAAGGGAGAGCATAGACCGGAATGGACCAATTTTGTAGCAAACGAGAAACCAAATTGATTCTTTCTTACAAATTAGTATAACCAAACTAATTCGTGAAATTACATTGAATTTTGTTACTCCAGGCATCTGGGAAGCGTCTAATGCCAAGGGGTACCCTACTGCAGAAATGAAGTGATGGTCTTCAGTTGAAAACCTCCATTGAGGAAAATGAAAGAGCCACTTTGACTTAAATATATATATCTATATGTTATGAGGACATGAAACTATATATCCTTTGCTTCATTGTATTTGTCACTACTTGTTTCCGAAGTTTTTACCTTAATTTGTGACTTGATGTAATTTGTGAAATTACTTTCCTTTTCCTTTGTCCATTTCTTCAATTTTCACTCAACCAATTACATTAAAAAAAAAAAAAAATCGCTAGTTTTCGTGATCAGAAAAGATAGAGCTAGGCATTAACATTTGTATCAATAATTGCACAAACTCTCTCACACGGTATGTTCCACATATCTCATGTGAGAGTGTTGGTACAAGTATTAGTGTCTGTAGGATGTAGCAAACCTGTTCCGTGATTTTTGTTGCCTATTCAAAGATTTTAATTCTTTCTATTGAGGTAAAATGTGGCAAGTGAGACTTATGTTACTAAGGACACTGATTAGTAATTAACTTTTTTTATTTTATCGGCAAAGAAAAGTTTTACTATTAATGTTCAATAACGGTACATCGAGTAAAAAGAAAACAAACACAAGCACCTCCAACACACAAGTTGCAAGGCTGAAATGAAACTTCTCTTGATGTACTCTAATTGCCCTTGTGAATATAAGTTTTGCGGAAATGGCTACAATACGCAATGGTGTATACCATATGAACCTATTATATTGTCCATATTGTGCCACGTAATTGGCAATCATAGCATTTTTTAATGTTTTGTAACTTTTCAGTAATATAATTCGTAACATTTTTTTATGATTCATAACATTGGTGCATCTCGTAACTTTTCTTAATAAGAGGTAATCGATTCGTAATTTTTATAAAAAGTGCATATGATACACACCCAAGAGTGTATTGAAGCCTTCTAAACGTGTTTGAAAAAGGTCAAAATTACAAGTCAAAGTTGGCTAACTTTTTGTTTAAGTGAGGTTAATATATAAAATTTTGCCATTTAAGTTCACTTTCAAGTTTTTCTAGACAAACAAAAAGGAGAATATTTGGTATACTTCTTAAAAAATGACTAAATCATGATATCCTAGGTGCAGATTTCAATAGTTAAAAAAAATAAAATAAAATAGAAGTCCATAAACATCTGTAATATTTAAATTTTTTTTTATCTATACCGTATAACACTTTTTTAGGATTATAATGACCAAATCTCTTACATTATGTCTTACCAAAATCCAGTTGATTTTGGAAACACTTTAGAAATCAGTAAATCGTCCGTATTGCAACAAAAATATGCCCCATGTTTCTGAAATGTGTGGCGAACAAAGGGAAAGATCTTTTAGAGAATATTTCTGGAAATAATTTTTCTTTTACGTTTAAGATATATAGATGTACCCTAGAAGAACAAAAAAAATTTAAAAACTCACTAAAGAGGAAAAAAAAATACAGATCCCTGAGAGCAGTCAAAGATTTGTAGAAACTATAAGCGAACTTAAGAAATGAAAACGATGTCATATATATAGGAATATGACATATTAATTGCAAGAAGAAACGTAACCGTTATAATAAATTCCAAGCACATTTGGGCATGGGGCTGAAAATGAGCAAATTGGCATGGCGTATATGTCCATTGAAGGGTCATGTCCATTAGAGATGGAATTGATGCTGCTGCCAAACGAGGCTTTTACATGCATATCTACCATGATATTTTCATGTATAAGCATCCTGTAAGCATCCTCTCAAGGGTCTTATCAAAAGTACTTCAATGTACGTTTTCCTTTTTTCCTTTCTATCAACCACTTTCTAGCACCTAAATTGACATGTCATTCGGGCTAAGTAATTTGCAATTGAAGCCATATATACCATTGGTCCAACCTTCTAGTTTTAATAAAGGGTCTATGCTCATGGTAGTGGCGGAGCCGCTTGAGGTCAAGTGTGAGCACACGGGCCCTGTACTGAATTTATGCTCTCTCTTTTCTTTCTTTTGTTCCAGATTTTGTATTTTTTCTTATAAATTGATTTCTTAAATTTTTCTTTGGATAAACATTTTAATACATTTTGTATATTATTTCATTCTCAACGTTTCATCTAAAATATTACAAAAAAATTCACCACATTGGCAAAATGAGATGTCTAATGCAAAAAAATAGCCACCACTATCATTTCAAACTCTGCAATGCATAATATCCAAATTCATAAGTGGCTAAACCATGGATTATATGCATTAAATTTTTTGAATTATGTACTTTATGAATTATTTACTTCAAACTTTTTTATCATGAGATGTCTAATTGATGAGATGTCTTGTTTCTTGTCTTTGTCCGATAGAACTTACAACTAAAGACGAATTTGACAGATTTAGGGATAAAATTTAAAAGAAAATTATAGAATTGGATCGAGAATGTTGAATATTGACATTTTAGTTGTTGTTTATCTAATTGCTCTTAGACTTAACCGCTAGCTGAGACAATTAAAACAATTGATTTGCTTTCATAACATATGGAATTAATTACTATATTTCTTAGTAAATACAGTATGCATGCTTTTTTAATATTCTTAGCACAAACAATCTTTAATTATTTTGACATCACTTATTACGATTTTTTGCTGAAGTACGTTTAAAAGCTATCCAACTATCGTTAATTCTTGGCTACACACTGTCTTAGGTCTGTGGTGATTGGTGAGGAGTTGGTAATGTGTGTGTGTGTATCATGTATACAATGTTACTATGTTAGTAGCTTGGTTTTCCTATCGGCAATAAAAGTAGACATTTCAGCATTTCGCTGAATTTTTTCTCTCCCAGCCTATACTCTGCTTCGTGCTTTGTATTTGGTTTTTCCTCGATGTACCATTTTTTGAGTTCTAATAAAATTTTATTACCGATAAAAATAAAAATAAAAAGTAGATATTTTGTATAATAAACAATTACAAAAAGGAGAACGATTGTGTGAATAGGCTGCTTGTTTGCGAGAATCCAACACACCACCTTTAGGCCATAATGGGATGGACGGCTCGGATATGATGTGTTTACCAGCACCCCCGCTCCCGGGAGCAACTTAGTTATCGATGCATTTGGTCCGCGGCCTTCTCTATAGTAATTAGTAAATAGAACTACCTTAGATCATCTCCAGCTTTTCAGAACGCAAATACATATACATATACATATACATATATTTGTGTACATTTGCAAATCAAAATTAATCAACAAAGGGATACACATGTAAATCAATCAGTGGTTCACATTCGTTTCCGGTGCGGTCTCCACATACTGTACAAGATTTACTCGAATTCTCCATTGATTTTTATGCCCAATTATTGAACCATAGAAAGTGAATAAAGTAAAGGAAAAAGATTATTTCTGTCGATCGTATAGACTACAACCCAATAAACCATGATCTTTTCTTTGCTAAAAAGACTTTTATGGACCACCATTTTGTGATTTCCTGGCATCCAATCTTTGCATCAAGGGTAGCACTAAGAACAAGCATCAATTGCTTCAAACTTTTAGGTATTATTGGACCCTTGCAAAAGGTTGAGTTATGTGGTCCACATCATATATGTGTATCGATAACTATATAAGACTGACTTGACTTTTCATAAACATAGACAGACATGAAATGTAAAAGCACCCTTATGTGCAAAAAAAGAGAACAAACAACATATACATACAGAAAAGGATTTTCTAATAAGCTGAGACTGGCAAAAAATATCAGGTGAAAGTTTGCTGATAAAGATGCTTTGCTTGGGTTATATACTGTAATTAAGCAAATAACATAGTAGAGGGTAATTATTTAAGAACAGTTCGGATGCAAAAGTGTCAAGGTGAAATTTGGACCGTTTATCCGAGCAACGAACGATCTAGATGTGCACACCACCTATTGTGCACGGGATTGTACAGCAAAAACCTCAGGTCCGGGTCTAGTCTATTTGTTTCCATTGTTGCACATATACTTAACAAAATTGTTTGTTTTTCATTTGCTGAAAGAAATTGTTATACAGATGTGCTTAACAATATGAACAATTGAATTCCTCTCAATAAAACGTATTTTTTTTAAGAGCAAAAAGATATTAATTTTTGGAAACGAATTACAAAGTTTAAAAGGATTCAAGGCGAGAAAACACAATGGAGCAAAAAAATGCCAACCGGGCACCTCCTAACTCCGCAGATCAAAGCCAACAGGACCCGAAAAGGGAAAAGAAAAACAATCACCCAAATGGTAAGGCACGAACCAAGACCCCAAAAGAATGTGTACATCCACATAAGAGATCACCACCCACCCGCAAAAAAAATCACCACTAACCTACAACACCGGAAAAAACACCAACCTACAACAACCAACAAACCCTACCCACACCTTAGCAAGATGTAAACAGTCACTGGGTTAACTTTTCATACACACACACACTTACCAGTTACATATTGATGTTCAATTCTCATTGCCAAATGCCAATAAATCTTGAGGTCACCTCACCTACATGTGTAAGCGTGCGAAACAACTGTAAACTACTACTGTTGGGATTAATCTGAGACGTATATATATATATATATATGCAAGCTGATCTAGGACACGCTGTATTATAAAAAATAAAAAAAAAAAGTTACACATTAAAGTGTTTGCACAGATGCTGAATTCAATACTAGATAACAGAAAACTGTAAAACAATGACTGATTGAAGGTCATTGGGATTTGTAAGAAAACGATATACATATACTACTACATGATAGAATGCCTTTGGGATCTGTATATGTGGGTATTATTGCCCTTATTGCTAGATTATTTTATATATATACAATCTGGGGTACCCTTTTTTTTTTTTTTTGCAAGGAAAAGTACTGTAGTTTTGTATTCTGAGAAATTGAAAGAACAGTACTGGCCCTAGGGGGCTTTGGGGGAGAGAGAAGAACGGCTGTGAAGGCTGTGGGGCAGAATCTGAAATGTCAAATTCATGTCTGTTTGAAGTTTTTAAGAGGGCATTCATTTCATTTCATGTCTTGTCATCCCTGACTACCCCCTTTCTGACATCCCTATACCCCACCTTCTTTTTTGGAATCTCTCATAATTTTTTTTTCTTTTATGGTAACGGAAAACCTGGGTACCCCATATTTTTGCACTGAAAATGCACACTACACCTTCGGAGACCCACTTTTGGGTCCTACATGAGTCATCCGAACCATTCATTGTTCTCAAAATATTTTTCCAAGAGGACCCACCGAAAATCAGCTCAATCGGACGGTTAGAAGTGTTTGAACCAAAGTCTCGCCATTTCAAATCAAAACCCAAAAGTGGGTCCCCGAAGGCGTGGTGTGCATTTTCGGTGTAAAATTTGGAATACCCATAGCAGGTTTCTTATGGTAATGGGTATCCGAATCAGCTTATCACTACATCAAGTAATGAACTTCTGCATCTGGTCAAAGGCATAAATATTATTCACACCACGACCAAGGGATTTACAAGAAATTATACTTTTTGCAGGAAAAGGCTATTATAAAGACTTCTTATTCGGGTGTGTATGATACACACCCCTATAAATACACACCTTATGAAGGCTACTTTGGGTAAAAAAACCAAAAAATGGTTTTTTTAAAAACTATTTTGGCCCTGTTCGTTTTCTAATTTAGTTTTAGTTTTGATGACATCTTCATTTCCTTAATTTCTCTCTCTATCTCTCTCCACTCATTATCCCTACTGACATCATCAAAACTAAACTAAACTATTTAACCAAACACAGCATTTGTCTTTATTTAATTTTTTTTTGCATTCGTTAGTTTTGCATCAAGATTTTGTAGTTTCTGGATTCCTCTCGACGAGTCAAATCTAACAAATATAAAATTATGGTCAAAAAACAATTTTTTTTAATAAAGCCAAAATAGGTCCAATAATCCACCTATTTTGGCTTTATTAAAAAAATTGAGTTTTGACCATAATTTTATACTTGTTAGATTCGTCTCGTCGAGAGGAATCTAAGAACCACAAAATCTTGATACAAAACTAATGACTGCAAAAGAAATTTGAATAAGGACAAAATGGTTTTTTTTTTAATCACTTTTTGATTTTTTACCCAAAGTAGCCCAAAAGTTACGATTTTTTTTTGTTTTAAAAGTTATGATTTTTTTATAAAAGTTATTAAACACACCAAAATGTTATGAGTCATAGAAAAAGTTACTAATCATGTTATTGAAAAGTTACGAAAAATTAAAAAATGTTGCGATTACCGATTAGGTGGCACAATTTGGACCATACAATAGGTACATATGGTATCCACCGTTACTAATATATTGTATTGTAGCTATTTTCTTTTTTTGCGATCTAATCCCAACAATTGATTATGTGAGCAAACTCACCTGGTAACCAGAATCAATTAACTCTTGGGAGTCTATCTAGCGGATTCGATCCGGTAGTTTGAATTTTGGCATTCTGGCCCATTAAACGATCCCAGTTAATCAGTTTCATCCTACATTTATAATTTATAATTTATAAGATGGGACATCATTAAAATTAAACTAAACTATCTAACCAAACATAGTCATTCTCTCTCCGTCCGTAACTATTGGTCCACAAATATACTCTCCCTTTTTCCGTTTATATATAATTTTCCACGTTCAAAAAGTCCATGAGAAAATTGAGGCTATTGAGCCAATTTTACTCTTTTAACCCTGTCTTCAATATTTAATTAACAAATCAATCATAATTGAAGGGTAAAATTAGAAAGATAAGAATTGTACAAAGCAATTATGATGTTCACTTAAAAAGTTAAAAATCTCAAAATGCACTAAAAATACGGACAGAGGGAGAATTAGTATTATTAAAACTGTTCGATTCATTACCCATCAGCGCAGCTAGAGATTTCTTATTAAGTTTATAGTTGCACTCGTAACTTTCTTTATGAAACCTTGGAGATGAACAAGTTTTGATCGGTAATGTTCATCCTCTTTTAATAGTGGGTGAACAAAATTGGAGGGGGGTCTGCTGTGATTGGGATAGAGACAGACCCACGTTGTGAGGTCCTCAACATTGATCGAAATTATTTATTTTACTTGGCTTATTGAAGATCAACAGCCTCCACTGATTAAGATATGTTAAATTTCTTCAAGACTTTATGTATTTTATTCATGTAAGTAATGATGTTCGATCAATGTGATGTTTCAACATGTAACTTACTCAACTAACAACAAAATGAATGTGTCATATCACTAAAAACTCACAATGTTATTGAAATCATTTTGTTTTTCTAATTTTTTTTTAAAATTGGTCTATATTTTTGTATTTTTCTTATTCATTTTGTCGAGATAATCTCAAAAAGTCCAATGTTTTGTCCAAAATTTAAAAAGAAAAAGTTAGTTATCGCCTTAAACAAGTTGTCTAAAGAATAAGTAAATTCAATCAATACTTTGTCTCAACCAACCAATCGACTTGACAATTGGGTGAACAAAATTGAACTCCACGAAGACAATGGAATCTCGTCAACCTGATAGTTATATGAAGGGGTTGACCATATAAAGGAGGTGTTTAGCTGGCTGAAGGGATAAGTTCTCACATAAGTGGAATTTTCACTCGAGAGATCGAGAACAATTTTGAGGAAAATGGATTCCAAAGGCATCATGTTCTGTGTGATGGACCTAAGCTAAATTCAAGAATAAGTACTGATAAATGAATGTGTGATCAAAACTTTTTCTATTTGGAGAATCTTACCATTGCCATGTTGGGGAAAGGGGGAGAGTAATTCAGAAATAGATACAAGGGTGATCTTATTTGCGGGGAAAGAAATTTTTGTGTGCTAGCTAGACGGGTACCGCCATGTGGCACCTGTCGACACATCCAGGTCATCCAAACATTTTTTGGACAACCCAAATTTAAGGGTGGCATTTTTGTATTTTTTTTTTTTTTTTTTTTGGGGGGGTGGATTTACTCGCACAAATTTGGATTGTCCAAAACGCCGACAGGCACCACGTGGCGATACCCTAGCACACAAAATTTTCCCTATTTTCCAGGGAGAAAAAATCCGTGATTAAAGTGAATTCAGTGGAAATTGCACATTTTACAAAATGTTGCCACGGAAAAAGGTCGGACTACCTGAAAATATGGATCCACTCTGAAGCAGATACTGTAGAACTTATTCATTTTACTATGAATGACATGAACAATGGATGCTTTGCCTGACTTATTGGTTTCATTTTATTTTGAGCTTCTTTTATGCTTGTTGTAAGTACATCTTTTGTATTTGTAACTTCAATTTGTTTTGTGCTTCTGCCCATCTCCCTCTCAGCCCCGCTCCGGTCTTAGGGGTCCGATTTGGCATTGCTCCTGCGACAAATAAGTCGTCAGATTCGGCGCGCGCTTCCAGCGCCATTGTCTAAAGCTGAGGTTCTTCCGTTGGAGGTTTTTTTTTTCTTCACTTTCAGGAATTTATTTCCCTTTCGGGGCTGTGCTCATGGAGGGTTTTTAGGGTTTCCATTTGTGCTCATTGTTTTCCAGTTGGAGTTTGTCCATCTTTCTCACTATTTGTCCATCTTTCTCTCTATTTCTATTATTGATCCCCTTTGTAGAATGAATTTTTGATGTTAAAAGAAAATTTAAAGAGTTGTGTCTGTTCAAAAAAGAGAAGAAAAGAAAGAGAGAGCCTTTTAATTATGAACCATCTCTATTTGAAGCCGAGTCAAGTGAGGAAAACTTGTATGCCGAACAGGTATTGCCACGTGGTACCTGTCAACGCATCCGAGCCGTTCAAATATGTTTTAAACGGCCCAAATTTAAAGGTGGCATTTTTGTAAATTTTGAAAGCAAATTTATCCTACAAAATCTGAATCGTCCAAAAGATGTTTGGACGGCTCGGATGCACGCCGACAGGTTGTACCCTTTCGGCCTATAAGTTTTTCTCGAGTCAAGTATGTTGTTTTCGGATCCCAGCAGCATCAAACCAAAAAAAGTCGTGCTGCTTTCCAGAAAACCAAAATTCGTCAGAATTATTGGTTAAAGTACTTACCCAATTCCTCATCTTTTTCAGTAGCGGTGCCAGCCGTCGAATAAGAAAAAACATATTCTCGTGAATAATTCTTCAATTTTTTTTACAACGTTCAAAGGTTCTAATTGAGATCTTTCAAACCGCGTAGAAAATTCTAAAAACACATATCGTCATTTGCATTGTTGTTTTTTTTTTATTTATTTATGAACATTTGCATTGTTGTTTAATTCAAAAGTTGGCAACCCAAAAAGACCAATACTATTGTTTACACGGGAAGTAGTATAACATCGCTTTATTAATTCCTGTATTTGAATAAAAATAACGCCTTTACAGATATATTTTTTTGAATTTATTTTCACAAGTCAAAATGTCCCAATTTTTTTTAATTGGATGGAATTATTTCGTAGAATTTTACGCACTAAAATGCAGTATCTTCCTATTAAAGAGAGAATTTTTAGAACTTTCAAACCATTAGACACAAAGTACAAATGAGAGCAAGGTTAGTCAGATTTTTCATTCAAATGCTTTTTGTCAGGGTTTAGAACTTCAAGTTTTGGATTTGTTAATTTCGTGTTGAGGTGCCATTGTACTAAGGGGAATTTTGGACTTTCTTCGCTTTTCAGTTTTCACGCTTTTCGAGACAAATCATTCATCCCACATACATCAACTGAAAAGCCCAACAAGCCAACCAATAGTGGAATAGAGTATCTCATATAGTGTGAATACAAAAAGCTTAATGGAACGGGCCCTCCTATAGCGTGAATACAAACACTCTAGCCTCAGCTCAGTAAATCACTTGTTCTAGAAATATACTCATTATGTCCCAAATATCTTGTCTATTTTTAATATGCCAAACACCTCAAAAAATTGTTTATATTCTTAGAATATATAAGGTTCTAAATATGCAATATATATTTGATAGATATTGATTAATCGGTGGATTTTCTAATCCACACCTCCCGGAAATAAGAAAAACATGGTTTTTTTGTGTTGCAATTTATTTTTGGAAAATCCAATCCGTCTAATGTGTTCAGAAGGTGTTTTCAAGAGTCTAAGCGAGAAATCTTCAAAAAAAAAAAATAGGAAGGACTTGATCTAAGCAATTTTCACAAAAAGTGTAAATATATATTTTTTGCGAAAACTGCTTAGATCAAGTCATTCCCGGTATTTTATTTTTTTTGAAGATTTCTCACATGAACCCTTGAAAACACCTACTGAACACATTGGACGGATCGGATCGTCAAAAAAATGTTTGGATTATGAGGTCCGGAAATTAAAAGTCGGATTATAAGCAAACCCTTGATTGATCTATTAAAGAAAGTTTCCAAAAGTATATTTAAAAAATTATATCAAAAAATATAAGCAATTTAAAAATAGCATGCATGCCACAAAAACAGACAAGAAATTTGAGACAGAGGGAGTATCTAGTTTGATGCAAAAATATCCGAGCCTCGTTTAATGGCCCATATTATTGGACCAATTACATGTTTTACCTTCAAGGACCTAATACAAATATTTGGGACTTTCAAGGGGCCTCATCATAGAATAGACTTGATTAGGAAACAAAAAGTATAAGACCAAAAATACCCCAATCTGTTACTGGTAGATTTCAACTTGATTTCTTCTACCCATCAGGGCCTATATCCAACAACCCGAGGTTATGGGCCTTAAACTCTGCAGGCCCAGGAAAAATTATTAGGTGGTCTGCAGCAGCACCGCGTGGTGTGCCAAAACTGTCCTCAATCATACATTTATCTGAGACACAGAATCAAGTATCTCATATGGTGTGGTCATGAAATGAATGGAGCATCACGTTGCAGTACTTCAGGATCACTAAAACAGTCAGTACAGCCCCAGTTTTGAATCCCAGAAAAGTTAAGTAAAGAAATCAAACCTTTCAAAGAGAATCAAAACTTTCATTCTCGTTCAAATCACGAGTCCAAATCTTGTTAGTGAACCATAACTGCCCCCTTTGATCTTCTCCAATAGACCCTTCTTTTCTTTCTGCTCCACTTCCATGCACTCCTCCGGAGGTGGCATAATCGTGCTCTCATTTGTAGAGAGGGTGTGAGATCCGTATAATCAATTGCACTTTCTAGTGGGCATGGGTTTACATGTTAGTGAGAGAGCGAGTATCGTTGACCCTCTTTGGATGAGAGTAAACAGAAACATCTTCAACTAATGGACCTGCATCCAATGAAAATTGTTCACCCTCATTACATGAACGGACAAAATCATCTTCTTCAAATAATGGACAATTAACATGGTTCCATAGACCATAACATTCGAGACCACAGCCATTCCCAAAAAGCTCAATGCCGCCCACGATGGAAAGATGGGTAAAATATACGTAAAGGTGTACTAATTAGAGGGAGACAAACACATGTATCATCATAGACCACCTCACTGATTTCATCAGCGCTTAGTTATTTTACTGCATTCTGTAGCTCATCAGGTTTCCAAGAATGGTGCAACAGTATGGAAAAAAGACATTAAACATGCTATTGCAATAAACGTTAATAACAAATTGCATCTTTTTCAACTCACCTGAAAGATACTCTATTCTTCCCGTTAGATCCAAAGCTGAACTTAATATCTGCCGCGCCGTTATCTTGTACAGATGAATTGCTTGTAGAAGCGAAAGAGAAAACAAGAGGTGGTGTCGACCTCTTTGTTCCAAAACTGTAAGACGGAATTGCAGGCTCATCCTTCAGCTGAGGCGGGCTACTGGTTAAAGTAGACGGCATGATAGACGGCGTAGGTGGCTCTGGGAGAACACCAGAAGATGTGGAAACTGGGAACGTGAACCCAAAGTTAGGCTTACCGACAGAAAGAGAGGCTAGGTTTGGCTTTGAACCCGAAGAGTGAACTGGAGGCTTTTTTAGCAACTCAGATCCAGCAAAGTTGGGGACGGTACTGGAATTTCCCTGCCTTTCATTTTGATTGTGGATAGGCCAAAGTTGATTCTTTCCTTTCTGCTCTACGCTGTTTTTGAACTTGAAGGAAGTATTCTGCAATGGAAGGATAGTAGGTCTGAGTTGAGAAGTTCAAAGTTAAGTACTTGATGAATCCCGATCATTTAGGAGAGAGAGAAAAAAAGATCCAATAATAAGACCATATAAGAGCTCAAGTATCTTTACGACAGTGATTCAATTTCAGGCATATCCATACGTATCCAATATTAAATTTTTGTCCTTTTGAAGTATAATTCCTTAGTAGCACTGATGTATCCAACTCATTTAGGAGAGAGAAAAGGATAAAAGAACAAGATCATACAATCAGCAAGAGTACCATTATGAATTACGATATTGATTCAGGCATATGTCTAAGTGTTCAATACAAACTTTTTTCCCAAAGTTTATTTTGCAAGTTTAGTATGCATCACTCCTGTTACAAGTAGCAAAAACTACTTCAGAAGTTAATTTTACTTCAGCCATAAACATCCAATGTGTAAATTATTGTCTTACAGCTACTAAAACCACCACCACATGAGCATGAATACAGTACGGCAAAATGTAGATAGAGAATGCAGTTCATGAATTTAGGCAAAAAAAGCAATGTATAAGCAACTAACAAAGCAGCCAGGAACAAAGTATCAATGAAAACTGTTGTAGAAAACAGTAGAGCAACTAATCGCAACCTTGAGATGACTGATTTCTTGACTTTCTTCTTTCTTGACTGAATCTGTAACGTCCATTAACAGATTCATGTGCTATGGTCTTGTGGTTTGCATCATTAAACCAGCAGTTACCAAGGAACCATGCAATTTACAGGGAACAAAAAAGACATACTGACATATACAAACTATAGCTAACATGTAAAATAGATGCTTATGTATACAAATCCTGAATTTGAAAGAACCAAAGCTTCCCAGAGCCACGCTATCACAAACTTCATTGACAATTCGCACACTCAATATGCATATAATCAGAGCAATCGATGCAATTATCGACATCCATGGGGCAACTTATAGGCGGTTACAGCATGTCATAATGTGCCAATTGTTATCATGCTCACATCAATTAACTACCTAATGGTGACTGACAATACTGGTTGACTTTTACCTGAACAGTTGCTTTCGGAAAGAAATTAATTACCTCACTGGAGCACTTCATTTGAGGACCGTTGCTAGAAGTCCCAATATCTTTATTTCCATCAACTGATGGACTTGTACTTCTCTCCACAGGTTTTACTTTAAAATTTGAGTTCTCTCTGGCAATTTCTTGAGCGAAAAATCCCTTCTCAACAAAGCTTTCAACATTACGAATACCAAATCCTTCTAAAAGTGGCAAACGGGTACCTTCTTTTAGCATCGCATCAGTTTCTTTAGAAGATGAAGATTTCTTCCATTCAGTGGCTAGCTGCAACTCAGCTGACTTCTCTTTCGGTGTAGGCTTGTTTCTATCAAGGTGCTCCAATATTGCTCTAACAGCAGGGTTAGAAGACTGGAGAGCTGGGATGCCCGCCTCGGAAGTTTTCCTCATGTTGTCTACAGACTGAAACTCTGAATGTGAGCTTGTGGGTCCAACTTCCAAATTCTTCTTTACAGCAGGCAAGAACCCATTAGAAAGGCTAGAATTTCCCAGTTGCAATGGGTCACTTTGAGGAAAAGGAAAAGAACCAGATCCTCTAGGCCTTGCTTCTGAAACAAACTTACGCTGTGCACGACGAATAGGTCCCACCGATACATTGGCATCATTAAGTGCATAATCCTTTGACATACAAGCACAGATAGCACAGCAATCAATTCATATGTCAGATGTTGGTAGGATGAATAAAAGATGGATGCTAGACCGTTCGAACAGAAACAAGACTGTTGCAAAGACTTACTCGAAATGTTTCACAAGTCCCGATTTCTAGTACTTGAACGACAAATGGGTCCTAATGACTCAGTTTCATCATTATTTAAAGTTGGGGCAAGTATAAAAGTTTTCCATTCCAAAGACCATTATGTCCTATAAAATTTTGTTAAGACACTTAATTCCTACTGCAAATGCTCTAATTCCAAAAACCATCTACAATGATAACGGGTATTGTCTGCTCTTTTTATAGAAAACGAGCAACTATATTTCGCACTTCAGTAGCAAACAAAAAACTGGGTCATTACTTTTTTCCCAGATCCTTCCACTTCTACCACATCATTATGAAAAATGTAGTCGTACTTAAGACATTGATAGTAGTTGGTTGTCATCAAATCAGTGGGCAAATAATCTCATCCAGGTTTAATTCTACATAAAAATTGGATATTTGACCAATTATAACCATTCAGAAACACACCACTGCTAGTGGATTCATGATTATGTTAGATTGTAGAGTAGGACAAAAACATATAACAAAATATTTGGAAAATAACAACAGTTCACAAACTATTCGGGAAAATCTAACACCCATCAAACAAGACTCAACATGGCATGCCTTCAAACAGGTCAAACAGTTCTTTCTAGAAGCGAACAATCTCTAGACGGGCAAGAAATGACCACCACTTGACAGTTGACACAAAGCAGCACCAGCATTATTTTTGGTACTTTTCCAGCTTCAGCAAGAATCCCTAAACGATTGAAATTAATTCATCCGGATCAAATTGTTAATCCTCCTTCCATTTGGGAGAAGTCCCCTCAGGGGTAAAAAATATTTAGTTTTCCAATGAAATCTCTCATGAATTGTGCAACGCTAATGCTCTTGATGCTGAATGAAAGAAGCATGGTAATGTGCACACAAATCAAAATGATTCTTGGGTCTGCCCTCTCTGATGCCTTTTGGCTTTGATTTGAGGGCATGATTCCGCAACAAACTCGACGGTATAGGGGGACCACTGTTTCAGTGGTATTCTGTGAGCAACCACTTTGTGCATTTATTGCCAAATGTTAGGTTTGTCTCAAATCCATCTGTTTCAGTGGTATTTTGGGAGCAGCCACTTTGTGCATTTATTGCCAAAGGTTAGGTCTGTCTCATATCCATCCCCGGCCCATACCCCCAATTATTGAGGACTAAATGGGTTATGTTATTGTTGTTGTTGTAATGAAATCTCTTATGAGTTCTTATATGTCAACAACTGAGAAACAAAAAGGGTATTTTTTAATTTAGGGTTATTAAATTTGAATTCCAATGCGTTAATTTCTGGCACCCTAAAACTGTTGAAACCCTCTCAAAATGCCTTGTGAAATAGGATGTAGGAAGTATATTTGTACTGGTCTTTAGGAGTAAATTCAACCAAAAATCAAACCGAAAAAATATTTTGAACCCACAGCTTTCCAAATCAATCGTTTGAAGGCGAATGGGCTGACAAATAAGCAAATTTCAAGGAAAGGAGTATGTGGAAGTTCCAACGCCTACCAGTAATACTTCATTTAATATCAAATGGGTGGTGAAGAATTAATTAATAGCCAAATTTCCAAAATAAAAGACAAATTGGAAAAACATGAAGAAGCATCGTGGAATGAGAAAATGAAGACCAAAAATATCAGATATACCTTTCCAAAGATAGTAGTTTGAGGTTGCAGCCGTGGAGTTGACAGAGTGTTCGGATACCTTTTCTTGTCAGCTGGTGACCGAGTCAGCTAACATTATGAAAAGAAGAAAATATTACAACTATGCAACAAGACACTAATAACTATATATTGAGCATATATTACCCCACCATAGCACAGAAATCATGAAGTTCCAAATACCTCAGGTTTGGATTTTGAATGCATAGTCCTGGAATACGGGGTCCGTTGGAAGTGATGAAGCCCATATCTGCTACTTTGCGGGGTTGAATAATCGTGTTGATCTTGTACCATGGCACCCGGCCAACACAAGGACAACTTGGGTGAACGTGATGGCATCAACGGTGATGCAAATCCATCGCTTTGCTGTAAACTTCTTTCTTCTTCGGAGATTATCCTCCTAGAAGCAGTGCCTACTTCTGATACTCGAGTTCTCATATAAGCTCTTGCGATATCAACAGGTGACGCACCAACAGCTTCTTTGGCCTGCAAATTTCACAAGACTGTCATATTTTACAAGTACATGCACAGACAAAATGAAAGTTCAATGCAAGGAGTAAAGTAGCTATCAGTTTTCTCAACATTTCCATAAGTTTCTTTTGCCTCTTTGCCCATTTAAGATGGATCTAAAGCATTTACAAATTCAATTCCCATGAATTCTAAGTATCACAAAATATTGAACACTTATCAACAAAAATTAGAAGCTCATTGAATGATTGAATGAAATAGTAATTTGACCTGTGTAATGCGTTAGGATAGACTCTCTTTCTTTAGTATCATTGGAATGTTCTGACTGGTGACTCCAGAAATCAACTGAACCAGGCACCGGTGGTTAATCCAGGGGCTCTCATTGACTCCGGTACCCCGTAAGACCTTGTGAATGGCTCAATTCTAAAATATTTGAGCCTTCTAAGAAACAAAAGGACCATTAATGGGCACTGGGCAGCATGGACATACTAAATTTAAAACGCGGCACAAGGACTGGACGAATCTTCTTTATCAGTTTGATCAACTTTCAAATTATGGACAAGGCTCCAGAGCATGACTATATACAATCACAATCTCCATTCAAGGTCCTCACTCAGCTATTGATCCAGCCAGCTAGACGTTTCTTGACTTGCCCCCTTATTCTTTGCGCTCTTCGACTTTGCCCAAATATTCTGCTCTAATTTTTCTGGAAGTCAATAATTGCCCCATCTTAAGCTTCTTTAGGTGACTTCTAACATTTGAAAGTTCTCTTTGAACCTATATATTTATTACTTCATCAACTATGGTGAGGAATTGTTCCCCTTTCACATGGAGAGTTTGATAGCAGTTTCACCATAAGTGTTTAATATGGGCTTCAAGCTTGAGTCTTTATTGAGTAGATAAAAATATGATATAAAAAATGAGCAAGAAAGATCATCCTCCAAGGCCCTTGCTTTTCTTAATTTAGTACTGAAAGGTGGTCTAAACTAAACTTCCCCTCCCCTCTCCTTCCCATCCAAAAAAGAGGAACAGAGAATCTGAAGTAGGACATTATTTTGGATAACTTGATCTATACACACTCCATTCTTTCATCCATGTCAAATGGGAACACTTCTGGAGAACTACAGGGCATGACACTCGGCTACAGCATGACACTTGGCTACTGAAACTAAAAGGAAAATGAGAAAAATACCCATTGAATATAATACATGTATAACATATATGCTAGCAGGTTTTACCATTGTTTCATTTTTTTTGCAATGAAAATTACGGGTAAAGGTCCATAGGTCATATTGGATAATATCATTCAGTAGATTGAATTTCATGTCACACCAAACTGAACAGTACTTTTGCCATTCGAGCTTTAAATAGAATGGATGTAAATTGTTCTCCACTGCACTTTTGAAGTATGAGGGACTGTTTTGAAGTATGAGAGTCCATTGCACATATTCTACAGCAATTATATTCATTAGAAGTTTCTTAATATACTTAACGAGTACGGAAATGCAGAATGTTTTGTGACACATATGGGACTTGGAAAAATTATATGAATCTGAATTTTCATTAAGAAGCTAGTTCAACAGGAATGCATCAATGATAGAGGACAGGGTTGCCTTAAGAATATACTCACAGCTAATGGGAGCAAAGGCATTGAGGTTTCCGCTCTAGCTCTATCCAAAACTTCTTGCTTTTCACCTGTAGACATCCTAGAGTTCTCACGGGCCAGCACAGTCTCTTTGCGTTCTCTTTTAATGTCCATACTTTGTTTCTTCCCCTCTGAATCGACATTAGAAAGATCCACAACCCTAGAATTTAATATCTCTGTCAAATGACTGAGCTCATCCCTGCATAGTAATGGCAAGTTCAGATGAGCATTCAAACGTACTTATCCACAGTGTTTGTTGTCTTTCAAAGTTTTTCCAAAAAGGTGTCAAAAGCTTTTTTTGCATTTTTATGCAGCAAGAATGCCTAAATAAATATGGTATTCATAGTTTAAAAGTAACTTGAGGAACTATATTGTCCAGAGACTCCAGACTTAGTGGGGGTGGTCACTAAGAAAGCAACCCATTCCCTTGGACATCACAAACAAGCTTCTTCATTTTAGATATATGCACATCAGCAAAGAAATGAAACTGTTGCTATACAATAATTTACACTAAATAAAGGATAAAGCTATGCCCTTCAGCTCCACTGCATCTGGGAGCAAAAGGATTACTGAAGCTTGTTCGTGAAAATAGATAACTCAAATACAAATAACCCAGAACAGTAAAACGATATTCAGAAATGAGAGAAGATTTTCAATCAATCGCAGCACTTTACCGAGAAAACCTTCTTCCTTTTACCAGCTGCTCAATTTTTGAGAAATCAGGGCCATCAGTTAAATTGCTGGTTTTATCCTGTCCAAGCTGATCACAGTTGGAACTTCCTTTCCATATTTCTGCTCTTTCATTGGAATTGATTCCTCCAGGTTCGGGTATTTCAAGCTGCGGAGATACGTTTCCAACAAATTCAAATACTACCGAATCCAGTCTAATACCCAACAGAACATTTAAACTGCATGAGAAAGAAATCAAACCGAAACAAAAGACAACTTTCTTCCAATTAAATATCACAAGTTGTCCGAAACGGTCATATTAATGGTGTGTGGAATTCAACATTAAGAATTTATCCCTTTAGTAGACAGCATTTAGAACTCGAAAGACGTAATACAGCACAGCTATAAGAAGATTGGTATGAACTCACATCCAAAGTGCATCCTTCATTACCGCCACAGGCTGTTTCTTCTACCTCTGAGCCCCCACTATCTGTTTCAGAAAAATATATGAATCATAAGAAGAAAAGTAAATAACTAAAGCAGAAGACAAGCCAGATTATTCTATTTTTTGCAGAAAAAATTAGGAGAAAAGAAAAATAAGTGAATTCACACACAAACAAAAACAAAAAAGTACTGGCTAAAAGATTACCTTGAAATTCTTTTGTTGTCTATCTAATTTCAAAGAACACGAAAGCAATGTAACGTCAAGACCTCTATATTATCCAACATATTGAAGGGAAAGTGCAATATATATACTCAAACAAATGATGCAAATAAGTTCTACAAAGTCAGTATCATGTAGAGAAAGAGTAGAAGAATATGCGTGTGTAGCAAAAGTACGCTGGCTGATCAAATTCGCCTAGCATGCAACTTCAAAGACAATGCTTTGGATGCTAAATGAAAGAAGCATGGTAATGTGCACATAAATCAAAATGATTCTTGGGTCTGCCCTCTCTGATGCCTTTTAACTTTGATTTGAGGGCATGATTCCGAGGCAAACGTGACGGTATAGGGAGACCATTGTTTCAGTGGTATTCTATGAGCAGCCACTTTGTGCATTTATTGCCAAAGGTTAGGTCTGTCTCCTATCCATCTGTTTCAGTGGTATTCTGGGAGCAGCCACTTTGTGCATTTATTGCCAAAGGTTAGGTCTGTCTCCTATCCATCCCCCGCCCATACCCCCAATTATTGGGGACTAAATGGGTTATGTTATTGTTGTTATTGTTGCATGCAACTTCAAAGACAACTTCAATGCATGCTGATGTACACTGAAATGGAGAAGCGTTACTGTCCCACCCCACCCTATATAAGGTATGTATGCTCGATCCAAACTAAAACGTGATTTAACTTCTCGAATATCAAGGTCAGCACAACATGATTTAACTTCTCGAATATCAAGGTCAGCACCAAGACAAGTTGGTTTGGCAAATAAACTAACTTTCCTCACAAGCTTGTCTCACTTTATAGACTTAAAGCACTGATTTCAGCATTTAAGCTTCTAAGCCTGTCCGTGAAACAATATTTCAACACTTGTTTTAATATTTCATGCCAACAGCTAAGGATAAAATCCTCAACAAGATTTACCTTCCTTGAATTCCAAACCCAAGTTATGTTCAACACAAAATTAATAGCAACAAATCTGAGGTAAACCATCACCTCAAGCTCGTAACTTGTCAAAACGAGAGCACTCTTTTTTCCCCTCCCCCCAATTATTTATGTCTTTTTTTATATATAAAATAAAATTTATTCAAAAGGCATCAAGGGGATGCCACCCATTTACAGAAGAAATCGAGGAATAAAAAAAATGCTCCCTCCGTCCCATAAAGTTTGATCACAACAAAACTACGTGCAATTTTCAAACTAAAAAATAATGTATTTACCGAAATAATTTTTGAATTTTTTTTGCACTGTATAAAAGTTCTCGATGAGATCTATCAAACAAGATCCATATTGACTAAAAAATTATTTTCATAAGCACGTTATTTTTTAGCTTGAAAATTGCACGTAGTTTCGTAGTGACCAAACTTTATGGGACGGAGGGAGTATCAAAAAACCTCCAGTTACTTATGTCATGATATTGTATATGGGTCCAAAAGTAGCATGACTAATGATGCATGCAAGCAGGAGCGGTCTTGCTTTAAAAAAAACCTCCACGTGAGTTGCTTAAAATTTCCGTACAAACACCCCCACTCGATAAGCATGAAGACACAAATTGAATTTCCAAAAGTTTAGCTCTTACCTCCTCATTAGTAATTGAGGCAAAAATGATTATTCAACTTACTGGATTTTTTTCTTCCCGCTTTAACAGCCCACATACTTTAAGATGCATTAAAAATGGAGACACGGATCTCACAGTCACCCTTACAAGGTTCAGATCAACGTTACTAAAGAATGGCAGCGATGCCACCACGGCCATCTCACTAAACGCTACTGCTGCCGTCACCAATACCAATGATCCTTCTTCACATGTGACACATCCAAGCAATATTATGAAACTAACCTTCCAATCTGTTGATCACTTGATGTGGTCTATATAATCAACCACTATCATGGACCTCCTAAGAGTTAAGGCCATCTTGGACTAGCCTTAAAAAATTTATACAAGACGAACATTTTAAGAAAAGTGTTCACTAATAAAGTTAGGCCAAACCTCTCCTCAATATTTATTTGATCAAAGATGATACACAACCCTAGATTTTGTATTAAAAAAACAAATCTTCAATAGCTCCACCTGTGTCATTTTGAAGTCTTAACTTTCACACAACCGGTCTAAAGCCCAACAAAATTAGAGTTGAGCGATTGGTAGCCTAGCAGCCAACTCCCTAATGAAAATAAATTCAACTAAGACCGGTTGGCAAAAATGATTTATGTAGCCAACCACAAGTGAGTAGGATACAAGACTTGGTTTAACTTGATTTGGATACTTTATGTGTGCAAATGCATACTGAGTTTTCAACTTTGTAAATAGATTCCTATTTCTTCTCCGCCAAATCCTTTTATATGCATGCTTGCAGAGCCTTTTTAACCGACTAAGGCGAAACTATAACACCAGTTATTAAGCCTTCACGAATTGCTACCTTTTCTAGTAGTTGCTCTTTACTTCCCTCAAATAATAATACGTAGAGGGCGCCTATCCACCATTGTTCATGCGCAGACAGAAGAAATTCGAACACTTAAAAAATAGCACAAATCAAACATCAGAACAAAATAAACCATCTCTTGTAAGATGACTATCTGATTACTAGGCAACATCCAAGAGAGTGCTTGACATCCAATCGCCATGAGAAAATTCCCACTCCTAGCTTCTGTATCTTTGATTATTCAACGGTGTTTTAACTTTTAACTTTTAACTATCTAAAATGATTTTCTTTCCTCAAACATCTAAAAATGCATATAAGTTTCATTGGAGCAGGACTCTATATGGAAATCTTGTATCAACTATCAAGCAATGCTCCAAAAAGCAAATCCTGCATACCATATTATACTTCTTACGTCCAATGCATTGATATGGTATATAAGTTAACTAGTGCAAGAGGAATACTAAATTCACAGAATTTACTTCAATTTAGTAGGGTTCATTGACAAATTGATTAGTAGAACTGAGCCCGAGTAGTCTTCCTTTTTCGAAAATAGTGATTGCATCATGAGTCAACATCTGGAGACATAAAGTTATTTCTTTATGCGAAATGCTACATACACTTCCGGGTTACACTTCCGGGTACACAATCGGATAAAAAATGTCGCCGATTTTTTTTCCCCCAAAAAAACCATTCCCCTTCCCTTGTGTTCAGAGAGAAAGAGAGAGGATGTGAAGAAGATGACCAGCCGCCACCTCCGCCAGCACCCACACAGACAAGTACGTTTCCAACGCCAGCGACCACCACCACGTCCGCTGCCTCCACCGGCGACCACACATGTGTTAACTGATAACGATAGGGCTGGTTTGAAAATCAAAACTGGTGGTATCATTCCAGCAAATCAAATGCTCAAACTAGCAACGAGCAACAACCAAATGTCTGAAATGATGGATCCATACCAAGCTCTTGTATATCTGAGACAATCTTGAGTTAAGAGGGGAAAAAAAAAAAGTCGAACTAGGTGAATTTTTTTTTTCGAATTAGGTTTTTTTTTTTTTTAGAGGTCCAAATCTCGTCGGCTTACGGACGTTGCGGTGGTCGCCAGAGTGGGAGACGTCCTTGTCTATGTAGGTACCAGCGGAGGTGGCGGGCGGTGGTGGTCATCTTCTTCGCTCCCTCTCTCTTTCTCTCTAAACACTTCTGATTTGAGAAGAAGGGAAGAAGAATGGTTTCTTTTTGGAAATCTGGCGGCCCGGGTCCAAAACAAACGTCATTTTGGACGTTTTTTGACTCAGTTGTGTACCCGGAAGTGTATGTGGCATTTCTTTCTCTTGCAACGTTTTCCCCTCTTTTTTCCAGGCAGGAAAGGGGAGAGGGGTTCTTTTCTATGTGAGGTCGTACATTTTTGGGTATTGGCTTCCCCAATAAACACTACTTACCTGTACACACGTTTACATATAGGATCAGCACTATTGAAGCATGAAAGGCTAGGTTAAGTTATTGCTCCATTGATTAGGTTTTCTATTCATGTGGAAAAGAAAACTTTGGGTACATTGACATGATCATCCAGAGGCTTTGGATCCCTAGTCTCTACAAGGACAACATTTACACTCCTCGTGCATCCAAAATTAGGATTAATAAAGTTGTTTTCCTCCAACCAAATATTGTTTATTTTCCTTCAACTCTTATGTGAACAGTTCCTACGGGGCTTTGTGGACTCCCCTGTCGGTGGACTGTGGGATTGGGTCTGAGGGATAGGTTGAGATGCGTGTAAGCCGGCCAGACACTATGAAAACGCATGAGACATGCCTATGAAAAACAATCAAAAAAACAATTGCTTCCACTATGACAATCGAAGTCAAAATACAAGGGATTACAAAAAAAAGGTCTACTTCACAGTTCACTGAAGCCAAAACCCTAATCTTTGCAATGCATTGAAATGCACGCACACATTTATCATAGATATGACTCACCTTGATCTTCGGATGTTGAGGCGGCGGAAAAAGGTGATTTGGAGAAGATAGAAGGTAGGATTCTTGTTGCGCCGCCAGCGATGAGGCGGTAAGCGGGATCCACGAGCTTCGACAACCAGCCGCCATCGGAGACTTGGGATCGATTCGACTGCGGACGGTCATACGGAGTCGGGGGCGGCTTCCGTGCCGGTGGTTTCCTGAACTTGCCTCCGCCGCCTCTCTCTCCTCCTCCGTATAGCACCGATGACGACGGCGTCGCTTGTTCCGTCGCCATTAGGAATGTAAAATAATTCTTTCCCAAACCTCTCTCTCTCTCTCTCTCTCTCTCTCTCTCTCTCTCCGTCTCTCCGCAAACAGTGGCGTTTTTATTTTGATATCGAGTGTTCTTGAATTATTGAGGTAGGCTGGCAGAGCAGGAAAAATGTCCCAAGTGCAGCGACTCGGCTTAAACTCGAAGCATTCTGTTGTGACTCGGTGTGACTCATTTGTTAGTGTTTTGCCCTTCCGTTTCAGTTTGTTTTGTTTGATATCTGGTTTGTGGTTTGCGTTCTATCGTCTTGGGCTTATTGTTAGGGTTTGTGCTATAATCCCTCGGAAAATCTACTAATCGATGATTGATTCTTGGTCTAACAACCGAATTATTTGTTTGCCTTTGGCGGGGGTGTCACTGAACCTACTAGTGTGTGCTCGTGTCTAAATTTTGGTAGTTTTAGTTCACTCATGTTCTTCGTGATGAAATCTGTATTATTCTCTGAGCACTTATTTGAATAGAATTGACTGTTTTTCAAAAATTGATCGGATACGATTTGTGTACAATTACTAAAGTAGGGTATGCGTTATACAAGCACATTTAATTCATTAAGGTTGACATGAAACGACTACAAAAGCCATGCAATAACATGAAAAATTATAGCTTCAACATCATCATAAGAACTTTATAGCTTATAGATGTATATAGCATACACCCAGTGCGGTGTTATAGTCAGGTTGATAAGGTGGGATTAATAATGAAGGGAGATTATCATTAATTAGGATAGATATCGAGATTCATAGTTTGCATTATTAATTACAAGGTTATTAGTCCACTCTCCATATTTGTTTTGCACAAAATTGAGTAATGGGATCGTTAAGCTAGATTGAATTGGATGGCAACGAGAGTTTTCAATTTTGCCCTCCACCAAGGGAATGAAACTTAGTGCATATGAACTTACGGTATTCTGATCAGTTTATGTATACCGTGCATTAATATTGTGTTTTTTGTTTTCTTCACTACCCTAAAACCATGGATAGTCTAGCATATAGTGAAGCTTGATATCTTTTGCACGGATTGTTTAGTTTTTGTTCAAAAGTGTTAAGCAATCGGAGTCTGCCCATCCATTGTTTCAGCCCTTCTTGTTAGATTTTGCTTGATTATGTACTAAGTTTCTTTTTGTTGAAGTTGTTAAAGTCTATAGAAACGTTGTAATGAAGGCTCACTCTGTTGCTAAGGCAGCCCTTTGTTGTGATTAGTTTGATTAAATATATAAAAGGGTTGAATCTTCTGTTTAAAATACATAAATAAATAAAACACAATCCAATTTTTCTGGGAATATTCCAAACTACTTCGGAACTCTTCAAAAACATGATTCTCTTTTGTTCTTAACTTTTCAGTTTGTACTAGATTACTTTACAGAGAGAATGGATATATCCACACCCAGAGCAATTTTTGGGTGCTGGAAGGGCACCACGTAATCGTGCCTAAGCAACCATTTTGGCTGTCTAAAACACTTTTAGTCCGGATTTTTAACTCTACACCAACCTCTCCCCCTCCAATCCTCAACCCATTGCAAACGGTCCCATCTATCACAGGTCTAAACCTCCCCATCCATACTTTTCCTGCAAGATCCTATCTGCCCAAACTCTGTGCTGAGGGGGTTTGAACCGTTGGAGTTTGAGTGTGTGTTTTATTCCCAAGTGATCCAATGATTGGAAATCCTGTCTGTGTGTGCACACACGCTGAGAGGGTTTGAACCGTTAGAGTTTGAGTGCGTGTGTGTTAGTTATTCCCAAGTGATCCAAAGACGGGAAATCCTAGACACATAAACACAGGTTCTTCCAGGAAAGAAGTTCTCTAGCCCATATTTTTGTGGCAGCAAGTCCACCAACTCGCTGTTCAAAAAATAAAATTGGTCCTCCAACTCATCAAATTCTTTCTCTTCGATCCGATTCAATTGCTTCAATATCCCCCTCTCAATGTTTGCTCGATAAATCGGTCTGCATTTCTCTACCAATTGAATCTGCAAACGATTGCAATTTAATGTTGTGACTTATGCTGAGTTTTATCTTAGTTCCAACCCAAATATAAACAAATAAACAGAGGATGTCAAAAAATATAGCCTGGCGTGGCGTTACCCGATTTTATTTTCAAAATCCCGAGTAGCATTAATTAGAAACCGAGCTACTCATGGCTCTACTCCTCTCTTCGGACCAACTTGGTCTTTGGTAAATTTTCTCATGGCGAAATATGTTCTTCCACTACTCTAAAGTCTAAGCCAAAATCGTCACAACGGTATCAACAAAAAGAAATCATAGTAGATATTTTGTACTTAAATATGAACCTTAATGAACCAAGATATTCAATTAATAAGATGATAACAAATATGAACTTTAGTGAACTAAGCGTTTCGATTAATATGTGAACTTTAATGAACCAGGCAACTCCATTAAAGAAGATAAATCTAACAAAATACGAAAAGGTTTTACCTTTTTCTTCTTCTTCTACATTTTTCCGAGCCGCGACCGATATCTCTATAACCAATCCGCAATCATGGTCTGCGGCTTGGTCTCTTCGTCTCCCAAGAATCCACAAAGATAATTTTTTTGGTTTTGTAATGTGTTACGTTTTTTTTTTCTTTCCTATTTATGATAAGGAATGTACATATTGGAGTAATTCATGAAGATAGATATGGAGAAATTCGGCCTAACATGTTCTTCTAAACTTCTTTCTTTCTTTTTTTTCAACCTGTGAAAGTAGATTGATGCCGGTGAAGTGTGCATAGATATTCGAACTAGTTTGTCATTGTATACACCTTATCCTCCGCCTATTGTTTTCACGCACATCAATTAAATGGACCAACCGGAATTATTTGCTTTTACTAAACTAAACTCAAGAAGGAAATATTATGAGGCTAGCAAGCTAGTGAATTGGATTGACAGTGACCAGGTCACCATGGGAAATTCATGTTTCTTTTATCTGGTAACCTTGTTGATATGAAAGCCAGCCTTAGCCCATACACTACAGGAACGACTTTGGTAACGTAGAGTCCCGTGGCGAGTTGTCTAGTGATCCGCTAGTATACTACTCAAAAAAAATAAAATTACTACTAGCATTCAGCAAGAAAGTATCCCCATTTGAATCCAATAGCAATGCCAAAAATAAGAAATCAAATTCCAACCATATCAAAATCTTGATTTTCAGCTTTAGTACAAAATAAAAAAACTTCACATTTTTCACCAAAACAAATGGCTTAAAACACAAACTTATTATTTTCAAAAAATCAGGAAATAGTACAATAACTCTTACAATAATCTAAGGAAAAATTACGGGAACTTTTTGTAACGCCTCACATTTTGGGAAATTTTTATTTTTATTACAACTTAAAAACTTAAGCAGTGGTAATAATAAATAAAAGTTTAATACAAATAATCTGTCCTCCACAGATTACAAAAAGGCAGGCCGGGTAAACTTTATGGTTCCACAAATTCCTCCGCCTAGTTGATCTCCATTTCGACAGCTCCTCTTGCTCCGAGTTCTCCATAATACTCCGCTTGTTCATTGTGATAATCTAGCATAATACGTCAAAGTCGCAAGGCAACAAGTGCAACACCGTGGTATTATGTCAGGATCACACAAGTGCAACACCGTAAGCGGGGACGCCCAGTAGATAGTTCTACACAAACCTTAAACTAGCAATTCCAAAACAATATAGTAGGTGGCAGCATATTACAGTAGAATCATGTGTGTTCAAATATCAATGTCAAACAAATAGAGTGCAGCGTAATAAAGTAGGGCTGTAATTTATTTATTTATTTATTTTTTATTTTTTTTTTGGGGGGGCAGGTATGGTACGGAATATTAGAGTTGTAATAGAGTAGAGCTTATAAATACTCTCTACTATAAAAAATAAAAATAAAACGTAAATTTTGTTGTCAATTTCTTTACTGTTCTTATTCCTTGCTTGTGTGTGGTTGACTTACGCTAACACCTAAAACCCTGACCCACTCGCATGCACCATCCATTTCTCTACCGATTGAATCTGGAATGAAATTCAATGTTGTACTTGTGATGCAGAATTTTATTTTAGTTCCAACCCAAATCTGAACAAATAAACAGAGGATGTCAAAAAATGTAGCCTGGACGTTACCCAATTTTATTTTTAAAAGCTGAGTAGCGTTAATTAGAAACCGAGCTACTCGTGGCTCTACTCTTCCCTCCGGATCAACTTCGTCTTCGGTAAATTTTCTCATGGAGAAATATGTTCTTCCACTACTTTAAAGTTTAAGCGATTCGATTAATATTTGAACTTTAATGAACCAGGCGAGTGCTCATGAAGACACTCACAAGATTAGCATGTCAAAATAATAATAATAATAATAATGAACCAGGCGAATCCATCAAAGAAGATAAATCTAACAAAATACAAAATGTCCCTTTTTCTTCTTCTTCTACATTTTTTTTCCGAGCCGTGGCCGATATTCTCTCCATAACCAAGCCGCAGTCGTGGTCTCTTCGTCTCCCAAGAATCCACAAAGATAATTTTTGGTTCTGTAATGTGTTACGGTTTTTTTTCTTTCTATTTGTAAGGAAGGAAAATATGGAGTAATTTGCGAAGATAAATGGGGAGTAATTTGGCGTAACATGTTATTTAGACTTCGTAATTTTTTTCAATACGTGAAAGCATATTGATGCCTGTAAGATGTGCATGTATATCCGAACTAGTTTGTCATTATATACACTTTATTCTTCATGTATTGAGTGGAGATTGGCAAGACCCTTTACTGAACGTTGGTTAGAATCATATATAGATTGATTGGTTAATTAGAATCAAGGATTAATGGCATGAGCACTTCAATCAAGAAGGGGAATTAGTTTTTTTTTTTTTTAAACTGAATGTCCGAGTTAATTTATGCGCACTTTGATTAAATTGACTAACAAAATTAGTTAGATTTTACTAAATGTACACTCAAAGAAGGAAACATTATGAGGCTGGCAAGTCAATTGGATTGAACAGGTCACCATGGGAAATTCATGTTTCTTTTATCAAGTAACCTTAGCCCATACACCACGGGAACGACTTTGGTAACGTAGAGTCCCGTGATGAGTGGTTCGCTAATATACTACGGAGTTGTATTTTGCTTTGATGAACTCTACCGAGATCTCATTATCACGATTATTTAATCGTTCGGGTTGTAAAATTTCTTGAGTAGAATATTAGTCTCTTGATTGGATAACATTTAATAAGGAAATAAGCAGTTAGTATTATTCAAAAAGTATACTGTAAAAAAAATCTACGTGTGGATAAAAGCTTCCAAATTACCACCAACAAAGAAAAAAAAATCCCGATTACGAAAGATAAATCAACTTCAACAAAAAAAAAAAAAAAACATTACTACTACTAGCATTCAGCAAGAAAGTATCCCCATTTGAATCCAATAACAATGCCAAAAAAAAAAAATCAAATTCCAACCATATCAAAATCTTTATTTTCGGCTTTAGTACAAAATAAAGAACTACTGCATATTTTTCACTAAAATAAATGGCTTAAAACACAACGTTATTATTTCAAAAAATTAGGCAATTGTACAATAACTCTTACAATAATCTAAGGAAAAATTACGAGGACTTTTTATCCCACAAAATCGATCACTGTGTTCACTTCTCAAAAAAAAAAAAATTCAAAAGGATTCTTTCCCCATCTCTCATATCTCCAATCATTAATCACATTTCTCTATCTACTAAGAACATCACTAGTGGTATACTCAAATATGGATAATCAAATATTGCCACATCACATTTTGAGTATTCATTTAATGGGTTTATAAGTTTAAGTATCTACCCTTCTACAATGGTTCATTTGTGTCCATAATCAAAAAAGTACTATTCACTCTATTTTTATTCATAAAATGGACACAACTTTAAATTTTTACATATATATTTTTTATAATATTAGTACCATTTAAAAGATATTCACAATACGTTTAAAATGAGATCAATTTTGAATATATTTTGGTAAAGATTAAAAATTGATAATTTCAATTTTTGAGAGAAAGTGCAATAAAGTTGAGTTTTGAATTAAGTATTTGACAAATGGAGAGAGAGAATGTTGTTACTTCTGATAGGGTATGGTTTCCAAAATTTAGTTATTGAGAAAGATTGGTAGTTTTGAGTAGGGGTGTACACGGTCCGGATCGGATCGGATTAGCATGAATCCAATCCTAATCCGCGAGTCACGGTTTTTAGAAAATACAATCCGTGTCCGGACCAAAAGTCTCACGGTTCGGTTCCAATCCGATCCACGAGTCACGGATCGGTTCCGGTTTTATCCACGGATTACATGTTATATATAAATAAGTAACAAAGTTATATATTTGAAATTTTACCTAATGGTGTAAACACAACTAATTAGAGAAGAGACCTTCGTTTGGATCTCACACTAGTGATGTAAACACAAATACACAACTACTAAATGAATCTACTATATGTTGTCACAAATCTTGAGTTTATTTACTCCAGATCGGCAATATTAGGCTGCTTCCATGGGTCATCAATAAAAATACACATCCAAACACGGTTATCAACCTAGTTTTGAAAGAGATCATAGTTTACCCCAGAAATAGATAACAAGTACATATAGTAGAAGTTAGTGTAAATGTGTAATAGTTTAACCCCTAAGTTTTGAAAGATATCACGGTTTACCCCCTAGTCTGTGTAGTAGAAGTTTGTGTAAAATTATGTGTGTGTATATATTTTTTTTAAATTTATATATAATAAAAATCTCACGGTCCGGATCGGTTAATCCACTGTTTCAAAATCAAAATCCGTGTCCGGACCGCAAGTCACGGTTTACTAATTTTTCAATCCGTGTCCGGACCATTAATCCACGGTTAAAATCCAAAACGCGCGGATCGGTTCGGTCCGGACCGGATTCACGGTTCACCGGTTTTTTTGTGCAGCCCTAGTTTTGAGTATCCAAATGCTAAAAGTTGAGTATTTGTAACAAATGTTGTTAACTTTGAGTATTTATCCAAATACCATTGTGAGCCTCTTTTGTGTATCAAAATACTAATCTTTGAGTATTTTCTGTTTGAGTATACCACTAGTGATACTCTAATACCCCTTTCTGCAATCATTGTTCTCATTTCTGTCTCTATCTCTCTCCAATTATTACACCTCTCTCTAATTATTACTTTTTCCAAAAATCCATCCAAACACTATCTCAAAAATATTTCTCGAAATATTCTTCTCAAAACTCTTAACCATACAAAGCGGATATTTTTCGAAAAGTCATTTTTCTATACTTGGACAAATTTTGAGAGGGCAAACAAAATTTCTGAATCATTTTGACCCCCATGTTTTACTTAATTACACTTAAGCCCACTTTTATTAAATTATCCATTATGTACAAATTATAAAATTACGTGTAAACACTATAATATCATATGAATTGATTTGTGTAAATTATACGAACATCATGTACCCTAAATTTATTGTTATCGCTTTGCTTTGCTTGTTGAGATATCATTATCACTTTACTTTGTTGCTTGTGTTATACATACCATGAGATTATTGAATTGCTAGAATTGACATCTAGACCATTGGGGATTTGATTACGATAGTTCAAGGATTACATAGACAGTTTAAAGTTAATGGAAATTTGAAGGATATGAGATGCTTTAAACCGTGTTATGTCATGGGCTGTATCACTAACTCAAGTTAGGCGTGACGGATGGGAACATAATGGATGAGAATATAGTGGATGGGAATATAGTGGGTATGAGTTAGCTATTGACTGATTATTCGTTCGATGTACTATTGTTAGCTCTGGCATGTCTCGCCATGTATTCAAGATGTAGGAAGAGCTGTATAATTATCAAACAAAGGATCAAGCTGAAGAACAAGCACCAATAGGAGACTGGGATTTGAACCTGAACCCTTATAAAACCCTGCTGCCTTCTTATTTGGCAAATGTACGTAATTTAATTCCGACTAGTATTTCATTTTGTTGTAATAAGAGTATTGACCACTCAATGTTATTTCTATTGCATATTAATGAATTCATTTTCAATAAAATAAACCCCTTTTCCCATTGAATGAATTCAACAATGCCTCCGAAAATTCGAGGCGTTACAATGATTATAATACACTAAATAATTGTCATGCCAAGTAGTACAAAACAAGATATAAAAATTGCAATCCAAGGTAGCTTCAAAAGAAAGTAAATTTATTTGCGATAATTTATTTGTGCAACTTTTTTCTTAAGGTATGTTTGGAAGATCGGAAACTTGAATATGATTGTGTGAATTAAATTTCCGAAAATTTACTTGATGAGTAGGATTTACTTGATGAGTAGGAGTAAGAATATGATTACTATTAGGTACATATTTGTGATTTAACTAGTAAACACAAAAAAGATCAAGTACGTTTCCAGGTATTGGTTCCATTGCTTGATCAGATTTCTAGCTTTGTCACTGTTCTCATGAAACTATGTTTTCAACTTTCACACGGTTTATTCTGTCTAATGGTCTTCAAAAAAGAAAATAAAGACACTTTTAAGGATCACCCATAGTATTATGAAGTTTTAGAAAAGGAAAACAAAAGTAGAGCCGTAGATGACACAATTTGATGATAGAGACTAGCTAGATTGGCAAAGGCTTTGGTTTGCATACACGTTAAAATGTGATTTTCCACTCCTCTTTTATGTTTGTTTATGCTCTTTTGCTAACCTCCCATCATGATATCTTCTTGGAAACAAATTATTTGGCTATCTTTTCCAAAAGATTATAAAATTAAATTATCATGTTTGGCTCCTCTACAATCCGCATTTGCACCAGTAATAATTATGAAGAATCTCCTAAAAATGGTGTTTTTAATATATAAAGACGATAGTATTTTGTTGTTAATTTATCAATGCATGTGATTTGATCCCCCGCATTAAAAAATTTTGTGTTTGCCACCGGTGGTGATGGAGCCCAATCAACAATCAAGATCATATCCTAAAAAAAAAAAAACTACAAATCTTCCCTTGCAAATAATGGATTTCATTTGAATTCCAAAGCAGTTTCCGCTAAGAATAGCTAATTTTCAGTTTCAAACCCAAAAGAAAATAACACTTCTCATCTCCAAATTGGAAGTCCAAATAATTGTCTATCTTTTGAAGAAGTTACATCCAATTTGACATTGGATTGGACAAACTTCTCGTCTCCAAATTAGAAGTCCAAATCTAATTATCTATCTTTTAAAGAAGTTACATCCAATTTTTATTGGATTGGACACTTCTCGTCTCCATATTAGAAGTCCAAATCTAATTATCTATCTTTTGAAGAAGATACATCCAATTGTACATTGGAATGGATTTTTATGCTTCTATTAATTTGGACATCGAATTTGCAGAAAGATTTGATAGGAGCACAATTCTGTGTTCAATTGGGACTGCATCTCTACTGACTATCGGTGCAAATGTGGATTGTAGAGGAGCCAAACATGATTTTATTTATAATATTTTGAAAAGGGGAGACAAATAATTTGTTTCCTAGAAGATATCATGATGGGAGGTTAGAAAAAGAGCATAAACAAACATAAAAGAGGAGTGGAAAATCACCTTCTCTCTTTTTTTTTTTATGTGTATGCAAACCAAAGCTTTGCGAAGAATAACATACATGGTATTTTTGTGATGTATGTGAGGAGAATGACTTGCGTTGGAATGAGTGAAAATAAGTAAACAAGAATACAAAAAATACAGAAAAATACCAAGAATACCAAAAGTACCGAAAATATTGTAATGGAAACTTACCCTAAATACGAATAGATCCTTCTTTTCCTCAAGTTTCTTTTCAAACGTCTGTTATTATATACTTGAACTATGTTTGTGGCCAATGTACTAGATGTTCAACTAAGACCTAATTGGACTGATGAATACTTATTGGGCTACAAATAGATTCAGATAATATCTAAAGTAAAATTAGGTACATTAACGAAAATTAGGGTGCGCAGCTCCGCGACGCAACCCAAATTGTAGGGAGGAGCTTCCTTTCATAATGCATCCTTCCATACCCATCAAAAATTCTATTTTGTGGTCTATCTTAAGCCCTCGGGACTCAAGGGTGGTTGATTGTCTAATCTCATATTGGAGAACATCTCGCCAAACAATTAAGCTTCATAGAAAAATTAAATTTTGTTAGGTAAAATGGATGATGTATGCCTAAAATTATACTTGGCAATCACACCTGTATTGAAATCCCGTTAAATTAATTTTTCTAACAATTTTTCCTCCTCCACAGTACCTACTACGCACGTAAACGGTCCTTACACCTGTTTGCACAACTTATTGTATTTGTTTAGTTTGCTTTAATTTTTTTTTTCTCATTTGACGTAATTATCCAAGACAAAAAAAAATCAGTAAATATGATACGGTCCCGCTAACAAGTACCCCTAAGCTCTCTTTAACTCCTGTATTAATTTATAATTACATATATTATTACATATAGTTATTACCATTCCAAGACTTAATTATAACCACATTGAGAATACATAATCATTTCCATAAGAACAACTTTTATATTTGCATTTAATGTTTATGTCTAATATGAAAAATAATTGTGACAAGTGATGCTTTCAATATAAACAACTAGCATCTGAACAGATGCCCCAGAGGCACTCCTTAACATATGCCAATACAATAAACAAAGATCTTCCTAACCACCACCAACATGGTGGATGATAAACATATAATAGTAATATCGAACAACTAGTGTTTTGCCTATGCCTGAAGGCACTTGACGAAGTTCAAAAACGTTAACCAACTATACAACACTACGGCCTCGTTTGATTCGTGGATTAAAAGGGTGGGATGGGACTATTTTTGTCTAATCCCGTACTATCCCTTGTTTGGTTTCCGAAAAATGACATGGGATTAACAATACCGGAATAGTTATAATCCAATACGTGTGGTATTATGTAATACCTTGGGGGGGTTGGGACTAACTTGTCCGGGACAAAAAACACGGAAGGGGGGTGGAGTTCAACAATTAAAAAACTGCCACGAAAATAAAATCATGTACTGATCATCTTCTTCCCTCTCACGCCTCCCTCTATCTCTCGTGCTCTTTCTCTCTCTCTCCATGAGCTATTGGAGTTTCACCGGAGATCAAACCCATTTCGCCGATACAGAATTGAAGAACCCACTCCATTTTGCTGGGACAGAATCGAAGAAGTTCAGAGCAAACCCATTTCAGAGCAAACCCATTTCAGATCTATTGAGTATGTTTCCCCTTTCTTTGTTGAGGCTTTGTTAAGACACTGTGGTTTGTTCTCTCTCAAGCAGAATCAACCATCTGCAACATACCAATTTTGGCAGATTATTCGAATGGATGCTTGCAACGCAATGGATTTCCGTAGTTGCATTTTATCGCGTCTGTGTTTTCCGTAATGTTCACAATTCAATTTTGTTCGATTCATGTTGTGTTGAACTAACTTTTTCCAGAATCCATTTTTTGAGTATGTTTCCCCCTTTTGATTGGATTTTTTAATTTTATTTTATGGACAAGAAATTTTGAAGATGAAGAATCAAGCAAAATTGGCCTGGTTAATGAACTGTTTTTTTAGGTTGCATTTGTGATACAGAGAGAGAGAGAGAGAAATAATCCTAAAATTTATCCTGTATGAACCAAACATGGGATAGGCCTACTAAGGGGATATCCCGGTATTTATCCTATACGAATCAAACAGAGGATTGTGTAGCATTCAGGGCTAAATTAGTCCTAGGACAAATAATCCCGAACTACTAGTCCCAGGACTATTAATCCCACCAATTTTAATCCGCGAATCAAACGAGGCCTACATGTACTGATCTCATCATCGAGTATTCTGGCTAATGCTATGCCACCACCCCTATCATGATTGTTAAGTGAAACTAACAAGAAAAAAGAAAAACAAAGCTAGTAACATCTAATTGGTCAATTCACGCTTTCTACATAAGAGGGCAAAAAAGTTTGAATGAAAATTATTTACCATTAAAAAATCAACTAAACCAAGGAATGAATGGATTGATCAACACTTCTCTCCCACGCATTTTGGAAACTTTTAAAAATGCACAAATTTTCTAAGACATTCCAAAATGAAATATATGACAACCTTTGTAGGAGGGAAGGAGTAATAAAACCTAGCGGTTCATGTAGAACAAAAATTGTATAATTTTGAAGGGTCACTAAAAGAATCTTTCTTTTTTTTTTTATGATTTTCAAACCAACAATCTAAATCATTTAAAAAAGTATTTAGCGCGTGCGAGAGAGATTCTAGAGAGACTGTGCATTTTTTGTAATCCAAATAAAAAGAGAGAGAAGTATTATGAATTTGAAATTTCCCAATGAGGGTTGGATGTGTGTGTGTGTGTGTGTGAGAGAGAGAGAGAGAGAGAGGATTTTTGAAATTTGAAATTCGTATAAGAATTGAAGGATGGCGTTTCTTTTCCAAAATGAGATTTTTTTCAAAATTTAAATTTTCCTATGAATGGATTAGATGTCAAAGAGAGGGAAATAGTATTTTTTGAAATTTGAAATTCCCATATGAAATGATGGTTCTTTTAGAAACGAATTGTCTTTCAAGTGGTATTTTTTTTTTATCCTCTTTCCTTTTTCTTTTTTGTAAATTAACTAAAAGTTATCTTGAAAATGCAAAATTTTCTTAGACTGTAGAAACACAACTTTGTCTGTAAGGTAAGATTTAGGCCTTATTATAGATATTCTTAGGATAGAGATCTTTGAAACATGGAAATGCCTTGTAAGACATTTTCTAATGATGTATTGGATGTCAAAGAGAGGGAGAGTATTTTTTCAAAATTTGAAATTCCCATATGAAATGATGATTTTGGACTTGTCATAGATATTGTTAGGACAGAAGTGAGAGATCTTTGAAATATGAAAATGCCATGTAGGACATTTTGAAAAAACCTTTGTGTAATGTAATATAGATTTAAACTTTAATACATGTCACAAATATCAACAAATTTTTATAGATAGGGATGGGCATGGGGAGGGTAGGGGTGGATACCACTATCTCCATTCCCGAATCTATATCAATCCCTATCCCCTCCCCGATCCCCACTAGAGATTTTTTTTTAACTTCCATCCCCGCCCCAATGCGGGGAACGGGTATCCGCACTGGGAATCGGGGATCCAAACCTTAACTACACTTTTCAAAATTTTCCTATTGTAATTTTCAAGTAACATTCAACATGATCAAAAGCTAAAGCTTTCAAAAGGTAAATCCAAATTCCAAATGTAACAAACCCAAATGCATATAAAAGCAATTCGAGTCGCGTGCAATTCAAATTGGTTTAAATTACCTTTCAAAGTTTGAAGTGGTTTGAATGGCATGTACAAATCAGTAGTAAGATTAAAGGTAAGTAAAGCGAACAAATTAATATTTAAATTTACATCGATTCGTACAGAATTTTTTCGGAAGAAACTTACACCGATGGTCAAGGCTTTATTATTCTCTATGTAGTATGGAGCTCTGTTCGGTTGAGAGAGAGAGAGAGAGAGATGGAAGAATAGTATTTCATGTGAGTGGAAGAATAATAAAAGTGAATACTAAAGTGGATGTTTTCTGACAGAAGGCAAATCCATGCCTTTTTATGTTCCCAAGCCGACAGTTCTTTGAGATTTTTTAATACGGGTTATTATATATATATATATATGTATATATATATGCGTGAATGGGGATGCAGGGAGGGTCGGGGAGAGGAGGAGAACAGGGAGGGGCGGGGATCAGGGAGGGGATCGGGTAGGAGATTGACAATACCATCCGATCCAATTGCCGAATCTTTTTAAAAATAATTCTCATCCCCTACTCGATCCCTGAAAAAATCACCGAATCCCCTACCCATTCAAGAAGGAGAAGGGTTGGATCGGGACAGGTTGGCCGAGATGGCCATCCCTATTTAGTGATATCAATGCATTTTTTAATAGAAAATTACCGGTAGGTCTAGAAAATCAATCATTAATTCCCACTAAGGATACACTCAATTTTTAATTACCACTTAGGCCTCCTTTGGATAAAAAATCAAAAACCGGTTTTAAAAAAAAACCATTTTATCCTTATTCAATTTTTTTTTGCATTCGTTAGTTTTGCGTCAAGATTTTGTGGTTTCTGGATTACTCTCGATAAGACGACTCTAACAAGTATAAATTTATGGTCAAAACTCAATTTTTTTTGAATAAAACCAAAATAGGTCCAATAATCCAACTATTTTGGCTTTATTAAAAAAAATTTGAGTTTTGACCATAATTTTATACTCGTTAGATTCGGCTCGTCGAGAGAAATCCAGAAACCACAAAATCTTGATGCAAACTAACGAATGCAAAAAAAAAATTGAATAAGGACAAAATGGATTTTTTAAAAACTGGTTTTTTGATTTTTTACCCAAACTAAGTACAAGTTCACCAGTAAGATTACCCTTCTACCCTTCAAATGCAAATTTACTCTTTACCCAACCTCCCACTCCCCACCTTCATCCACCATCCACTTTTAGCCAACAACTACTTCCGGCCTGTGACTTTTTTCCGACCGCATAATTCACTATGAATTTTTACTGTGAATTTATATACCTTCTAGCCGGCGACTTTTTCCAACTGGTTATCCTCAGAAAAGTCATTAGGCTTTGGATGAATTATTAAGAAGAAAAAAAACTGTGTTACCTCACCGATCTAATACTGAGATGGTAACAAATATATCAAAATTACGATTTAAGATTAAAAAAATGGGAATTTTAAAAAAATCACTGCGATTTGTAAAAAATTATTGCTAATCTGTTAAAATTATTGCAAATCGCTAAAAAGGAGGACAAAAACATGATCATTTCTCCAAAATAGAACCCTGCGAATTTTGTATAAAACATTGCGAATTTGTAGATCTGAAAAATTGGAGGGATTCCCTATCAACAAAAAATACCCTAGTTTATTGCGAATTTTTCTCCACGTGTGAACTCGGGCAAAACTAGACCTACCAGTAAATGAATGAGATGTAGTGATTTCTAGATTAGGTCTCTGAGCAACTTTCCGGCGAAGGCGTGGAGTGCGTCGAACAAAAAATTCCTCTCAATTCCCCCCTTTGAGGTATCCAAGATCTAGGTGCAGCTTGCTATAAGTAGAAAGAAAAATTCTCTTACGCATGGAGAAGCTTGAGGAGGTAGGGGTTGGATTGGGTTGTGGATGAGGCCTCATATTTCGCCGCTCTTTGGATTTGTTTTTACTTGGGGAAGGAGAAGAATAGCGCTTGAAAGGGTAATTTTGGGAGAAAGTAGTGTAAATTCCTATGTGGGAAATTTTACAATTGGACTGGACCCGGAAGGAATGAACTCTACTTTTTTGTACCGGCCCGTAAATCCCTCTTTTAAAAAAACTAACAAGGACTTATCATTTGCCGATATAGTACTCCTTGGTGGATGATATATACTACGTAATATCAAACAATTTAAACTTTTAATACACATCTCACACATACCAACAAATTTCTACAGATATCCATGGATTTTTACTTCTTCCGTCCCAAATATTAGTCTACAATGACAAGACGCGCAATTTTGAATAAAAAATAAAGGTCGTGCTTGTTTTTCAGTTTCAGGTTTGGCTGGGCTAAATTGAAAAAACTAGTTTTTAGATTATTGGTTTTGTCCTTATTCAAAAAAAATTTGCATTTGTTGATTTTCGGTCTATTTTTGAGGTTTCTCGGCTTATCTTGACGAGAGGTTTTTTGGATTATTTTTCATCTTTATTCACAAAATTTAAAATTTGGCTAATAATTTTATACTTTTTAGATTCCTCTCGTCGAGACAAATCAAGAAACCTCAAAAAATCGACCGAAAACTAATGAATACAAAAAAAAAAATTGAATAAGGGCAAAATAAAAAAAAAAACCAATAATCTAGTTTTTTCAATTTAGTCAAACCAAGCCTTAGTTTTAATTTTAATTTTAATGATATCTTTATTTTTCTCATTTTTATCTATCTCTCCACTTATTACAACTTGCGAGATCATCAAACCTTACGATATCATTAAACCTAAAGTAAACTATGTAGCAAACACAATCAAAGTAATACTCCCTCCGTCCCAAAACTTTTGATCTTTTTGAGATTGCGTGTCATTTTAAATTGCTTATATCTTTTTATTTATAAAGTTTTATGTGATTTTAAAACTTTGTTTAATAGAACTAATTAAAATATATCAAACAAGATTCATATTACATATTTTTTGACATTTACATTTACATTGACATTTAAAAATGACACGTAATTCCAAAAAAATCAAAATTTTTGGGGACGGTGGGAGAATATAAAGAGACGCGGGGCTACCGCGATGTCTCTCCTGCAACTTTCGTCTCGTCGCCTCTCCAAACTCCGAAAATAGGTTCAACTCATCTTCGATTCTCCCGCCGGAGCTACGGCCATCAATTATCTTCTCGCAGCTTTCCGATTGATATCCGGTGGAATCCTATGCTCTCAGGTAACAATTACCCCAAAAATCTCTCTTATCGATCTTGATATATGTATGTGTAGAGATCTTTGGGTTTAATTGTTGTTTGTTTTTTATTTTTTATTATTTGACGGAGGATTAACTTGCGATTGGTTAACTTGATAGGCGATTGAGGCGTGATTGTGGCGTGTGTGACTGGGAAATGAGATTTGAGAGATAATGAAAAAGGAGGTTACCAGAAAGAAGGTGGGGAAGTATGAGGTTGGGCGGACGATTGGGGAGGGGACTTTTGCGAAGGTTAAGTTTGCGCAGAACACGGATACGGGAGAGAGCGTTGCTATGAAGGTTCTGTCCAAAAGCACCATCCTCAAGCACAAAATGGTCCATCAGGTGCTTAATTAGCTACTACTGCTTTTCTCGTTGCTCTTATTTCCAATTTTGGAGACTCGTTGAATTTTTGCATGTGAGTAATTGCAATCAGGGGCGGAAGTGGGATTCTTGATTAGTTACTGAGAATATACGAATTTGAATCTCAATATATCCTACCCCACACTGGATCAATTCCTCGGAATATATATTTTTAGAGTTTAAAGTGGTGTATAGGCCCTTTTATTTTTTGGCCTCTTCTTTTTTTAATTCCTCGCTTTTCCTTTTTGAAAGTTGGCATCCCATTAATGCCTTTTAAGCAAAGTTGTTGTTACTTATTAAAAAAAAAAAAATTCAGTAGATGCAATTGACACGAAATGAACCAAGGGGTTGGCCAGGTGATCAAGGGCCAAGACTTAGGATTTCGCTCTCTCCTAAGGTCTCAGGTTGGACTGCCTTGCTAGCAAGTTAGCAACTCTTGGGGCCACCTTACCCCACTCGTAAGATTCTGAAACGGCTTTGGGAGGAGAGCAGTCTGAGATCAAGCATGCCGGGGACACCCTGCATTTCCCAAAAAAAAAAAAAGGGAAATGGTAACCTGACATTAGAAATGTAAATGTGCGACGTGTTAAGTTCTGGAGTAATAATTTTGGAAATATGTGTATCTTACTTTGCACCTGGGGTGGTGGTTAGGCTTACCCTTTGAATATAAGGAAATGAAAGTGCAGGAATTTGCAGGAGGCGAGAAAGAAAATCATAGGGTAAATGCAATATTTCTGTAGAAATTCAGTGGGGGCAATTTCATTGAATCCGTAGGGGTGACTTGAAGTTGAATGTGCTTTTATATTACAGACACCAAGTGAGATGTTGCAAAAGTCGGGGAATTGTTACCCTAATGCGCCTCCTCCCTTGCTTGCAGCAGATAAGGAAAAAGTTTCGTTGAAATGTTTGAAGATCTTTTGTTGGAATTCTTAACTTGTCTCAAATGTTCAGTATTTTCATTTGTACGAAATCTATTAACGCATTTGCTGTTGTTTCTTCTTGTTCATCTTCTTCTGCTATTGCTGTTGTTGTTGCTGCTGTTTCGGTTGTTATTTGGTGTTGGACAAACTACCTCTCCGATCGTTGGATTTGTAGGGAACTTGATACAGCAAGGATTTGTAGGAATATAAATTCAAGTGGTTATTTGTTTTTATGCTACATGCACCAAGTTGTTTAGCATAAATATGATGAAGATACTGGTGTATTAACAAAGTAAAAAAGACTGCGTGTGAAGATTTAAATTGCTTGGTAGACGCATGATGCCTCCTACCTAATTTCACTTAATTTCTGTAATTTTGGTAGTTACTTCTTTATGTTGGTTTCCAGATTAAAAGAGAGATATCAATAATGAAGATTGTTCGGCATCCCAATATAGTAAGGCTGCAAGAGGTATGTGGTGGCTTACATCAGTCTGGACTTCCTTTCTCTACCGCATGGTTAATATGGCAAGCCCTTGACTTGCTAGAGCTTATATCCGTACTAATGCCATGCAACTGATTTCATTTTCTTTTGATATGCTAGGTTTTGGCAAGCCAGACCAAGATATATATTGTTCTAGAGTTTGTTACAGGAGGAGAACTCTTTGATAAAATAGTAAGGCTTCTCCAACTTTCATTGCTATGAGTTTTTTTTTTAATAGGTGACTATTGAAATGGTACCATTTCTTCCCCATGGACTCCTATTGGTTGCACAGGGAATTTAAATTTGGATGGGATTCTGTTGATTTGTCTTTGCTTTGCTTACTAAATCAGACATAGGCTGGCCTGTGAATGCATTATATCTCTGGGCAGTCTTTGCTTTTCTTACTAAATCAGACATACGCCGGCCTGTTAATGCATTAGATCTCTGGGAGTTAGAAGTGTACATTGTTTGATTTTTGCATATGTCAACCAATGCCAAATGGAGTATCAGTGTCCTTTTGGATTTAAGCTCATTAAGCGAGCATAAGATGGACATATGGGAAGTGCAACCTTTTTGATAGGTTCCACCAGTACAGAGTAGAGAGACAACTTGGTTGACTGGTAACAATTCTTTAATCAGCATTATTTACACAGGCTTGGCGAGTAAGCTAATCTGTTAGTAAAAAATTGCAACGACTACTTGTTGGAAGGCTCACTGCTTAAGCAGTCTCTTGATTGGACTTGTGTGATTCATCTTTCTCTCCCGAAGGACTTGCTATTGAATATCGGGAAACCTGTACAGTAGATATTTCTCATTGTTACAACAGTGTCAATTCCCGGATTCAGGGTTGGTTTGGGTGAATTGAAAAAACCAGTGTTTTGATTTTGTCCTTATTCAATTTTTTTTTTGTATTTGTTGGTTTTTGGTCGATTTTTTGTGGTTTCTTGGCTTGTCTCGACGAGAGGAATCTAAAAAGTATAAAATTATTAGCCAAACTTAAAGTTTTGTGATTAAAGACGAAAAATAATCCAAAAAACAAGCCAAGAAACCATAACAAATCGACCGAAAACTAACAAATGCAAATTTTTTTTGAATAAGGACAAAACTAAAAAAACCAAAAAACCAATTTTCTCAATTCACCCAAACCAGCCCTCAGTCCGTAGAATGATAATGAGAGCATGTTGATCTGCATGGAAAGTGAAGAGGTAGTTCAACTATATTTTAGGTCTTAGGTGTTAAAAACATAGTTTGTCTTAGCTCGAGGTGTGCCTGCAATAGTATAGCATTAACTTACTTCAATTTTGTTAATATAAAATGTGCTCTCAATTTCATGGTATTAACAGTTGCTGAATTTTTTTCATCCCCTTGTTTACCACGGGTTTGCAGGTTCATCAAGGAAGGCTCTCTGAGAATGAAACTAGGCACTACTTTCAACAACTTGTAGATGCAGTTGCTCATTGTCACAGCAAGGGTGTTTACCACAGAGATTTGAAGGTGCAGTATGATGATTTACGCAAAACACTTTCTTGGCCTGCAGTTTTTACTGGCATAGGATTGGTTTTGATCTACATTAAGTTCTTTTTGTTTCCTTTTAATTTACAGCCTGAAAATCTTCTTCTCAATTCTCATGGAAACTTGAAGGTTTCTGATTTTGGACTCAGTGCATTGCAGCAACAAGTAAGCTGGACAATATCTTATGTTATTGAATACAAGTCTAGTTCCTTTAACAATGTACAAGTGGGTATGCTCTATCTTTCTTTTCCTAAATCCTTTTGCAGGGAGTTGAACTACTTCACACAACTTGCGGGACACCAAATTACGTTGCTCCTGAGGTACACTCTTTTAAGATACTCTGCCTTTACTATTTCTAACATGGTTGCATGCAGTCTTGCACTGCTGCATTCAACTGTTATTGACAGCTATGATTGGTTCCATTAACCTAGGCTCATGTTGAAATTTGAATTGAACTTTCACAGACTGTTTATGAAGTGCATTGCTCGATTTTTTTATTTTTTATTTTTTATTTTTTTAATATTGATCCACTAAAACAAAAATTTTGTGGAAAATGTTGCAAAAACTCTAAAAGTCTATTTGAAAAGGCATGGCTAGATATTTTTTCTCTATCTGACTTTTGTTCCCATTGACCAATGCCTTTAGGTTTTAAGCCACCGGGGTTATGATGGTGCCGCTGCAGATGTCTGGTCATGTGGAGTCATCCTTTATGTTTTAATTGCGGGATATCTGCCTTTTGACGAGACAGATCTTCCAACCTTGTACAAAAAGGTTAGTTGCTCGTGTCCTTTCAATTGTTTATGCTATGCTGTCAGTTCTTCACACGACCTTCTAATGCATTTACAAAAATGTTTATTGCTCTTGTTATTTGAATTGCTGATGTCCGTCACCGACGTCACGTTACTTGAATGCGCATGGGTTAACATGTGGGCGAGTTTTCTTATTTGTGATTTCTAGCATGAATTGATGTTTCTAACTGGACCCATTGTATCATCTTGGCATTTGGTGAGTCATTGCCATTGTGTGCGATAACTAATAACTTCTCCTCTAATTGGTGTGCAGATTGATACTGCAGATTTTTCATGTCCGTTTTGGTTTTCTCCTGCTGCGACATCATTGATAAACAAGATACTTGATCCCAACCCTGAAACTGTGAGCATGAAGATCTTTTTTAGTTTTACCATACTGAATCTTGTGACCAGTTATATAGATTGATTCTTTCATTAGCTGCATGCTTTTGAAAGTGGGTTAGTTGCCAGTTGCTTTGTCAATGTCCTGGTATTTCCAATAGTTTGGAACTTTGAATAGATGTGTGACGAACTAATAAATTATGAGCTGTTACACTTCACTGTTGGCCTATGATGATACACGGATCCATATTTTTGGGCGAAGTACCCGTGTCATTGCGACACGATACGGGTGCGGGTGGGGGATGGGTTCGTCGGGAAAAAATTGGACACGTCTGGTTCAGTTAAGAGTGTGGTCAAAGAAAGAGGGAGGGAGGGAGGCCGCTGAGTGCTGAGATCTTAGATCTGAATCCAAACGACTGGTACATAGTATTAGGGTTTTTATTTTAAGGCTGCTGGCCCTTTATTCTCTTGTTGGGGATTATGATGGTGACCCATGAGCTTTAGCAATGTACAATATGTGGATTATCCACGAGTTCGCTGTTGATATGTCAATTAGCTCAACTTCTTTCCCTCAACATATATTTACTTCCAGTTTGGCATTTAAGTAGTGTTTGATATGCTGATCAGAAGTTGGTATTATTGAGTGATTGTGATTTGGAATAAACTGCTGGAAACTCTAAATTTCGAACATGGAAGAGTCTGACGGTACGAAGTGTAGCATATACACTAAGTTATAGTCTTTGTATACTTTAATAATGTTAAGAAAGGGAGATATGTAATGCAAAATATACTGATGAAGGTCAAGAGTTGATAGCCAGCCCATGGTTTCCCTTGATCTAGGTTTGGAGTAAAGATAGAATTTCTAGCAGTTTTGCAACTTTAAGACTCAGTTTCATAATGAGCCATTCCTTAGACCACTAATGCAGACAAAGTTGATCATGTAAGTATGAAAAGGAAAATATTTGACAGCTCTTTTGTTGCAAGTTGTGGCATAACTTGGCCAATAGGTATGCTTCCCAGGCTCACAAGTCCCAATAAGGCCTTTGATTCAGGTAGCCTTCTTCCTTCCTTGTTTAAGGAGCTGGACTGGTTCAAGATATTATAATTATTCAGAAATTCTTATGAATGGTAATCTTGTTCAGAGTATTAGTGACGAGCCTTGTTATCTGGACCATATGATTCATGATATGTTCCGTACAATTCGTTTCGATACATCAACCTGTCAATTTGTGTTTCTAAGATGAAAGTTTGATCAAAGAATTCATAACATTTGCATTATGAATTGTAAGATTCCTTTAGAGACACCAAATTGATTCATTTAATCAACCTGGTTCACTTGCAAAATGAATAATTTTGTAGTCCTGAATTAAGATGTTTGAAAAGGTGTGGTAATTTAGTCATGGAAAGCCTTTTGAGGTGACTATTATGATGGCATTGACTGCAAATTATATTATTCACCCACATATCTTGCATCATAAGCAAGGCTCCCCTGTTTGACCACATGATTCTTAAGTCATCACTTAAGATACCTTTCTGATCAAATTTTGCCTAAGATTATCACTTTTACAATATATTTTCCTCATCATCAAACATAGATATATTCTCCAATGCACTTTAGAAATCATGACGAAATTTGAGCATTTCACAGTTCGATTTGATACTCAATTTAAAAAAGGACCATGGTATTAGAGTTGGGCTTTTAGAGGCTTTTGGGCAAGACATTCACTTCGCTTCATGATTGACCGACTCTTTGTGCCTTAAGTGCACCTTGTTTCATTGTGCTTTCTACGTTGTGGATTCTCTGTTTAGCTCTTGATGTACATTGTGTGGGTGAGTCAGGGGTTGCATTTACTAACACATTTGGAGCTTATCCCATGTTGGCTAGTGTTTACCCTCAAATAATTAGTTTATGATCCTGGGGCTGCTCTACTCATTGTCAATTGATTTTGGGATTGGATTCTTTACCAAAGGAATAATATCTTGTCATTACATGTTTATTAGGTAGAAGGAACATAAATTTTGGCACAAATTTTCTTTTTGAAATTTCTTGGATTCTTTGTCTATTTATACTCTATTTCATGCAGCGCATTACTATTCAAGGGATTAAGAATGATCCGTGGTTTCGAAAGAATTACGTGACTGTTAAATATGGAGATGAAGAAGTGAATTTGGATGATGTTCGTGCAGTTTTTGATGACATTGAGGTTGGGTCTTCTTTCCCACCACATTCTTTGAATACTGTACAGTTTATACTAGAGGTAACATGGTGTCAGAGTTTGGCTGCTTTTGCCCATTCTGGACAACTTATGATGATAAAATCTCAGCAGACGGGCTGCAGGATCATATCCTAATTTGCTTTTATATTTGTCTCTTTACTTCCTATGCTCTCCAACCCATTAAGCGTAATATTTCGCCGTTTGTGGTTATTTGCAGGATCATTTTGTAACCGAACATTCTGCAGATAATAACACTGGGCCTATAGTAATGAATGCATTTGAGATGATTACCCTCTCTCAAGGGTTGAATCTTTCAGCCTTGTTTGACAGGCGTCAGGTACAATTACTCTCGATTTGGCCAGAGATTGCTCGATTAAAGTTTTTCATGAGTCTTTTTTTAAGCCATGTGATTAGTGCTGTGGACCTGTGGTACTATCACTTCTTCCTTGACCATTTAGCATTTCCAGTTGGTTAGCATTTTTAACCAGATTGCTGAAGCATTTTATGCAAATAAGATTTGTTTACCTTAATATTAAGTGTACTTATCACAATTCAGAAGTACTCCCAGTTTGTAGCATATGATGAGTGGAATGTCTGTTTGTGATGTAGACTTGTTTAGTAGTTACATGCCTACTTAATAACGGAGGCAAGATCAGCTGTATTATCTCTGGAAGGGTTATGTGAAGCAATGTCATGTAGCTTATTCCTTAATTACAATCTACTTATTAATTGAGGTAACAAAAGCCAACAACAACATCGACTTTGTTATATCTGGAAGGATCATATGAAGCAATGTGAAGTAGCTTGTCCCTTAATTACGTGTCTACTTATTAACTGGCGCATGGTCGATTTTGTCATCTCTGGAAGGATTATGTGAAGCGACAAACTCGTTTCGTATCCCGCCAACTGGCTGAAGTCATAATCTCTACAGTCGAAGCTGTTGCAGAATCAATGGGACTGAAGGTCCACACCCGACATTACAAGGTTTAGTTTTTAGTCTAATATGGAGTTGATCTTGCTCTGATGCTTCTCGTATTCTTTTATTATCTTCTAATGTCTTGATTGCTCCCACAGACAAGACTTGAAGGAATTTCCGCGAATAGGAAGGGACAATTTGCTGTTGTTTTGGAGGTAGTTATTAGACTTGAATTTCTTCATTACTGCTTCTGTTGCTTTTGATGGACAGGACTTGGCTCCACAATTCTGAGAGATGTTTTGACTTGTCTTTAGGTTTATGAAGTTGCTCCATCTCTTTACATGGTTGATGTTCGTAAGGCTGCTGGGGACACTCTTGAATATCACAAGGTTAGTTTGTACAAGCTTGTAAACTGGCATAAAGTTTTCATAAAAAAACTATCATTTACCATTATGTCAACATATGTATTTTTCCTGTCAATCCAAGTCCAATTAGCTTAACAAAGTTGGATTTTAACAATACGGGTTCTGCACAAGCCTGCTTATTTTGCTCTAATGCTGTGTCCGAGCAGTGGTGCCAAATAGGCCAAAGATTATCGTACTTTTGTTGGGGAAGTATCTGTAAATGGTGTATATCTAGATTCCAAGTTCTCCAGCCAAAATTCAAAGGAACCGTACTTGCATGTGTGGAGGAATACTAATAAAGTTCCTTATAAGGACAAACTGATCCTTTAACTTGTGGAATAATTTCTTTTTGGAGAAGGGGTACTTCTTTGAGTTCTTTCATCAAGACCAATTCCGATTCTTCAATTTGTCTCTTGCCAGAATACCCATGATCAAGTTACATACCATCTATTCACTACAAATGTTTTTTTTTTATTCACCACAACAAACAGTTTTGTACCCTGTTTTTGTGAAATTTTCTTCATTGATATGTTATTGGTTAATGGCCTGGCAATCATAAAGTGTCCTTCAAATAAATGTGCTTGTACACAGAAATCAAAATTAGCATTACATGGATGTCTTAGCTAATTTCCTGATCCGGCTAAGCTAATGGAACTCTCATTTAAATTCTGGTGGGTGTCGAATGATATTTCTGCTATTTTGTTGGTAAAAAATTTATGGACTTGTGTTCTTTCACTGCAGTTTTACAAGAACTTCTGCAGTAAACTGGAGCATATTATCTGGAAACCAAAGGAGGGTATGGGTACTACGGCAAATCACCTCCGCTTAGAAGAATGATTTGCTGACCCAGTTGTGCGGGCATGAATCAAAGCATTAAGCGGAGGGTAGCTGTGGAAAGAAACATATCTTGGGCGTAAGTTCACGCAATGTGTTTTATGAGGATTGTATATATTAGTCCCCGTGTATACATAGGCCATGTTTGATAAGCATATTGGGTTGGGATTGGGGCTTTGAGATGGATTGGGAATCCAATCGGTCCTTTGTGGTAACAATTCGTGTCCGCAGTCTCATGTTAGGTTTGCTAGCCGAAGAGGGCTTGGCGTGTGATTGCGAAAGAAACCAAAACTTATACCAGTTGCCAAACATGGCCATAGTCAACGTGGTTATATGCTGTATACCAAATTGCTTGTTCTGAAACTGTATTCTTCTAGTATCCCCCAAATTGAGGCATGTGTGACCACGAATATACATGTTATTTGCTAGTGAATTGGGATGGTGGATTTTTATTTTGGTATATATACACGTTATGCTTGCAGAATTGCAATGGCAGGAAATTGAGCAAATAAAGTTTGGCTTTTTCATTGGCTTTCTATCTTTTCTTTTGATTGTTTTTGGGAGAACTTATTTCTCTTCATAAATCTCTCCATAAATTTATAATCCGGAGACAGCGTGCATAACTGTGTTGGACACGCATCCATTTGAGCATGTCCGCCACTCCACCAAAGACTGAAGCACATCTTGGACTTGCCGAACTTCCTTCACAGTTCCCTTATTAAACAGAAGTGTGTCGTTTGCCAAGAAAAAGATAGCTTAGCGACATGCCACACAAGCACGCTTTTCATGCTGTGAATTTTGCCCTTAGATTCTGCATCCTTAAGCATGGCTGAAAGCCCCTCCCCATAAAGAAGAAGGAGATATGGAGAAAGTGGGTCTCCTTGTCGAAGCCTCCGATAAGGTTTAATGAAGCCTTTTGGAACCCACCTCCGATAAGGTTTAATGAAGCCTTTTGGAACCCACTTTAAATAGCCGAATAAGTCACTGAAGACGAGCATTCCATAATCCATCCGATCCACACTTAAGTGAAGTCCATCTTTGCCATAATCATCTCAATAAAAATCCATTTGATTGATGTAGCGGAATTCACGAGAGAATAGTTAGCGTACTATTCCAAACGAGATAAGTTCTTGAATCCACGAGATGTTCTTGAATCCAAAAGAAAAGAGAGAGAAAATTCTTGAAATTGTATTTTATAGGAAAAACTAGCAAATCCTAACAAAACTTACCTAAAAATAAAGTATCCCGGAAATTGGGGAAACTCCCAAAATTGGAAACTAGAAGAAAAATAAGAAATTCCCAATTGGAAACAACATAAATGGAATTACATGCTAAGAGTAATTCGTAATCTAATTATTACCTAAAATAGCAAAATTACTAAATTAAAGGCCTAAACCAATGAATTTGGCCGAATTCCACCATCAATCACGATTAGGCCGCGAAGATTGATCGCTTGAAATGATTATCTTCCAAATTCTACCAAAATTTGGGCTGATCCTGATTCGTCGATAAATTGCGAAATTGGCAATTTTCAATTAAGAAATTGCCGCCTCTCAGTGCCTTCTGACCGGTCCAACCGATCATGGGAACCGGGGACAAGCTATTGTTTCCGCATCATTGATCCAATCAAACGCCTTTTCCCCAATCATACGCTTTGCTCGTATCCAATTTCATGCCATTTCATACCGTTTACCATATCTCCTGTTCTTCATATGGTGAACTTCCTGGCCAATCAAAATGTTATCCGTAATTCAATTACCCACCACAAAAGCCGCTTGATTTTCATATGGTAGAGCGGTAGACAATCTTAGCTCGAACCTTTGAAAGGATTTTGTATGCTTGAGCCTCACCAGTTTCACGTTCATAGGAGACTGCACTTTAGGCACCATCACAATATGGGTATGATTTATTCCTCTCAACAACCTTCCAGAATAAAAATGATTGCATTTGCATTAGTTTACTTTTTACACATAAATGGCAATTTGACAATTTTATGTGAGAATAAGAGAAAAAAAAAAAGAGAGGTGCAAATGAATAAAAGGGAGCAGAATTTTCAAAAAAGAAAGAAAGAAAAAAGATACATATTATTTTATAATTAAAGTATAATTCTCCCCTTTTAAGTATCCACGAATTTTTCAAATCTCAAAAATAGTATATTTTTCTACACATTTTTTTAAAAAGAGTGCAAAAAAAGATTTAAAAAATTATATAAAAAACAAATTTTACATTAAAAAAATACACATTGTTCATATGAGAACACTTAAAACAACCCGGAGGTCTTGTAGAGCGTATTCGGACCATCCATTTTTCCAATTGACGATCTGAGTTTTTGACAGTTCAGATGCGCCCTATGGGTCCCTTTCCCAAAGAACAGAGGGATGGGGAACCGTTCTACAGGTACCGCCTGGCATCAAGGACCCCGTTTTGGGTCCCACACGATCAATCCGAACCATTCATGTATCTCAAAATCGAATTTCGAGTACGTCGCGTACGAATCGATGCAATTAGACGGCTTTATGATGTCGATCTAAATCACCCCATTTCAAAAAAAATAATAAAATGTGGTGATTTTGGATCGAACTCACATGACTGTTCGATTACATTGATTCACACGTGGTCCTGTTTGAAATTCAATTTTAAAATGAATAATCAATTCGAATTAATTGTGTGGGATCCACAACCAGGCCCGATGCCATCTGTACAAAGGAGGTTTGTACCGCTTGTATTTCTAGAGGGATGAGTATAAACACATCGTTTGTAGCAAGAAACCTCTTGTTTTTTACTAACCCTTTATCCAATCCATTGTCCAACAAGTATAAAAGTCCAAAACAGGGAATTTAACCAGACAGTCGATTTCTCCATTACGACTCTCTGACAAAGTCTTCTGACTCACCAAAACCCTACCCTGCCCCGCCCTTCTCCTCCTCTTTCCCAAATCTAAGCAAAACTCAAAAAAGCAGACCTCCAACTCCAAGCAACCGTCTTCATCAATTTCATCGATCAATCAATGGCGTACGTAGATCACGCTTTCTCGATTTCAGACGAAGACATCATGATGGACTCTTCTTATACCCTCAACAACCGCCCCCCGATCAAGGAGATCGGCCTCGCCGTCTCTCTCCTCGTTTTCGGAGTCCTAGGTATCATCCTCGGGGTCGTCATGACCGTTAATCGCGTCGGCGGCGACCGAGCTCACGGTAACTCTCTCTCTCTCTCTCTCTCTCTCTCTCTCTCTCTCTCTCTTACGTATATGGATTTTTATACGTATAGGTCTACCAGTGATGAAGAACCCTTAAAAGCATCTTTATTGGTCCATTTTGTTTCTGTGTCCGTATGCGTTGAAAGTTAGATATTTGTATGTTCAGGCGTTACTTTGAATTTAATTAGACGATCGTGCAGAAGTTTGATTCGATGTGGTTAACTTCGATTGGTAAACCTATACGTATAGGTCTGTCCGTGAAGAATCCTTAAAACCCCTTTTGGATAGTGAGATGGTGTGGGAAAAGAAAAGACAGGACAATCCTTTTAGTTCTGTGGATAACTGAGAAAAAATGAGAAATTTCTTGTTTGTATTATTAAAAGAGATGGGAAATTGTGGTAAAGAAATAGATATTGAGGAAAAGATGCATCTGTATTGGTACATTTTGTTTCTATGCGTGTGTATGCATAGAAAGTTTGATACTTGTATGTTCAGGCTTTACTTGAAATTTGAGTTTGGGGGAAAGTTCGATTTGATATGATACACTCCTATGTTACATGGACTTGGGTGCGGGCGCAAGTCCAAGCATCGGACCTTCTTAAACTTAAATCTTTGGATACTGGGATATGGGTTCCCAAATGGGTATGGGGACACGTCTTGTACACTTGTTGCAGTATATAGTGCATAATTTTTTTAGATTATATCGTAAATTATACTTAGAAATCTACTTAAACAAGAAGGGGTTAAGAACAATATGTTTTTGCTCTTTCCTGTCCTGTACTCCTGTCCATGTGAAAACTGGAAATATCACTTTTCTAGCTAATTTGATATTCTTTTTCTATAAATATCATAATGAATAATGCTAGAGACACACCACTCCAGCACACCACTAACCAAACAAGCCTATGTGGCACTGCACAATTGGTAATGGGAGAACATGCACTTTGAAACTACTTTGTAGCCACCAATCATGCAGTGCCACGTAGGCTTGTGTGGTTGGTGGTTTGCTGGAGTGGTGTGTCCCTACCGTTATTGTATCACAACAATTAGAGTATCTGAGTGTCCAGAATGGATACGCGTGTCGGACACATCGACATGGGTACTTTAGCCAAAATGAAGGATCCACGTAACATATTGCACTCCAATTCGTAACCCGAAATCTAAGATGGAGCTAAAAATAGAAGCTTCATTACTGTTAAAATGATCCGTTTGGGAGATGGTAAATAGATTTCAGAAAGTTCAATAAAGATTTGAAATTTTCCTTGATTTGATTAAAACTTAATTTGGTATCAGTTTGAGTCAATGAACTACAGAGAGTTTTAATAGTTCTTCTTGGTGGTTGTATCTCTTGTTTTGCCTTGATTTGATAAGAATTTAGCTGGAAAGCTTCGTTCAATGTGAAAAACTTGAATACGCAAACCCAAATGTAAGAATAAAGTTGATTAAAAAACTTGAGTAAAGGTTTGAGTTTTCTTTGATTCACAAACACAATCCGATATAGACTTGAATTAGAGTTGAAAAGAGCTTTTTGTTTTGTTTTGTTTTGTTTTGTTTTGTATATCTCTTGCTTTGCCCTTTTTATGTAATTCTATTTGTGATGTTATTTCTACTTTGTCGTTTATGCTGAAAATTTTTCTGTAGGGATTTTCTTTGCGATACTGGGGTCGGTTCTGTTCATTCCGGGATTCTATTACACGCGGATTGCTTACTATGCCTACAAGGGTTACAAAGGTTTCTCTTTCTCCAACATTCCCCCTGTTTAGTAGAGATTTGTTGTTCCGGAAACCCCATGTGTCTCATGTAGACGTGTACAGATCTGTGTACGTAGCTCACTGCTGTTTTTTTCTTCCTCTGTTTATTTGTGCCTTTAGAACAATTGTTACTCTTCGCCTTTGATCTTTAGAAATACAAAAATTTCCACCTTTTTTGTTGACAAACTTGTTGTGTAAGTTGAATGCAATACGCACTTTGTGTCTGTGATCTTCTGTTATTGTTACCTCTTCTGGAAATAATAATAATTTTTTTGTGAGTAATTGAACTGCTGTTGTGATCTATAGTTTACACTATGGTTGCTAGAAGAGTGTTTGATGGTAAGAACTCTCTGAACAAATGCTTGAGAGTTCATTAAAATTTTCGACTTTGGTATTTTTAGTATTTTTGGTATTCTTAATGAACTCGCATTTATTCAGAGCATTTGTTTATAACTCTAAAACCACTGCGATATTTTTGGTATTCTTATGAACTCTCAAGCATTTATTCAGAGCATTTGTTCATGACACTAATTTTAAAACCCATCTTAGTTGTTGGAAGAGCGATAACTTGTCTGTTAAGGACTTGTTTCCTTTTGAAAGCTTTCATTTCTTCTCTTTCTTGCTTTTTTGGTAGGGCTGTCTAAACTTTTGGTAGTTTTGAGCTTTAATGTGTTGGTCTGTATGGCTCCGTGTTCTAAAAGTCGGCTGCCTAGGCTGACTAGGCACTAGGTGGTTGTCCAAGCCTGACTGGTCGGCACCTAGTCCCCGCCTTGGGCACTAGGCAGCCGACTAGTTGGTAGGTGCCCCTTTCCGCTCAACTAGCACGTAGCGAGTTTAAGAACATTGGTATGGCTACAGCGAGAACTCAGAATGATTCTGAAGTGTTGGATGTAAATTTGACAGAATTGCTTTCCATTTTCAGATTTTGGGCTTACCTCTTGATGCTTTAACTGAAAATAAAACAATTGATCGTCAAATCTGTGTGCTTCACTGCTCCTAACGTGATCGTAATCACAAGAGCAATCATATATCGACCATCGTTGGTAACATTCCAAAGAATGACTTACCAAATTCCCCCATGGTTGGCAAGGGGAAGAAGAGATGTAGGGAGAGATCATAGAGTTATGCTTGTGTGTCTATTAGGAAACCCTAATTGTCCTATTGTCTCCAGTTGATGGCTAGGAGAAGAAGAGAGATGGTGAGAGATTCCCAAGTCCTATCTGAGAGTCTGTTAAGGAGCCCTAATCAGTGTCATACGTTTCTATCCCTGTGGATCTATAGCTACTCATTTCTCTAATGAATCGTGTTCAAATCCAAATCAAATTCTTTTGCTTGGTCGTGCCGCTATGGAGCCCAGTTCTCCCCCGTCCCTCGTGCTATCAAGGACGGACCGAGGCGCGGTTAAGTCTAGTAAGGTTAGTATAAGAATAAAATTAAAATTTATGCGTAAAAATTTTTTGGGGAGGGTTTGGGGGTTATTGAGGAGGGTTGATGTCTACCCTAACCCGGTCGGGGTTTTTTCAATTATCCCCCTACCTCGACCTTATTCCCAAAAAATCTAATAAGTACCTGCCTCTGTTGGGGCGGGTTTGGGGCGAGCGGATTGAATTGTCATCCCTAATGGCGTTGGCTTTGTTGTCTGGGGTTGAGTTAGTGCCATGGTGCAATTTCTCCCTAATCAATGGTGGTGGGCTACAGCAATGTCATGGCGTGGTTCTCTCCCTAACCGATGACGGCGGTGCGGTTGAGGCTGATGGGTGGCGGTTGTTTGATTTAACATTTAGTTGGATTCCCTTCCCTCTCCCATCTCAATGCACCCCTTCATAGTCTTTTCGAACTTGGGTAGTTTTGAGCATCCCTTCTTGGTAGTGGATGGATATAGTAAGAGTTTGGCATTGTTATCAACGTCTATATAATTCATGTACATAAATAATATTTCATGCAATATGGCTTTATTCTGAAGTGCATACCCGAATTATTTATAGGTTCAGTTTTTCGCCTCGTTGATGGCATCTTATTTCACAAAAATTCAGATACTCGTGACTGCTTAGTTTTCTAAAAGATTTTAGTAACTCAGTTGCTTAAATCAACCATGATTTTAGCAAATGAGTTAAGTAAATGCTAAAATCAATCTTTTGAAATAAAAAAATGAAGTGGTTCTGTGTATCGTTTTTCAATTTTTTTTTGGCACCAAATTAAAGTATTCCTCAGGACCTTAAGTCGGTGTAAAAAAATTCAAAAAATAATACACGAAAACACTTAATTTTATGATTTGAAATATCATAATTTTAACACCGTCTAAACTCATTTGCTAAAATCATAATGATTTTAACAACTGAGTTGTTAAAATCTTTTGGAAAACTATTAACAATTCTTTCTTGAGGACAATCTGTAAGATGGTCTTCAGGGTGACCAAAATCAATCTGACATTTACGCTCCGTTTGTCTCCGATGAAAAATACTCCTACTTTATAGAAATTGAGCTGTTGTCCGGTAAATTAATGAGCTATTTAGATGTTTAGTTTTGACCTGAAAATATTAACCATTTTTTGGTTGACATGGAAATCTCCAAATGATAGAACGGCCAAAATAAATTAATTTATAATGAAAGTGAAAACAAAACCAGTACTTTTCATCGCTCCATTTGTTTCGGATAGAAAAAGGTTCAATATTAATTAAGGACCTTATATATTGAATTCTGGATTTGGATTATAGAAGAACATTTGTCCCTCAATCTTGGTTATTCAGCTCGACAATCAATGATTTAGCTTTTTTAAAGTATCTTATAATCAGTGAACCACGTGTAAGGATAATATCGTACTGATAAGACTATCGACAAATTTACCGTTAAAAATATTTTGGGACGATTGTAATCATTTTTTCCATTCAAAAAAAAAGAATGCTAGGTACCCAAACCCAAGTTACCTGCAAATTATCCAAACACACACATACAAGTGTGGCCCTCCCACACACTCTGTGTGTGTCTTTGCAGTGTGTGTGGGGGCCATACTTATGTGTGTTTGGGTAATTTGTGGATACTGTAATTTTTATGTGTATGTAAACATAAGAATGGAATACCATCATACATTCATACCTTCTTGTGCATAGGATTTAGAAGCGGGAGGGGCCCATGTTAGAAGTGGAAATTCGAACTAACCTATTTCTGTTTTGAAAAATTCAACCAACAATTATGTCTTTGAATTTTGCGCTAGAAAAAATCAACGCAAACGGATCGGCCTTTGAAATAGAACAAACTTAATTTAACAATTTTTAAAAGTGGAACACGACATTTTTCCAAATCTCAGAAAATCGCTCAAGATGGATTTTGAACTAAATTTCAAAATAGTGTCCCTTCCGATATATATGACCGAGGCTGAGTTTTTACTTTGGTATTTTTGGACTTTAAATTTTCAAATTATCAAGTCATTCTTGTTTTATATACATAAACTGATTTGATAACTTGTAGACTGTAGTCCAAAAATACTTCAAAAATATCGTAGTGGAAACTTAGCCCGAGTTTCTGAGACAAATCATCCTCCATTGTGTTAACCTTCCTTTGATTTTGGGTCTCTCTTTTCTTATTTGGGATTGCGCTATGAAATTAAAGTAGTCACCCACAAATAAACACTCAAACTCCAAACGAGAAAAACTAGGGTGCAAATAGGATATGAGTGACTGTTTTGGTTTTTTTTCTTTTTAAATGGAAAATGATTGTGTCTTGGCGTCTTTAAAAAGAGTTTGATTTCGCCCTCGATTTCTTTTGAAAAACCAAACCTGTCAGGGACGATTGTGTTTTTGTTGGTTCAATTACCTCAATTAAGAGGATTTTTCTTAATTAGTGAAGAAATCTGTGCCAATAAACTTAGAAATCAAAGAAAATAAAGATAAAACAAGAACTTGACGATTGAATGAAAAAGATAAAACTACTTGAAATTATGCCAACTTCAAATCTGAGTAAGTATCTTTGAGCGGTGATTGTTCTGAAAAGAACAAGAGATAGGGGTGATTATTCTGAAACAATCGAGATAAATCACAATCTAATTATAATCTACTTGAACTGAGTTGAAAATCTAAACTACTTGAATTGGGTTCAAATTTAAATAACTTTGTCCGATGAACAAACCAAGAGATCAATTTTGATAGCTGTTTTGTTGAAAAGATTTCAGGGGGTTTTTCACTCTTCAATTTCTTCTATTTATAGGCGTTCATTGTAGTTTGAGCTTTCCATTCCATGAATTTGAATCGAGAACTGCTGAACTTCCCTAACCGCTTCCACGAGGTTGGCGGTTATTCTTTCTCCGCATCCAATTTGAATCGCTTTCTTCTTCCGAAAACTTTTAAATCTGCAAGTTTGCTTAACATGGTAAAGAAAAGTATTAAACGCGTGTTAAGCTAGCAAATCTCTTGTTGTGAGTTTACGTGGAAATGTGTTTAGCGATTGATATTATGGGCGTTATCTTTTATTTTAGTAATGACATGGCTATAGATAATGCTTTCTAAATTGAGAAATATCTGACGGCATCGTATTTAATCAACTTCATCTTACTAATCAGGTGTATCTTCATTTGGCAATAATTCTGCGGCGTTTGTGAACTTTTTGATTCATTAATGATTAATTATTGGCCGATTAATTTTTATGTAAATGATTGACGTAGTACTCTACGCGGTATATTTGAGTCAGTCCAACAATCGATCCAAACAATTTTAGCGTGGGCCGGGTGGTTCTGATGTTGGACGTACCTGGATGCATAGAGTAGGTTTCCAAGTAGTACCCTCCCCGTACCCAAATTCTTTTTCTTCAAAACCCAAAAAACAGAAAAAAGAAAAAGAAAAAGAAAAAGAAGAATTTTCTTGACAGGAAGTGGTGGCCTTTACTCTTCCGCCACGTCTTCCAACTAACATTCACCCGCCAACCTGTAAGTCAATCTCTCTCTCTCTCTCTCTCTCTAAAACTCTTCATAAGACGAATGAATGTATAAACACGCAATCAAATCTATTCGATACACTTTTCGTTCCTTCTGCAGCAGATTAGACAATATCCATGGCGGTGCTTGGGTTCAATTTCTCTCTTTCCTTCATTCTATCGATGTACCTGCTTTCGACTTTGACTCTGGCCACCGACGTTCGTTACTGCGGTGAGTTTTTTTGGGGGTTTTTGGTCTTATTATCTGTACTATTATTTATTCACCGCTTTCTTTTACAACGTCTTCAATTTCTCAACCACCAAGGGTTGTCGCCGTAGTTGATCGACTTCTCATGGTGGTTAATCAACTTGCCCTCGACGGGCTTACGAGCCGAGGTTCGATTCCCCTCAGTCGCGGCGAATAGTCCTGTTAATCGAAACTCTCCTCGTTACAAGCAAAAAGAAAAGTGTTAAATTTCTTATCTTTCTGTTTGGTCCGCTTAGTTTAGGGTTTTGAATAAAGACTGAATCGTTTTGGACATCCGTTGCCGTTATTACCTGTGGATCAGCCAATACTATGTGGACCTATACGGGCTGATATCGTCGGCTTAGGTTGTGTTGTGATATTAGGGTTTGGTTGCTTCATGGTTCTGTGTTCACGTTTCAGCTTTGGTTGATGAAATTCCTTTGAATTGTATTTGGGAAATTTTCTACTTTTTTCGATAATTATGGTTTATGTCTGCTTTTGAGGACCAGCTCTGCGAAAAAGGAGGGTAACCAGAGAAATTAAGCCTCAATCTTATTTCGGTAAAATACCAGAGTGACCAGATTTGGTGACCATGTTTTGAATACCATTTACGGCATACTTATTTGGCACACAAAAAAAACATCAAATTTAACCTCAAAAACACATTTTATAATTTAGCAAGTCACTTTTCAAAAAATTCATAAAATTAGACTCTCTATTCAAACTTTAGCAAGTCACTTTATCAAAGACTCTCTATTCAAACTTTTACTCTTCCCTCCCTCCTCTTTTGGTGAGTGAACAATAGGTCACTAAATTTGTTAAGTTACTATAGCAGAGTTAAAAAATCTTCAAATTGGTGAGTTTGTTTGGTGAGGCTGATTTTTGAGGTTTTGGAGGAGTTTGCTCCCTAGTTTAACTTTAAAGTTAAAATAGAGAAGCTGAGGATGATGCTCTTTAGTTGTCATTAATGTATTGGTTGAACGGACCCTTCTTGTCATGTTCCTTACCAATGTTTCTTATTTATGGTCATCATTTCATTGCTCATCTTATTTTTAAAATGTTTGTCACTTCATTTTTTCCGACTCAATAAAAAAAGTAAGAAAAAAAAAATCAGAAATTAACTAGCCTACTGCAGTAGATTTTGAAAATCACTGTTATGAACTCAAAAAACCCGTTCCACTAAGCTTGGATTTTTGGTTGATAACTTGATATACGTAAGGAGAATGATCTGTCTCAAAAAGTGGAAAGCCAAACAAGCCAAAAAAATCCAAGGAGTGGAATGGGTTCTGATAAATGAGTGCAAGAAGCCTACTTTTTTCCTTTTAAATGTATTCTTCTCGATAGCAGCAGTATGGAATGCTAGGATAAAGAAATTCTTCCAAATATTTTGGTCAAATGAAGTCTGTCTAACATAAAGATGCTAATTCCTCTTTTGGGGATGGGGATCAAGCATTTTGGTGGCTTTATGTAGGACTGATAAATGAGTACTTGTGTGTTCATGCTCGTGTTCGTCTCGTTAAAAACTTGTTCGAGATGATTATTCTATATTCAATCAAGCTTGAACATTTTTAACACTTGAACTAGTAACTACTTGGCTTGATAACCTTATAGTAATTTGTAAAATCCATGGCTGTTGAGATTGGCTCCATTAAAGCTCATTTGAGATCAGCTCACCTGATAAGCTGACATTGAACATACTATTAAAGCTTATCAAGCCAAGATCAAACAATATAATGCTTGAATCTCTTACTCACTTGTCAACCCTAGGTGTCTTTTCTGATGTTCAATCAAAATTTTTGCTAATGTACATCGACTTTTGAAATGCATGCAGATAAGAAGGCGGAGTATGACGTTAAAGTAAGCGAAGTTAAGATATCTCCTGATCCCATAGCTAAAGGGCAGCCAGCCACCTTCAACATTTCTGCATCTGCAGGTAGCATAACTGTTTCATATGTTTTGTTTGTTTGTTCAACTTTATTTCCCCAGAATTTGTTAGCTTAATGCTTGTATGTCTATTATTGTTTATTCTTACATGTAAGTATAGATAGGAAAACTTCATTTGGCATGCTACAATGTTCAACCACTATTTGATTTAACAGAAGAATAACTGTCTCTGTGATATTATATAAAAGATGTGTCATCATTTGCTGTTGCATCTATCTATAGAAATTTGATTTAAAAAAAAAAAAAAAGAATATGCAGCTTCCATTGCATGTTGCTTTCATGGGATCAGGGATAACTACCATTCTTGGTTCTTTATCGGATTTTTGTGGAGAGTTGTGAAAAGAAGATTGGAAGACCTAGGATTTTCCCTCTCTGACCACTCTTATTTCTCCCTCCTTATTCATTTTCTATTGGCTTCTTGTCGTTTAAGTTATGGGTATCTAGTATCTCTATTATTCATGTGTTATACCAAAAATATAGATATGAAAAGTACATATGCTACTTGAAATGTCGTTTGACAACCCAGGTCTAATGGAGTTGAAGGTGAAGACTTGAAATGTCGTTTGACAACCCAGGTCTAATGGAGTTTAAGGTGAAGATTTGGTCATTTGATCAATGGGATTATGTTCTTTGATTTTTTTTGATAATGTATTTAGTATATGCAAATCATTGAGGAAACTTGAATTAATAGTACAACATTATAGTGTGCAATAAAATTAGTTCATTAACTATTGATTTGGGAAAATCAGTTTGCTTGCAATACAACAAAGTGTATATGATGGTGGTCATTCATATCCGTGAAAAGGCCAATCCTTGTTGGCATGATGCTTGCCATTTGATTTTTCTGTCAGCAAGTTCCTCGTCAGGTAAAAGCCGAATCACCTTTGGGGTCATTCAACTTTCTATGATAGGAAGTTATGGTTCCTCATCGATCGAGAGTTCCATTGGAGCCACTTTGTAGTTCATGGATATAGTAACCATCCTGGAGATCTTTTTCCAGAGGATCTAACTCTCCAAACTTTACTTTTGTGTTTCTATAAGATAATTAAACTTCAAGGTTCATCTATTGATGGTTTCATGGGTAAATCTTCTTGTCTGTTATGTGATCCCATATCATTTATCAACCTGAAAGTTGTGTACTTTTGTTATACTAGCTTGGGTCATATATGTTGGGCCTAGATTGGTGTGATACTTTTCTTCTAAAACCGTATTAAGTTGTTCGTTTGGGGACTGATGATTCCTCATTTATTTTCCTCGTTGAGTCGACTTGAGTTCAGAAACTAAGGTTCTCTCGAAATTATATGCTTTGGCTTAGAAGTTTGCCAATGTAATGGTTAAAGTATCTACACAACGGAGGAGAATTACTTGTTATTCGTCATTTTGTCCATTGCAAGGGTTCTTATGTTCTCAAACATATTTGGTATTCTATGAGGCCCAACAAAAGATTATATGATGGGGTGACAATATTATTTTGGTTGATGGAGATTTTGATGCAATCATGCCATACAATCAACATTGATTTGGATTTTTGGCTCGTGTCATTATAGTCAAAAGTCGGAAGGTACGAGCATAGTTGTTAAAAGCCTACGATATGGGATACGTGACTTCAAAGAACTATATGTATCTCAATTCCCACTCCGTATCTAGTGATTTAGAAATCCTACGGTACAATGACATCATACTGTATGTTTGCATATACCGATTTGGTATGTGTCCTGCGCTTAATCTTAGGGCGACATGCATGATAATGTATATTTAAATCACCATACAACATATATTATGTATTCAATAAAAAGCAGCCATAGATCGTACGGCAACATGCATGATAAGGAATATTTAAATCATTATACATCATTTATTATGTATTTAATAAAAAGCAGCCATAGATTGTAATCTTTCTATTGTTGCATAGAAAATCTCACTAAGCTGTTCTTTGCTAATGTATGAGGGCCTGCTATTCTGTTAGCTAAAGATATCTCCAAGAGCTTGTCCTTGGTGATTGGGTACTAAGATGTAGATTGGTTTTAAAGTCAAACAGAAGCTTTCACATGGGTAATATGTTTGGTAGCCTGAGCTTTTACCATGACACCGAGGGGCGCTGCTTCTTATTTTGTTAAATATTTAACTGATACTCCTTTTTTTTTTTTCTACATTGATGGCTGAATCATTTCCTTTTCTTCAAAAACTGAAATGCGAGAACAACTAAATTCTGGTGTTTCCATTGAGTATCATGATTCATGAACAAACCCGAAGCAATAAGTTGGGCTTGAATGAATTAAGAATTTTAAATGTTGTTTCTGCTTTCTTAGCATTTGTTGGAACATATAAAGACAACTATTTTGTCGTCATTATGGTAATATTTTTTTGATTATTAAGCTATTGTTTATGGTTTTTTCTTGCATCAGTAAATATGTGAACCTCTTATTTTGTTGGAATATTTACACCTCTTTTCATCACTTCGACCGGTGGGATTAGGAAACTAGCAACTGGTGGGATTGTTGTTTAGACCATTAAGGAAGAACTTTTCACCAGATTCTCACACTTAAATTGGCCTTTTGAAAACTCTATATCTTGTTGATTTATCTCTGCTTATTTTTTGTTTCAGGCTTTTAGCTACATCTGCATTTTGTCTACATACTTGCAGATTAAATATCCAAGAATTTCCCTGTATGGTCATCTATGTAAAGTTGTACATCTCTTTGTATGGGTTTGTGGACCTACTCCTGTAGATGGCTCTTTCGAATGAGTAGTCCTCATGCCCTCTTGTGCTCAATTTGAATATATTTGGATGTCTTTGTTTCGATTCATTAGCTAAGATATTCCCCGTCCTTTGAGCATTGTTTCTGGAGTTACCAATTCTGATACCCAGAAGGTTTTCTGTTGTTTTCTGCCATCCAGGTAAAGCAATCTCTGGCGGAAAATTAGTGATCGATGTTTCTTATTTTGGGTGGCACGTCCACAGTGAAAGCCATGACATCTGTGGAAAGACATCTTGCCCCATTACGGGAGATTTTGTAATTTCTCACTCCCAGGTGCTACCTGGTTTCACTCCGCCGGTAAGTCATCTGGTCCACTTAAATGTTGCAACGTTAGTGAGTAGCATTCCCAAAATGGATTTTGTGTTTGCAGCAAACACATGTCGAAATCAAAGTAGTTGTTTTATAGTTGTGATTTGGAATTGATACTAAGAAAAGGCTTTGAATCTTATCTGGAAAGCCCAAGTAAAAATGCCATCATTTTGGCTCGCTCCTTGTATGTTATGCAACTTCTATTATCATGCCTAAAGCAATTGCTTCGCGAGATAATATTGCTCACCATATCCTTACATGATATGGTGGATACCTACACAAAACTTCTTTTTTTACTTCCCTGTGATTTACTCAACTTCTGCAATGGAAAAAGCTGATTTTCCTATATGATTCGAATTATAAAAAAAGCCTCTTTAGTTGTAGAATTATGCTCTGGTAACGATCATTACTGGAACGTGATGCGACTTTGAAAATTTTAGAACTTGGAAGAACTTGTTACAACCTGCAATATGCATACTTTAAACTGGAAGAAACCCTTTGCGACTATTCTAGCAATCATTGACTTCTGACCAAATACTAGATACATTGGAGTTCATTAGTAGAAGGGAAGAGCATCAGTTTTCCAACAGGCATTGAACTTTTTGAAGAGCTTCTATGGTACACCATTCATGTTGACGTCTGTACCTGTGCTTGAGATGGCAAGTAGACTCTGGTGGCTGGTCTTTGACTAGCCCCACTTCAAGGAATCTGAATATTAACAAGCCCCAAGGCTGTCTACATTACAAGCATTGTCCTAGCGCTTTTTTGTCGCCCCTATGTTATGCATGTCTTTAAAAAATCTCTTCTAAAACCTTAGAATTTTTTCAGCAAAAGGCCTTCCAAAGTTGTTTTTTGTTGTTGAGAACTATGAGACTATTATGAAGGTCCGTAACGAAAAACGAATGGATGATAAATGACTGAACAATGTCGAAGTTCAATCCATTGAGTGGGCAATGCATACCCATATGGGTATGTTTGATATGCACTCATGGTTCATAACATTCATACTGAATTTTATAGCATTGGTCACATAAATTGGCGTTGTCTTCATTAGATATTGCAACGAAAATTACCGAAGCATTGGTAATATTTAGTACTAGTACTAATGATTTCAAAACACAAATAGTAAGGTAATGTCTAGAGTTGCCCATACTAAAGCAAATTTCTGGCTATGCCACTGGTGTTCATCCTATCACCAGTAGTCCAATGGGAGTATATATCCTTTCAGTATTTGTCCTATCAAACAAACGGGCCCATAAATTATGACTTGATCTATAAGGCCCTAGCCATGAATTTGGTCATAGTATGGATTAAGTTATTGTATAGTGTTAAAGGCACTGAGACAGTGGGGATCTACGAGTGAACCTTCCTTATAGTATCTAAAATGCTCGTTCGATTTTGCACTTTTTGTAATCTCTCCTCTGTTCATGTGCCATTCAAGGTTAGTGCCCGCAACTGGGCCCACTCATGATTATGTTCTTTCAATGTGTTTTCCTTTCATTTATTGAAATTCTCGTTGCCATCGTTCGTTTCACCTCTACATTTAGCAACCTCCCGATTAAATTCATTATTAGATAATGTGATTTTAGTACCAGTTATGCTGCAACTGGACTTCCCATTTCAAACAAGCAAATATAAAAACTTAGTGAATCACCTGCTTCATAGGGCGAATGGGACATAAAGACTTGGGGGCAGAATGGATTAAGCGTACCATATTATTAAATGCCGAGGCAGCTATGAAAATACTATTTATTGTGGTTTTAATTAGGTAGACATCCTTTTTGCTAACGATGTCTCCATGATATAAGTCAATCTCGTTTGTATTTTCATTTGATCCAATAGTCTCTCCATTGAAGGAGAGTTATTAGAAGGGAACATAAGCCAATCTCGTTTTGGAGGTACATCGTTTTCCTTTTTTCATTGAAGTGAAACTGGTCCTGCAATAAGAAATAGCAAATTGAACACGAACTAAAGAGTCTCCTATTTCCTAGAATCGAATGCAAACCTTATAAGTAATGATACATAATTTGTGAGCTCGTAGTATGTGTTTGGATAATGGATTTTTGAAGAGATTTTTTGTAGGAGTAAATTACATTAGTTGCTGAGAAAATTTGATAATAAAGTGAAGTACATTTTATTTGTCAGTTCCCCACAATATCCCTCATATTCCTTTTCCTGGGTGAATCACTAAATCCCTCTAGACTCCATAATGTACATACACCTCGCATAACACGTTCAGTTCAGTCTTGGCAATCATCTAGGGTATTTTTGTATTTTCCTTTCCAATGTCGCTTACAGTGTTTGATCTATATGCAGGGTAGCTACACTCTGACAATGACGATGATGGAAGGCAACCATCAGTTGACTTGCATAAACTTTGATTTCAGCATCGGGTTTCTTCCATTTGAGGCTATAGCTTTTTAATTAAGTGCTTCGACGAAGGTTCATTTGTAACCATTTATGTCATGGAGTCGATCTTTACATAATGTTCAGGCGTTGCATTTCGTCTACCAGCTTCATGTGATGTTTAGGATTATCAGAACGTGTAATAATGATGCTTGTATAGTACTACTGTTTACAATGTGATTGCTGCCCTATTCTAGTGATCCTTGTCCCTGAGAAAGGATTCTACTCGAGCTTCATCGTTGACTATTTACACTATGACCTCCCAAAGCAAAAAGAATACAATAAAGGAGATGTTCTAGTGCAATATAACAATCGAATGTCGAGCCAAGAACACCTTCGTTCTTATATAAAGTGGTGGGTGTAAAAATTCACAACAGATTGTAGTAGAAATGTTTGAATTTCATATTCGTGAAGCAGAAACATAGATGCACTTCTATGAATATTGAAAATTTACCGGATTAGTCCATTTGAGTTAGAATTTTCAAGTCATCCATAACTTTTTAGCAGAAACAAACAATAATTCTTTTATTATTGGAAACAAGAATATTAAAATCTCTATGTTAATCATAGTTTTTCAGAATCTATAGAAGCATCAAAATCGAAATTTTTTAAAAAAAATAACTTTTGGGCCTTAAAAAAACTGGTGATTTTAAAAGCTGCTATTAGAATCTGCAGCAAACACTCCAACGTAGAATTATAAAAGCCAAAATCTCATAATCTACTCTCAGAACTTACAAATGACATGACACTGGAAACATAATTGTTGTTTGTTAACAGCCGCTACCAAGTCATGATAGGGCATCCGTTAGGCGTACAAAAAGTACACTTTTGTGGGTCTTACTTGTACAAAAAAGTACACTTGTACGTTAAAATACACTTAAAGATGAACTTTAAGGTACAAATGTACTTTTAAAGTGTATTTTTTTGTACTCTTAATGAGTGCACTACGGCACCCGTTAGCATTTCCCTTGGAACAACAAATCTAGATCTAACCTATGTATGACTTCTATAGCACTAGCAGTTTGGGTGCTTAACTTCTTTCTGGGATTTTTGCGAAAATGGGGTTTCCGACGTACGGGGAACTAATGCTTTTAGTTATTCTTGGCATCTTGGGGGCGTGTGGGGTTCGAATTTCATTTCCATACTTTCCACTAATTAATCTCATTTTTCTTTTGTGATAACTACGTATCGGGTCAGTTTATGCTCACTTTGACCAATCTCAGTGTCCCGAACTTAATTAACGACCAAATAACTAGTTACCTCACGGATTTTTCGTTGGCAGCGAGAATTGAATGTGCGAGCTCATGAATAAATAAATTTTAGGATTTGGGATAGATTATTTTTCAACAAAAACTAAATTCAAGAGTAAGAAAGTTGAATTAAAAGGACAGTGCCAGTTTTAAAATTGATGACAATCATGAGAGAAGGCAAAAGGCCAGAGTACAACCACCTCCTTTCTTCCTCCCACCCGGGGACCAAAAATAAACTGTCAAAAAATCAAAATTGCCACTTTTGAAATCCAGAAAAAGAAAAAGAAAAAGAAAAAAAGAAAGGTACACTTTCACGGATAAAATTAAAGAAGAATGTTTGTGGAAAATATTTTTAGGCAAATCACTAATGTGTTGTTCAACTAATCCCTTCCTTAATCCAAATAAAGACAAGTCATCCATGCTCAAATTAGAGTATTCACCCTAAATTACTTTTTTTTTTTTAGCATAATCCCAAGAATCGAACTCTAATTAATTGTGTGGGTAGCAAACTCAACAATCAGCCGGACTGACGCATTTTAAACAATGGTAATATCATTTTAGAGTAATTTATAGTCATGGGTGGCCCCATGTTTCCTAGTTCATTGCATCTATTTGCCTCATGAATGTGAACACAGAGAGTCTGAACAAGCTTTTTCTTAGAGCATTCATTTCACAAGTCATTTTCAACAATGGAGACTTTTCCTTGTGCCAAGATTTTGCCGACACGGTTTCTAAATCTCAGCCTGTGTTTGGTTTTTTGTGGGTAATTATGGATTCACAAATTTGTCCGAATTCACAACCGAAAGGCGGGGCCATGATTGAGTAATGGGGTCAGGTATCCGAGAGAGAGTTTCTCATAAAAAAACCTTGTGTATTGCAATATGGACGCTAGACAAATTGTTTTCTGCTGCTATTTAGACTTAGTTTTTCAAAAGATTTTAGCACCCAGTTGCTAAAATCACCATATTTCAAATCAAAAAATGAAGTGATTTCGTGTTATCGTCTTTTGATTTTTTCGAACCAAATTAAAGTACTTGAAGAGTTCTTTAATTTGGTGCAAAAAAAATTGAAAAATGATATACAGAACTACTTTATTTTTTGATTTGAAATATGGTGATTTTAGCAACTTGGTGCTAAAATCTTTTGAAAAATTGGGCCTTAGTTGATGTATGTTAAAAAAAGTGTTGTTTCAAGCGTTTTTGTGAATCCATAATTATCCACAAAAAACCAAACACAGGCTGAGGATAGAAATAGATTTTGGGGTTTAGGTTTACCTCCGAAATTAGCTCTTTTCTTATAGAAGGTGGTGCATCGGATATTGCCTGTTAGAGTAGTGTTATATATATCGGAGAGAGATGGCTTTGACGATATCTTGTCCGATGTGTGGGAATAGTAATGAGACTATTGAGCATTTGTTTTTGGAATGCGAAATGACTCGTACGATTTGGAGGGGTTGTAAGCTGGGCTTGAATTTCTCGTCGGGGAGTCCGGTTGGTTTTGAGGAATGGTTCAAGAGGTGGCTTGATGATGCCCCTGATAAGTTAACGATTTTGGAGTCCATTTCTATTATGTGGGCTATCTATCTAGTGTATGAGGAATAACATCGTTTTTAAACATTGTTAGGTGAATTTTTTGCAAGCCTTGAAAGATTGTTGGCAGGTGAGACAAATGGTGTATTCTATGTAGGAAAAAGATGTAGAGAAAGAAGTTGCCGGGCTGGATGATGAACAGGGGTCATGCAAAGTTGAGGCGAGCTCGGCATTCATGACAGAGGCAATTGCTGTGCTGAGAGATTTAGAATGGGCCAAATGCAAAGGTTGGACGCATGTCGATATACATGTAGAGTACGACGCAGCGGAATAAACAAAAAATTTTATTGTGTATGCTAACTCTTGTACATACACTTCGCACTCACGCCACTTGACAACACTCACACGAAGATACATATGACTCTTATTTGACACTTACAATATCTAAGCACACTCTTTGTGCTCACTCATTAGGTGGTCTCTCCCCCACTTGGGTACTCTCCCACCCAAGGGGTGGTTTATCACCACCAAGGTGGTACTTCCTCACCACACCTCACAAATGAGGCCTTCCACCCTTTATATAGCCATCCACCTCCTCAATGGACGGCCAAGATCATTCTCATCCAACGGTTGATATTCTTCATCTAGAATCCTCCTAGAAAATATATTCTCCTCCTCACACCTTCACAACATTCTAGAACTCTCCACACAAGTCTAGCATGTAGTGGAGTCTTCCATAACCTTCTTGAATATTCCGGAACCTTCTTGAATATTCCGGAACTCTCTAGGTTCCTCCATTTCTAGAATCTTCCAGAAATATCTAGAACATTCTAGACCATTCTAGATTTATCTAGATTATTCTTCGGCCTTCTAGAGAGTTCTCCATTATTCTAGAATTCTCTAGAATACTCTTAGAACCTTCCGGACTATTCTAGAATTCTCTGTTCTATTATGGAGGATTCTAGATCCATGATCTATAGAGAGTCAAGTGTTGACTCTCAACACTCCCCCTCAACATTGACTCTCCATCTTATGCTTTGACAAACTCTTCTTGCTTTGTCCTGCACGATCATTAACCTTGTTTTATTTTGTTGCTTCCTGATGGTAATCGATATATCAATCCTAACCGCTTCTTCGTGGTCGGGTCCCCGAACGACTTGGTGTTGATATCACTCTTTTTAACCACAAGATCAAGCGTATAGTCTTGATCATTCATCGTGGCTCTGCGGAACAATCTCGACAACCTTTCACAATCCCATCAGAAACTCCATGCTTCTGTTGCACAACTCTGATCGTGCCTCCATGAACAGTGTTTGACGAACCGAGCTTCGCAATCTTGAACCACATTCTACAATCCCTCCAACGACGCCTTCAAACACGGTCCTCGGATGTGACACCCTTCACAATCTCCGGCTGACCTTACTAAACATGGCCTCCCCGTCACACTCCCACAGTCCCCTGCTGTGGCCTCACCGACGGTCCCTGACCATCACACTCTTCACAGATCCCCACTGTGATTTTGTGAATGACGTCTTGGCATAAACTTTCGGATTGCCTCGATCGAACTCAACCTCTTTCAATCGACCCATAACAAACCATCACGCCTCCATAGTCGACATCTTTGGCGGCTTCACTTTAGGTAGCTTCAAACCTACAACATGTAGCCTTCTCCATTGGACTCCCGGACTTTAACTTGACCTCCCAGCGTGAACTTCTTGGCCAGACCTGCCAAACACTCGATCTGCTCGTCGCCAAACTGCTCCTTATTTCCCAAGGTTCGTACCCGCTCTGATACCACATGTAGAGTACGACGCAGCGGAATAAACAAAAAATTTTATTGTGTATGCTAACTCTTGTACATACACTTTGCACTCACGCCACTTGACAACACTCACACGAAGATACATATGACTCTTATTTGACACATACAATATCTAAGCACACTCTTTGTACTCACTCATTAGGTGGTCTCTCCCCCACTTGGGTACTCTCCCACCCAAGGGGTGGTTTATCACCACCAAGGTGGTACTTCCTCACCACACCTCACAAATGAGGCCTTCCACCCTTTATATAGCCATCCACCTCCTCAATGACGGCCAAGATCATTCTCATCCAACGGTTGATATTCTTCATCTAGAATCCTCCTAGAAAATATATTCTCCTCCTCACACCTTCACAACATTCTAGAACTCTCCACACAAGTCTAGCATGTAGTGGAGTCTTCCATAACCTTCTTGAATATTCCGGAACCTTCTTGAATATTCCGGAACTCTCTAGGTTCCTCCATTTCTAGAATCTTCCAGAAATATCTAGAACATTCTAGATTTATCTAGATTATTCTTCGGCCTTCTAGAGAGTTCTCCATTATTCTAGAATTCTCTAGAATACTCTTGAACCTTCCGGACTATTCTAGAATTCTCTGTTCTATTATGGAGGATTCTAGATCCATGATCTATGGAGAGTCAAGTGTTGACTCTCAACACCTACAAATTGTCTTTTGGTGATTAAAGATCTAGGTAGCTTCGTGTAGATGTTTTTGTTAAGCCTGTTTTGCTTGATGTTTTGTATCTCTCTAAATCTTTTTCTTGGATTTGTGCAACTAAAGTTCCGAGACAAGTTGTTAAGGTAGTCCATACCTCAGCTAAACGTTGTATGGTTTGAGTTTTTTTTGAATGATTATGTTTGTGTTGCTCAAAAAAAAAGGGGGGGTGGTGGGGGTTGAACTTATGCTTTCAGTTATTGTTGGCATCTTGGGGGGTGTGAGGCTCGAATTTCATTTCCTTACTTTCGGCTAATTCATCTCTTTTTTCTTTTGTGATAACGAAGTATCCGGGTTAGTTTATGCTCACTTTGACCAATTTTAGTGTCCTGAACTTAATTAACAACTGAACAACTAGTGACCTCACGGGTTTTTTTTTGCTGGCGGTGAGAGTTGAACGTGCGAGCTCATAAATAAATAAATTTTAGGATTTGGGTGAGATTATTGCTGCATTTATCTTTAAGCAAAAACTAAATTCAAAGAGTAAGAAATTTGGTTTTTCTTTTGTTTTTATAGGAAAAGAAAGTTGAATTAAAATGATAGTGCCAGTTATAAAATTGATGACAATCATGAGAGAAGGCAAAAGGCCAGAGTACAACCACCTCCTTTCTTCCTCCCACCGGGGGACCAAAAATGAAGTGTCAAAAAATAAAAATTACCATTTTTGAAATCCAGAAAAAAAAAAAAATCAGAAAGAAAAGTACACTTTCACGGATAAAATTAAAGAAGAATATTTGTGGAAAACATTTTTAGGCAAATCACTATGAAGTACTCTCTCCGTCCCAATTTTATAGTCCTAATTGACACTTTTTGTTGTCCCAAAAAAATTGTTCCACTTCAAAACTAAATGAGTAATTGTTAAGGAATTTCCTCTCATACCCTTGTATTTTGAAATTAAAAATAATAAAAAGTAAGAAAGTGTAATGATTGAAGGATAAAATAGGAAAAACATGTTTTCAAAAGTGCAATGATTATGTTCCTTTATTAAATTGAAATCCCCAAAAAAAACCATAAAATTGGGACGGAGAGAATATAATGTTGGCCGTAAGTGGGCCCAGTACTCTTTTCCAGTCCACTGAATCTAATTTCTCATCATTGTTATCAAGTAAATAATGTGGGGTGCAAAGAGTCAACAACGTCAAGCCGAGCACATTTCTTCTTGTTGTCTTTTTCTTTTTTTGGGTTTCGAAGGCTAGTTGAATCAATTTACGTACACTTCAAATAATTCATTCTTCCGGACCAAGACGAGTCATTCACACTGGAATTAGAGTATTCACCCTCTTATTTTTTTGCAGCATAATCTCAAGAATCGAACCCTAATTAATTGTGTGGATAACAAATTCAACAATCAATGGGACTAATGCATTTTAACCTACGTAATATCATTTCCGGTAATCCTACGGGTACAAAATATTTTGTACAAAAAATGTACAAATCGCTCTTGAGGACCCACTTTTGGGTCCCACACGAGTGATCTGAACCGTTCATTATTCTTAGAACATTTTTTCGAGGAGCTTCACAAAATTTCAGCTCATTCGGATGGTTAGAAGTGCTTGAACCAAAATCACGCTATTCGATTGAGCTGAAATTTTATGGCGCCCCTCAAAAAAGTGTTCTTAGAGTAATGAACAGTTTGAATCACTTGTGGGGGACCCAAAAGTGGATCCCCAAGAGCGATTTGTACATTTTCTGTACAAAATATTCTATACCCGTGGGTCCATATCATTTCAGAGTAATTTCTAGTACTCATGTGTGGCCCTATGTTTCTTAGTTCATTGCATTTCTTCTTCCTCCTTTTTTTTTTTTTTTTTGAAGGATAGCCATGTCTGAATCAATTTACATGCATTTTAACTAATCTCTTCTCTAATCCGGACAAAGACAAACCATCTACGCCGGGTTAGGATATTCACAAATTTTTTTTTTTTTTTGCAGCCTAATCTCAATAATCGAATCTTAATTAATTATGAAGATAGCAAACTCAACAATTAACCGGACTACGACATTTTTATACTTTATCATTTTAGAGTAATTTATAGTCATGGGGGGCCCTATGTTTCCTAGTTCATTGCATCTATTTGCCTCATGAATGTGAACATAGAGTGTGGACAACCTTTTTCTCAGAGCATTCATTCACAAGTCATTTTCAACAGTAGAGACTTTCCCTTATGCCAAGATTTTGCCGACATGATGGTTTCTCAAAATCTCAGCCTGTGTTTGGTTTTTTGTGGGTAATGTATTCACAAATTTGTGCGATTTCACAACCGAAAGGCAGAGCCATTAGAGAGCGAGTTTTCGAATAGATTTTATCAAAATTTGATAAATTTAAGCCTTTGATTTTATTCATTCGCAAGGAGAGTTGATAAAATTCATTCGGAAACTCACCCTGAATAATAGGGTCAGGAAACCGAGAGAGAGTCTCTCACTAAAAAAATACTTGTTTTTTTACGAGAAAATCAACAGAGTTATATAATATCATTACTAAATACTAATAAGAGCGAAGGGCTCCCTTGGTTAGGGAGTGAGCCTTCCTTAAAACGTTTCTACTAACTTTAATGACACGAACTAGCAGAAATTTAGAACACAGACGTTAGACAAATTGTTTTCTTCTATTTAGACTTATAGTTGATTTGTGTAAATTTTTTTTTTTTCAAAGTCCTGTTCAGTTCCAAAAAAAAAGAAGTCATGTTTCAAAATTCGTATTTTAGTTTCATTTAGGGGTTGTTCCGTTAAGGTTGTTTTTTTTATAAGAAACTGGCTTTTCAAGGTTGATTTTTGAAAAAAACTATTTTTTATTAATAGAACACCCCAAACTTAGCCTAAGGTGTTCCAATAAGAGTGTTTCTAGAATAAACTGATTTTCACGGTTTTTTTATGTGATTTATTGTGATAGAATTACCTATCTTAGTTTCTAAAAAAACTATTTTTTTGTTAATAAAACACCCACTAGTATTGATAAATTTTGCAACCAATGTGACCCCACTTGCCACCACCCCTATTTACAAACTTTGTTCCAACTAATCTCTAAAGCAAATAAATCTTTGAGTGACTCTATAGGGTCAAGAAGAGATGAGTAATTCGTATGACTAAACCCATAGTGACTCAGTTCCGTTTAGTTGTTGAGAAAGTTGTGTGAGAATTGAAATCACCAGAAAAAGTGAAGGGGAGTGAAATAAAAGAAAATAAAATTTATTTTCATGCATGTTTTCTGTTGATAAAGAGTTTTGCATAAAAATCAGAATTTCTTATTTTTAGCAGGATGTATTTTGCAAGAAAATTTTCCTAGTGAAAAAAAAAAAAAAATTATGGGTCTCACAATTTTTTAATAACTGAATACAAAGAAATTTACAGAGAAATTAAATTATTCGGCATCTTATCCTTTTCGTGCGACCTTCTATCATTTTATTCTTTTCGTGCGACTGAACGGAGCCGCGTCAAGATGGTTTTGGATTGATGAGACAAACGCATCTTGGTTGTGTTTGGTTCATAATTTTGAAGATGCCGGATAATTTTGGCCCCGCCTTTCGGTTGTGAATTCGGACAAATTTGTGAAACAATTTCTGTTGGAGATGGTCTTATGGGTTCTGTTATTGTTGTTCTTCCATTTTCTCTCCATAAATCTAATTTCTTTTTTGAAGTTTATTTGCTTCATTCCTTAATCACACATAACCATAGCACCAATACTCAGCTAAATAAAAGAAAAATCACAAAACATTTCGACAAAGGTAATTTCATTCCATTACAAGAAACATAGTTGCAGTGTACAAAGTTCACAAGAAGAGAGACCTCAAAATAGGAAATGAAAGACAAATCCTAAGAAAAACTGGGATCCGGTATAGAAAAAAAACCAACCCAAAACCAGGTTTGTCATGGCAAACTACATACAATAGCCGCCACAGCCGGAGCCCATGAATCTGAGGCACCCCCAAACTTGGAACTCCCCCTAGCAACTACCCTCTTATGAAACAAGCACAACTTTCATAAGCAAACCCATAACTAGATTTCGAGAAACTGATAGAACGTTCAGAAAACATCATTTGGATATCAAGGCACGCTGGGAAGACGGGCGATTCGGGAACACCTGAAACCAGGGCTTGGTATGTGTATTCTCGGGGAACAATGGCAGCGATAGAGGAAGTCCCCGCTGATGGGGATACTAAAAAGATCTGAAACAGGTAAAAACCTGCAAAAATAGGTGGAAAAAGAGATCTGCCAGAATTCCACCGGAAAACAACCAAGCCACTGGAATAGGAGGAGGCCCGCTTACCAAATGTGCCAAAAACGAACTTCTTTGCTTATACTATCTGCTAACTTCTTACTGACAGACTAATTTTCCTTGATTTAGGACAAGATATCGCATCTCCATAAGTTCTCCATAAGTAACTCAACTGTGCTGTTGCTGATTGAATTGCAGTGTTGGAGATTCAATCCCACTAGAGTGCTGCCCAATTTTAGCAGGTTAGGCAGACTCCGGTCAGATACCTTAGAGCAACCCGAAAGAGAGAGGATCTGCAAATTCATTTGGCCCCCACAAGCTAACGCAGCAATTCCAGAATCGGTGATAGAACACTTGGACACATCGAGATCATTGAGAACTAAGCAGTTGTTTGCAATTTCAAAAAGGCTTTTATCAGTAACCTTCATGCAACCATCGAGACTCAGAATTTCCAGGGTTCCACCATGAAGCCTAGCAATGGCAGAAACCACCTCATCAGTCAAATTTGAACAACCGGAAAGATTCACCTTAACAAGTCCGGAATCACAGCTCTCCACGAGTGGAAGAAGCCCGGAATCAGATAGTCCACAAAACCCACTCAGATCAACGTGTTGCAGCTTTGGGCATAACTTTCCAACCAGAGCAAAACTAGCGTTACCAAAACCAGGGCAGCTTTTAATGGACAAACATCGAAGAGAATCACAGGGAGAGAGCGAGGGCGTTTCCACTGATAGATCCCTGATTCCCAAGCATTTTACAAGAGAAAGCGACTTTAACTTAGATCCCGAATTTGAGAGGGCGCCCAAAATCCCCAACTGGGTGATCCGGTTGCACTCCTCCAAATGTAAGCTTTCAAGGGATGCGGCAGCTTTGGCAAAAGCTACCATTCCGACATCGGACACAAAACAACACTTCGTTAGGCACATGTGTTTCAATTTAAGACAGCCTTTCCCTATAGCCTCAAGACTCACGTCCGTTGTACCTCGACACGAAGAAATTGTCAGCGAGATCAATTTCTCCAAACCCTGAGCATTACCCATGACCCAGAAGCCCTTTTCGCTCACGTTTTGAAGCCCACAAAGTGTAAGACTGGCAATAGCCTTTCCATAATGCCCAATTACTGCCAGTGAGAAATCCGTGATGTTCAAGGCCTGAAGCTTTACTTTTGTCAAGGTAGAAGAGGCAGATGACAAGAGGCTTGCGACTCCTTGATCCCCAACAAAAGGGCAGTCTCTGATGGAAACAGACTGCAGCTTCGGGCAGCACCGGGCAATAGCTTGCAATCCTTCATTGCCGATATTGGGGCATGATTCGATCATTATAGAGGTCAAATTGGGGGATTTCTGTGCAATTGCAACCAATCCCTTGTTGGAAACCAGAGGACATTTAGTGATGTCCAGTTTCTCCAACAAGTGGCATTCTCTGGCTATCTCCAGCAAACCTTCATCCCCAACAGATGGAACATTCCAAAGAGAAAGGACCTTCAAAGAAGGGCAACCATGGGCAATAGCCGAAATACCAACATCGGTGACTCCACGAGCAGAGTTGGATCCCCTTATTGAAAGCTTCCCAAGTCCCCCACGGCTGGAAGTCCCGACAGCAATTGCAGCGAGTCTGGTATCGGTTGCTTTCTTCCCTTCCAAAGACCTTGTAAGGTACCCATGACTCTCGACATCCAAACCTTCATTACCACAAATCATATCAGCTTCATTTGATGACTCATTTACTTCGCTCCTCTCTGAATTGCGAACACTACTCAAGAGCATGAGCCAACGCTTGGATACACAAGCAGAGGCACTCCTTGCTTCGCCTCCAGGGAGGCGCCTGAGAATCTCGAAGAGGCATTCGTCAGGAAGTTGTTCAATGGATGCTGTTTTTTCCTCCTCAAAAATGTTAAACAAGGAAGCATATGGGGAACTGATACGAGCCCGCTTGCTGGGAGGACAATACATGTCCAGAGAGCTGATACTGCACAAGGGGCTCGAATCCATGGAATAAATGAACCCTCCAGAGTGGAATTCATCGTCTCCTGTAAACCCAATAACAAAAGTAACATCAGCTAAATCTATCCATACAAATCTAAAAAGCTTATTAGATGACGCAGCGGAATTCACGAGAAACTAGTTGCGTACTAGTTCAAATGAAAATAGGTCTCGAATCCATAAGGTACTTGAATCCACAAGAAGAAAGAGAGATATCTCTGAGTTATATTTGATTAAAAGCTGCTTAATAATAGAGGTTACATGCCCTTTTATAGGGAAAACTAGCAAATTCTAGCAAAACTTACCTAAAAATTAAAGTCTCCTGAAAATTGGGGAAACTCCCAAAATTGAAAACTAGAAAGAAAAATAAGATATTCCCAATTGGAAACAACGTAAACGGAATTATACGCTAAGAGTAATTCGTAATCTAATTATTACCTAAAATAGTAAAATAACTAAATTGAAGGCCTAAATGAATGAATTTGGCCGAAATCCACCATCAGTCACGATTAGGGTGGTGAGTATTGATCGCAACGCGATTCATCTTCGACCCACCAAGTTTGGGCCTATTCCGGGCTCGTCGATAAATTGCCGAAATTGGCAATTTTCAATTAGAAATTGTTTGGGCCTTTTAGGCTTTGACCGGTCCAATTGATTGTAGAATTGGGCCGCTACTTGTTCTACATCATTAGAGTAATTTGACTACAAATAACTACTAATTCTCTAACAAATAAGCCTCCATTTGGATAGATGAGAATTTCAAATTAAGGGATTTAATGTAAATCGAACTTAGGTTCGGTAGTTTACAACAGATTTTGTGATAAGACTTTGGAGCTTTATTATGATGGATTGAAATAAATTACTTCGAAATCCTAATTCATATCCGTAGAAAAGCAATTCCCTATGTGGCAAATGTCTAATTCGTGTACCCTAAAGTGTGCAGTAAATCTCAGTTACAATCCACATCTAGAGCCTGAAATCTTTTATTACCACAATTCACTATTTTTTTCCTTCATAGATAAAGTTGTCCGAAGGATCGATCCATAAAAATGGTAGCACATCTCTATCACTAGCTAATTTAAGAAGCTACCCATGCGGAAAAGGTCCATAAAAATGGTAGCACATCTCTATCACTAGCTAATTTAATAAGCTACCCATGCGGAAAAGGAAAAAGAATATCTTGCAAATCTCCAATTCTGTTATATGAATGGTTTTCTGCATAAAATATCCATCTTGGAAACAATTTTCAGATAAAAGGTCATATCAGAAATTTCTATGAATCCTAAAATCGCTTGTTCAATAATAGCATGTGAATCAGCAGCTTATAAATTAAAAACAAAAGAAGTAATAAAATAAAATGAACTAGACCCAAATCAGTTTTTCTACCAAGCATCACAAATCGAACCCACAACCTAAATCGAAGAAAATCCCAAATTTAAAAAAAGAACAAGATTGTAAACGTACCACTATAATTGACGAGAGCAGGCATGTTCGGTTGCGAATATAAACCGCAGAATCGAGAGCAAAAACGATCAGATCAATCACCAGAAACGACGCAAAAAACAGCAGATATACGTATAGATCTTCGAATCGTACTGATTGCATTTACAGTTGTTGAAGGCTCAAGATCATAAGAAAACCCTAACCAGTAGGGCAAAAAGAGAGGAACGGAGAAGAAAAGAGAGAAGGGGGATGAATGATGGTGCTGTGTCTGCTACAATTGAACATATATATGTACATGTATAGGTATATATACATATATATCTATATATATATATATATATATATATATATCGACGTCAGTCTAGAGAGAGAATGAGACGCGGTCTCTCTCTCTCTCTCTCTCTCTCTCTCTCTAAAACAGAGTTCAATGAATCCTTCCCTAAAACCGGTTTACCGGTTATGATGATATTCCTCAAAGACGCGCCACTTGTATACTAAAAAAAAAAAAAAAGAAACCACTTACGTGGCCTTATTTACGACTATAACACTCTTTCAAAAATTTGGTTGAAAATTGGAGTCTTAATTTTGAAATCTACACACAATCGAAACTTTACATCACCTTTTGTGATTTACAATTCAAACTTGAAAAATGTATCTTCAAATATTACATTTTCCCATGAAAGAAACTACCTAAGAAAAAAAAAAATTCAATAGAAATTTTCTGTCTATTTCAACCGTGGCTCAATGGACTCCTTCGTATTCGACTCTCTCTCTCTCTCTCTCGGCATCATCAAAGGAACCAGCTCGAATTTCAGCTGGTTCTTTAACAATAAGAAGTCATAAAACCCTGCCTACCAAAAACTACCAAGCTATGGCATCGGATTATTCAAAACCCTCTCTTATATTACACGTACTGGAGCACCGTTGGAAGAATGTTTACGTTTGAGTAATTTACTCAATATCATGCATCATCGAACCTCCAAGAGAACAATAAAGTGCCTCCTTATGCAAAAGTGTATTTGATTAGGGGCAAATTGTGTCCATGCCATCTCAGGCTTTACACCATATACTTTTTTGGCAGATGACTCCTTCGACTAATATTTAGAAGTCGGAGGACTCCTCCTTGCACAACAGAGGACTCGTCTTTGCGGTTTCGATGTGTCACTCCTCCCTCCTAGGCCTTTCAATGTTTTAAATTTTTCCAGCCTCATTATTTCCACATCTCAAGTCCTAAACATGGACATTTTCCATTTCATTCTTGTGAGTAACTAATGATTCAAAGTGTTAGCGGTCCATCTTGCTAAACTCGTGACATGATAAAATGTGCATGAACGTATCCAAATGATTCATAAATCCATGCTATACTACTATAAACTCAAGAATTTAGTCGAAGGTTTAACCACAGAAGTACAATTTTCAGCAACTTAAACACTCTATTTTAGCTCCAAAGGGCCAAGCCCCCTATCAAATGATGTATAAACTTTATGAAAATAGCAAAGGATATCATCAAAATAAGTCATGAAAAACATATTTGCCCTAAAAGGCTAAAAAAAAGGGGGTAAATTTGGGACTGGTACGAAACAAGATCAGTTTTAAGAAATGGACGTTTTGAAAAATTATTTCATTGATGGTTGACACAATAATGAAACTTTCAGTGCCCAGAAATCAACGAAAATGGAGTTTTGTCGAGAAGTAGTTTATCTTCAAGTTTCTTTTCATTTAGCAACAACTACATACGTATAGTTTTAACCCAAGGAGTTGTCGTAGTGGTTAATCGGCTTCCTTCAACATGGATTACCACTCTAAAGTCACAAGTTCGGTTTTCCTCCGCACTCACTCAAATAAGAGGAAAGGACTCTCAGAAGAGCTGAGAGAGAGATTATATTAGTCCGATTTATCAGGACTTCTTTACCAAAAAAACTAAATATAGTTTTAGCCAAACCAAAAGAATCCAACATTATTGGCAACAAAATTTTCACTAGATATTTAAGTTTATGAAATGGCATTAAGCATATTTTTGTTGTAATCAAAATCTCAGTAACACAATTTGAAGAGTTTAACACGTAGAAATATAACCATTTAAGAAATCGTAACTCGAAAAATTTAAGCTATACAGGTATATTAAACCAAAGAAAAATAAACGTGAGCTAAAAGTGAAAGGTTAAGTCAATTTTCTTACTTGAAAGAGAGATGCTAGAATAAGGATGGACGTAGTGAGAGTACTGAGCCATTTCGTTCTTCGGCTTCTTCATTTTCTTCTTTCTAATTCTAACTTCTCTTCATTAACTTTTAGAGACACTTTCTCTCTCTAAAATTAGCCAACAAATGATTTAGTAATTAAGAGTTGGTTAAAGAGGTCGTCTAAGTGCACTATTTATAAGAAAATTGTGCTAAAATGTCCAAAACACCCCCTAGTTCGAAATCAACTGAATAGATTTTGGGCCAACTAAAGACATATCAATTTTTAATTAGTGAAGTTATGATTTTGGGACGTGCCCTCCGTTGCACAAGGAAGAGGCTTCCGATGTCGAAAAGTACGACGGAAGAGTTTTCCGCTACAAAAGCATATGACGTTGACGTAAGATGGCATGGACACAATTGGCCTCCAAACCAAACCAAACCAAATCGAGTCTAAAGTCTCAATCAATTGAGGTTGACTACATGAATCTATTTTTTTCTCTTCCATTGAGCCCCTAATATTATATAATTTGGTCATAAGGGAGGCATTTTACACTTTCCTTGGAGGTTCTACAATGCGTCGTACTGAGTAAGCCACTCTAGCGTACCCATCTTGCCAATGGAGCCATGGTATGCGTAACGACGGAGGTGGTCTCGATTTATACGGTGCTTTATAACGAGACCTTCTCATTACTTCACGAAATTGGAGACAACATAACAAACATTGACTTTTTGTACGATTTAGTTGCCCTTTTATTTGCTCTTCATGCATCCTTGTAATGTCATGCATGACTGGTTATTTTGGGACTAAAATGGGTAGATCGGATTAATTGTATCTTGTGCTAAATTAATTTGAGTTACGTGCCTTCTATGAGTTAATTCGACAAACCCCATATCGCTAAGAAATTTGACCTCTGTTATATACGTACACATCATTTCGAAAACAACTTTCAAATACACTTACTCACTAAAGTGGAGTCCCAGAATCTATTTTAAGCATTTAAGCAGTTTATTTTTTGTAAATCAGTCATGCAAAAAAAAAAAAAAAATCATATTATTTGGATATCGATAAGTTTTTTTTTTTTTTCCTGAAGGACAAGGTAAAATTTTTATTTTGCTACAAATATCTTATCTACCTAATCGAGATATACAAAGTGAATGGTCTGGATTATTAAAATATGTTGTGGAACTCACTCTATTTAGTAGTGTATTTGAAATGCGTGTGAATACAATTTTCCTAATTACTTTTGTTAGCAAATGGCGGTACAACTTTGTAACTTTGTAGGTATTAACCCTAACAAGCATATATAAAAGTAAAACGCGTTTGTTTGACAAATTCAAGACTAGTGATTCGAGTTCATTGAAATTATACCCCTTATGTTGCATACAGCAATACATCGTAGGAACTTCCAACACTAACCTGAAGGTTAATTTGATCGTGAGGAACTTGTACACAGGGCCGGTCTTGACATTTTGGTTGTCCTAGCTGAATCCCGAGCTTGGTTGCCCTCATACTAGTAAGTTACTAAAAAAAAAAACACCCATACAAGTAAAGGAACAAAACAAAATCGAGGTTATATTATGTTTTTAGCTTAAATAACGTTAAAAAAAAATTCAAAATCAAAATGTAATTCCGGTTAATCGGTTATGGTGCTTTATAATTAGCACGATCCGATTCAAACAAAACGTCTTCTCGAATGGGTTTTGTCATTTTGAGCTTTGGGTGAAATGGGTTTTGTCATTTTGGGACTTTTAAATTTTAAACTTTGTGGACTTAAACACTTAAGGCCTTGTTCCCTTCCATTTTTTTCCCATTTTCAAAAACAATTGTCAAAAAGATTCTTTCTTTCCAAAAAGATTCTCTCTCTACTCATTTCGTTATTATTTTATTTGTCTTTTTATCTCTCTCTAATCATTATCTCATTATTCTTATTTTTAAAAACTCAACCAAACACTCTAAAAAATTCTTCTCAAAATCTATCCAAACACAGCCTAAACAATTCCCTCACTATGTAATTTTTTCCTTCTTTTTGCTGAAAAAAGGAAAGGCAGTCGGGGTGGGATTCGATCCCTAGTCACACAAGCGACAACAGCTTCAAGCGGACCAACGCGGTAGGCTTTACGTAGTTAACATATTTGAAACTTTTTAAAATTTATATATAACTTACATTTTTTTTTTTGTTTGGGTTGCCTTGGCCAAGGGAGTTGCCCTAGCCCAAGGTCTTGCTAGGCTTGGGTCTGAACCGGCCCTGATTGTACACAATTTCCCTAAACAAAAACTAAAATAGTTGTCTTTTGACCTCAGTGGTCAATATGAAATTCAAGAGAGAGAGAGAGAGAGAGAGTATGCTTTGGTGGGTTTGACAAGGGAAAATCCTAGGAGAGTTGGTGTAAAAATTAAAATGGTATGGGGGCCACAATTACGTAGGTGACATTTTGGGTTCTCTTCTCTTAGACAAAAGGGGTGTGATGTACAATGAACTTTGTTTTTTTGTTTACAAGAAGATGGCAAGTCCAATGTACTCATATTTTGTGACGTTGAATCCTCTAGAGGCTTCCCCATCCTTTTCCTTTTCCATTTACATTTCTAGGCTCTAAACCCGGTCAATATTGCCATTCTCTCTCTTGCCACGCCAATTAACCACTTTAATGGCGTGAAAGTGACTCTCAACTGTTAGTCTTGGTGCGTTTGATCGGACCATGAAAGGAAATAGTCGAGGTGTATATAACTGACTCAGACATCCATCACCGACAACAAAAACTGGCATGACAATGGTTTGAATTGGGAGACTTTGTCGTCCCTTGGGGTCCGCCGGGGCACTGACCCAATCAAATCTCACCTCGCCTAAATGTATCACCGTGCATTCTTTAATATGATCTGAATTGTTGATGCACGAAACAAACGACTTCGATGAGAGTAAGCAAGGCTTGCTGACTCCAAGGGACAGCAAGCCCCCGAGTCCCATGACAGTACCCTATTGCACAAAAATCATTTGGTTATATTAACACTCCTGTGATGGATTCAAATGGGACAACAATCTATATTTGTTGACATGACTTATGTGGTCAAGAAAAAAATTGCAACCATTTTGTGATAATTGTGAAAATAAAATGTAAAGTGTTACTATAGATTTTATTTTAGTAAAATTTTCTCTCGAATGTTATGGGAGTACGGAACTGAGGATTCACCTCTCCGAAATAAATTTTTTTTATTTAAGTTTTTATCCACTTAAATCACAATCTGAGACAATGGGGCAGTCGAATTGAATTCCTGTTAGATGCATGATTATCGTTAATTTTTGCTTTCTGTTTTAATTTTTTAGAAGGATTAAAAGTCCTCTGCATGCAGTTCTTTTGATGAACATTATCGTGTTTATGATCAGTACGTGAACTAATCTAAGAATAAATTCGATTAGATATCATGAAAAAAGGAAAGGGATTTGACACTTTTTTAATTACAAGATTCTTGTTCATCGACAAAATGTAGCAAGATAAACGATTCTGATCCTACAAAAAGTGGTAGGGTTTCCATTCTGTAAAATGTAAAATAGAAACAGAATTGCCGGATCCTAAGAAAAGAGAGAGGATTTTAAAAAGTACGGAGTATTCTCTAAAATAGTTTCTCTAAAAAAGTTTTTATTTTTTTAATTTTTCTTCCTCTCTAAAAGTACCTTCGATCATTTGGCTTAAAGGCTGAAAAAACTGTTACGAAATGAATACATGAATCACCTAAAAAACCGTCTTAGTGGAACACCCCTTGAATAACTTTGATCCAATTACACGTAAAACATAGTACCCACTTGTCAAAAAGGATGGAAAACATAAGGGGACCGATCGGTTTGCATTGACCACACCCCAACGGCGCCGGCGACGCTGTTTGGGTCTCAAACGATCGATCCGAGCCGTTCATCATTCTCAAAATCAAATTCCGAGTGGGCCAATGCGGGAATCGAGACAATCGGACGACTGTATGAGTTTGATAAAAAAATCACCCCTATTTCATTCAAAACCCACAACGGCGTCACCGGCGCCGTCGGTGCGTGGTCGGTGCAAACCGATCGATGCATATAGAAGGGTTCACCCTCCTCCTTTCAAATTCATCACTTCACTTCCCCACCAAAATCAGAATCAATTAAGTAATAAATCATTAAGTAGGTTTGATAACTACATTTTATGTTACTTAACAGATTAAGTGTCATTTAAAATGTAGGCTAAAAAATTGATAAAAATTAAGTAGTTTTGAGCTACTTAATTCTGGTTAAATTCTTATATGCTTACAATCAACCATCAAACCTTTGCCACCGCTGTCACCACCACCACCACTACCACAACCTCCACCATCACCACCACCACTGCCACGCCACCGCCACCGCCACAACCACAACCACCACCATTGCCCTACTGCAACCTCCATGCCGCTACTACCACCGTTACTCACCGTCGCTGCCGCCTTGCCGCTACCACCACAACTACCACACCACCACTAACACTCTACCACTATCACTGTTATCCATATACCACCACCACCACCATTGCACCACCTTCATCGCCATGCCACTACTACCACAACCACCACCATTGCACCACCGCCATGCCGCTACCACCACAACTACCACCATTATCACCGTTACCAATATACCACAACTACTATTGTCATGTCACCGCCATCACTTCACCACCACCACTAACATTCCACCCAGCCCACCACCACCACCACTAACACGCCATAACCATCACATTACCACCACTACACCACCAATAGTGCACCATTATTACTCTACTGCCACCACAACTCACCACCATTACTCCACTGCCATCGTTACTTCGCCACCACCCTCACCACCTCTCAATCACCACTTTACCACTACCACAAATACATGATGACCATTAATAAAATTAAGAGACAATTAAAACCCAAAAAAAAAATTATTTTTTTAATTCAGTGCTTAATTTGTTTTATTAAACAACTTTTTAGCTTAAAAATTTCAGTATTTAGTTTTCAGTACTTAATTTTCAACTTTCAGCTTTCATTTTTCAGTTTTATCAAATAACACCTTAATGTTTGGTTTTTTCCCCTTGAAACTTTCCATAATTATCCCCAACATAACTCCTCTTTTATTCTCATCCAACTTGACTATTTTGAATTGTTTCTCTCTAGTCTTCTCTTTTTTTGTAGTCACCAACTTGACTATTTTGAATTGTTTCAGATTTCAAAAAAAAAAAAAAAAAAAAAGAGTAGTGATGTTGGGAATAATTTAAGTATGGAAAGTTATAACTAAAAAAAAAAAAAACAAAACCCCCTAAATGTGTATTTGAATCTGAACAATGTTGATAAAAGTTCCAAAACACCTACACTCTAGGGCCTGATACGGGTAAATTGAAAAAACTGGTTTTTTGGTTTTGTCCTTATTCAAAATTTTGGATTATTTTTCGTCTTTATTCACAAAACTTTAAGTTTGGCTAATAATTTTATATTTTTTAGATTCCTCTCGTCGAGGCAAGCCAATAAATCACAAAAAATTGACCTAACAAATGCAATTTTTTTAATAAGGACAAAATAAAAAAAAAACCAAAAACTCAGTTTTTTCAATTTACCCAAACCAGGCCCTAGTCCCACAATTTTAGTGGAGATTTCACTCTACTTCTCGTGTTTCGGTTTCAGCGTTTTGAATTTGAAGCTACATTTTGCTTTCAACATAAAGTACAACGAATAAAAAAAAGTTGCACTTAAACATAGAGGGGCAAAGTGAAATAATGGGTTTTTCTTTTTATCCATTTGGCTCGAGTTATATAAACTGTCTAAAATACTAGTGCTAATGTTTGGTGACAGAAGATTTGATACGGACAACATTGAAACTTAAGTCCAAGGGTATAATGGTTAAAAAAATAGAAAAGCTAATAACTTTGGAAAACATGTGTGAAAACGGAACCATGAGGACCAAAGTGAAATTTCACAACAATTTTTAGAATTGATTGTGTAATTCACCTAAAGTGTGTGGTGTATCAGATAATTGCATCATAATTCTTTTCCTACTATAAACGTTGTGACCCACACATAAAATAAAGTAGCCACTTGGAAAAGGGCCATCCCCTCCTGCCTTATTCACCCAGCTATCAAAAACCACGATCTACCTTAGGCTTTTCTCCATCTACTTTTCCTTAAAAATAACACCCCCAGCACATCAGTGCTAGTGTCATTCTCATCCAACTAGATAATTGAAATACTTCCAACTCTTACAATCTGAATGTACATCTGAATCTAACGTATTAAAATGTTACCAATTGTTTGCGACTTGACATTGGTCCTATGGTTGCAATTCCCAAAGTTCCTAGCTTTTGTTGAATATTAAAGAGTTTATTTCCAATCGTAGTTGGTGAATTGAATTTTGCAATTCCATCTCTATTTCAACGTTTCGTAATTCAGAATTTACATCATTACTGTCATTCTGACACGGCTCAATAATTTAGAAATACTTTCAACTCATACTAAATGTACATCTGAATTTGGCATATCAATAAAGTTCTCAATTGTGTCCGCTAGTTGACATTAATATACTGGTTTTCTGCTTGCAATTTCCAAAGTTCCTCAATTTTGTTGAATATTAGAGAGTTTAGTTTCAATGTTGTCGGTGAGTTTTCATCACCGTTTCAACGTAAAGTTATCCATAGTTCTCGTTTATGTTTAAACTAAAAGAATTACACACTTAAACATAGACGGACCAAATGGAGTAAGGGTGAAAATAAAGGGCCCAATTATGTACTAAAATGTTTTTTCTTCCTAGAGCTCAGTTATTGGAAAATATTTACAATATACTTCATAATTATTCAAAGAAGATTTGAAACAGAAGTTGAATTGTACTCCTATATGGGTTCAAAAAGTTTAAAAGGTAATAATTATGCAAAAACTATGTGGAATTTGAATCATGAGGACCAAAGTGTAATTATATCTAACAAAACTACTAGCTAGAGCTGATGGTGTAATTCACCCAAACTGTAGTGGAAAATTAGATAATTACATCATAATTAATAAAACTTGCAAGCCACACACAAAGTAAAGTAGCCACTTGGAAAAGGGCCATCCCCTCTCTTACATTCCTCACTCCTCGGCTCAATGCCAGAATTAAAAATCATTATCTACCTTTGGCTTTTTTCCATCCACTTGGTAATTTAGAAATATTTCCAACTCTTTACCATCTGAATGTACATCTGAATCTGAGTAATCAACAAAGAATGAATGCTTTTATACTTGTGTGCTGCTTGACATTGATCTAGTGCTTTTTGGGTTCAAGTGCCCATAGTTTCATTTTCTTTAAACCCACTTGAACTGTTAAAAAATTTATGAACATTAGTAGTTAAGAATATTAAAGCATTCATTTTCTTTAAACCCACTTGAACTGTTAAAAAACTAGTACTACTAGCAATTTGATTCAGTACAAGGTGGCATACCTTCACTACTACTACGATAGACTTAAAAGATCACGGGTAAAAATCATGATCTTTTTTAATTTAATCACGGTTTTAAAACCGTGATTGATGGAGCCGTTATTAAAAGTCTCAAAGATTTAACTACTGTTTATGTCTGTGATTAAATGTAAGTCCAAACTGACATGGAAATACATAAGGCGTGACGATAAACAAGAGAAGATCACGGTTTGGACAAAAACTGTGGTTAAAGATAGTAAAAGATCACAAATTAACTTTTTAATACGAGATTCATACGGGAATACGTGCAATTTCAAACTCCTAAAAAACATATTTCTCTATATAACTTTTTAATTTGTTTTTTATACCAAATTAAAGTGTTCATTGAGTACTTTAATTTGCTGCAAAAAAATTTATAAACGATATACGAAAGTACATTTTTAAACGTTTGCAAAAATATATGTTTCCCAAGGGACGGAGGGAATATACTATTACGGTTTACACGGCCAACCGTAGTTAAATCAACAATTTTACCGTGAAGATAAAACTGTGATGAAATTAGTTTTAAGATCACGGTTTGGACAAAATAACATGATTAAAAACATGTACAATCACAGTTAAATTAGTTATACAATCACGTTTGGACAAAAAAATCGTGATTGGATTAACTATATCATCACGGTTTGGACATGCATGCCTGGTGACATCATCTCCACAACCTCCCAACTTTTATCCCAACATTCATTTGCTAAAAATTGAACCTCCAACCTCCCAATTCTTATCCTAACACTCAACCACTAGGCTACCTAAGTCTTCACGTCACATTTCTCAAAAAAAAAAATGCATATGTATTATCTTTTCATTTATTCCCTTTTATATTACAAAAAATATGTAATATATTTTACATAAAATATATTACATTATATCATAATATATTATATTACATTATAATATTTTAATTTATAAAAATTATACAATTGATGACGTAAATTTGGTCGATGTAGAATAGCCTTTGGCGACACCTAGTAATTTTGTAGACACTAACAAAAAATTAGTTAGTGACATGTTTTATTTTTGGCGAGTAACATTTTTTGTTGCAATTATGTCTCTGTCAGATTCTACTTTGGCAACTAACCTCATATTTTGGTCGACAATGGCATTGCATAAGGTGACAAACATTTGTGTTGTCGCCAAAAGTGATGCATAAGGCAACAAAATTAAAAAATATAAAATAAACAATAAAGTGTTTTCTAGTCTATCAAACTTGTAATTGAAGTATGATTAAAATACGCAAACACATTTTATCAACATCAGAAAAACTACGATAGTTTTTTTTTAATCATGGTTGTAACAAAGCACGATTAAAATAAACACATTTTATCACGGTTTGTAACAAAGTGTGGTGAAAATAATACATTTTATCACACTTGTAATCGAAGTGTGGTTAAAATATACGAAACACATTTTATCACGGTTGGAAAAAATGTGATAAAAAAGTTTTTTTTATCACCTTTTGGAACAAAGCGTGGTAAAAATAAATACATTTAATCACACTTTTAACAAAACGTGGTAAAAATAAATACATTTATCACACTTGTAGGAAAATATGATTAAATTAAGCAATTATAATCACAGCTCTTTTAAACCTGTGATAATTATGATTAATCACTACGGTTTATTAGCAAAGTGACTAAAAACTCACCTTGCATGCATTTCTTTATCACGGTTTCATCAAAACCATAAACTTTCAAATTTTCTTAGTTTGATTTTTATCAATTATTCTAGAAGTGCATGCATGCACTTTTTAGATCTAGCAAATCTGTAGCAATTTGCCTATTAGTTAAGAACGGGAGAAATTGTGTTCTGTAAGCGTAAATACCACATAGACAATATAGGAATACGAAACGGTAAAGAGATCGACACACAGAATTTACATGATTCCTTAAAATTGGGTACCTCCATGGGAGTGAGAGTGAAAGTCTTGTTATTGATCGATAGTTACAGAGTTTACAATCCCTACTCTATTCCTGACTCCCAACTCTATTCCCAACCCTAATCCGGGTACATGGCTTGTCTTTTGCTCCACATCTGAGCTCTTTTCTAGAACTTTTTGGTACCACTCTATATGAGCCATGAGTTCTAACATGTTCCTTTTTTGTTTGAATATGAACATCAAATTGTACTAATCTCTAATGGGATTAAATAACCGATGTTCGGTTAAAAATTCTTTCAATCCAAATTAAACCTGCATCGGATGCGTAATCTCACAATAAATAAGAATGTGAGATATGCAATATCATGAATTTTTAATCCTATCACTAATAGTTCTGTCAAACAAACATAGCCAATAAGATATTGTACGGTGTGCAATGGATGCAATAAATGCATTATTTCCTTCTTTTAACATGTGTGATTAAGGATAAATTGGGTAAATAATTTTAATTTGGTTGATAATTTTTTATTTTTTAAATTATTCTCGTTGAGAAGAACTAATAGTCCACAAAAAATTAACGCACAACTAAAAAATGCAAAAATAAATAAATAAATAAATAAAATCTGACTTAATTATTTAGCAAAAACAAGCCTTAGTTTTTTATTTTTTTATTTTTTTATTTTACCTCTTTAACGTTCCTCCAGACATATAGTGGACTCAATTATTTAGCAAAAACAAGCCTTAGTTTTTTTACCTCTTTAATTGGCAACGATCTGGAATGCTTTAACTTGGAATCAGAGCTAAGTTGTTTATGCCATACACTAAACCAATAGAAAATAAGTGGAAAGGACGTCCAAACTCATAAACTAATTTTCGAGGAGATAAGTAATCGATGCGGGACAAATTCCAACAAGAAAATAGCAATTAGATCAGTTTACTAGATGACAACCCCACATTAAATATTTGCGGGCTTCCATAATTCCCGTTGAATATTAAAAGCATTCATTTTCTCTAAACCTACTTGAACTATTAGAAAATTGACAAAATTTAGTGAATAATATTCAATTACAAACCCCTGAATATGCACTTTTCAAATCTACCAAAGTGTGGCAAGTTGCCTATTAAGAACCTAATAAGAAACTAGATGGAATAGAATCCAAGAAAATAGCGCATTAATTCTTGCTTTTAGCTTGTATCATGTGCAATAGAATCCAAGAAACTAAATTTGAGGGAATCGATAACAGAACAAGAACTTAAAATGAAAGGAATTATTTTTGGGAGGTTAAATTAGAAAACAAACATAGAATGAAAAGAATATTAGCCAAAAAGAAAGTTCACTAAAAAATCGAGGATTCTCTAAAAGTATTAAAATATACGAACTATACGGTTGATAAATGATCCAACCGTGCTCAACAGTAAAGTGTTTGAGCTCAATTAGTTTGAACACCGGACAAGTTTCAAGTTTGAATTGTTTACCAAGTGAGCCGTTAGCTTTAATCAACTTGATTACAAGTCAATCTTGTGTTGCTTGAATTTTTTCAGACATCAAATAACTTTGCCAAGTAGTAGCATGTTCAATGAAAACTTATCAAGCTTCAATAATAATTTAAATTCTGTTTATTTAAGTACCAAATCAATGTTGAACAAACATATGATGTACAGATAAGCTCGAATTCGAGTAACTTAGTTGATTTTATCGACTCTATGGTTAACCAGCTCCACCAACAAAAAAAAGAATCAATGCATGTAACCAGCTCCATGGTCAAAAAGTATTGAGTAAGAGAAATTCATGGGTTAATTGATGGAGTGGGTACAAACCAATTTCCAAGAATAACCTAATTTAAAATTTTGTACATTGCTGCCCTGTACGTTACGAAACTAAACTCAGTTTAGCCCATAAGGCATTGTTTTGGCTAGAATTGCCCAAACTATCCACTCCAATACCATGCCAATCTCCAAGGGAAAAAAAAATTGGCTCTATGGCTATGGCTTTAATTGTCTTGCTATGGCTTTAAATGCCTTTATTTTTTACCAAAAATTAAATTCACCGATTATAATTTAGTTAGCACTAGACAAATGTGTGTAATTTGTGGTTGAGTAAGTAGTTGAGTCAGGTAGCTCATGATTAGTCGAAGTGTGTGTAAGTTGTCCGAACAATTGAGTTATTAAAAAAAAGAGTCACGCATGCTTGAGTTTGCTCTTTGTTCATCTTGATATAATGTGGGTTTCTCTCTTAAAATGCGATTGGATCATTTTTATGTCTCAATCATTTTGCAATACCATTGTGCAATACTTTGGTTCTAGTGTCAATCCTAACATAACAAATCACAAATTAATGCCCATAAAAATGGCAATGCCATCTTCCTCACCTCATCTAAGTCATTTAATTTGCAGTACAAAACAAGATTAGTTTAATCCAATCGTCTGAATTTGAACTTGCACTAAAATAGCACTGCATCGGCATAGCAATATTATTATTATTATTATTATTATTATTATTATTATTATTATTATTATTATTATTATTATTATTATTATTATTATTTTGACACTATAGCATGCCGAATATTAATTTTGATGATTCCATTTTGACCCCAATGGCTTAACCCATTGGATATGGTTGAGTGGGAGATTGGGAGGGAAAGATTGGCCTATTAGGTACACATTTGGTTTATACACACACACACAAGAAGCTTCCTATGAGGGCTCCCTCACAAAAAAAAAAAGTGCGGGAAATAGTTATGAGCCGTTGGATCGCTTGAAGGGCATATGATCCAACGACTCACAACTGTTTTTTCGCACTTTTTTTGTGAGAGAGTCTTCATAGGAAACTTCTTAATAATATATGTACGTGTGCGTGCGCGCGCGTGTGTCAAACTAGAAGAATGATTTGGTTATTCATCATCATAAATAAAAGTATTTATTCATAGGTTAAATTGTATGGATTATGAATTTCTGATAGTGGACAGAGGTGCATTGAACATGAAGTGGCATGGGATGGGCTGACTGTAGTAGGTTCTGTGCATTAGAATGGCCCCCAATTAATGGAAAAAATAGTGAATTAGAAAGTGAGTGAGAAGGTGGGGGCAGCCAAACAGAGAGCTAGGATCATTGCATCTCTCTCTCTCTCTCTCTCTCTCTCTCTCTCTCTCTCTCTCTCTCTCTTAATTTGAAGAAGACTCTGTTCACTTTCCCTCAGTTCCCACTTGTGTTATTCTATACTTCGGTCGGTAGGCGAAAATGCAAATAGAAGAAAGATATTATTCCCCAAAAAAATTAATACTTACAGTATCAAACTTAATTTGTTTTTATAGCTAGATGAACAACTAGATGGATCCATCCTCCGTTACTATGGACCCAGTAAAATTTAGAGCAAAGCCTATGTAGACGAGTTCAACTTGAGAATTGATAATAAATGCATGAAAATCGAGTGTTATAGCAAGAGATATCTGAGTCAACTCTAAGGAGTTGGCCCGGGACATCTTGCATTACCCCAAAAAAACTTTTGAGTCCCTGGCTAGCAGGTGATTGAGCATAAGCCTTTCAACTTAAATATTTTACTTGGGGTTAAGAGGCAAGCTTTAAATCAAGGTGGTCACATTATACCTCCGCCAAGCAAAAGATGATAATTATGTCCCAAGAGATATTTAATTCTTCACAAAGGAAGCATATATTGTCTTTTAACCACAAGGTTTCAATTGGCTACAACACCGACTAAAACCCCTCACATACGCATAGAGATCACGTATTTATGAATTATGGACCTCACGTGTATGTGAAGAGTTGTGATCGGTGTTGTGACCGATTTCAGATAGAAAGATTGTGGACCCCAGGGGTATGTAGCACTGTTGCTAGATTATGCCCCCTCTCTCTCTCAACAATTAAAAAAATACACAAGTTGATTGTTTTCAAATGTTGGCCCAATCTTTCCACCCGAAACCATGTTTATGTATGATTCACACTCTTCTTGTCATTTACGCCAAACATGCAGTGCATTTGCACCATGTGGGTCACTATCATGACTAATTTCTTTGTCATTGCAAATACTTAATTTGTACTAAAATATCCAACTTAATTAATAGATCTTCCCTTTAAAGTTTAGCATATGATCAACTTGCAAATCCAACTGTTATGATTAATTATCTTGATTAATCAGATCATTAGCTTTAATTCCACTTTCCCTCCTCAATCCTTTGCTCGATCTCCTCGGAAAAAAAAACTTTTTTGATTTTCCTGGTTTAACAAGTCAATTAGCTGTAAATGACATTCATTGTTGATCTCAATGCGAGAAAAAAAATTAAATTTAGTCTTGCCAGATCAATGTAAATCCCGTTAATCAGGGTTACTTAAAGAAACTAATTAAAGGTTTTATCAATAACAACTCAACTTCATCAGCATTATGTATGTGATACCTCTATCCCAAAATAGTAGTCTGGTCTGCAAAATAAGGATTCAAAAGTAATACAATTTATCCAAGAAAAAAATTTAATTTTTTTCATAAATTGGAAGAACTCATTGATATATAGTACATTATTGAAATTTCCGTGAAAAAGTTGATTATTTTTAAGTTCTCATTTTGTTGACTAGACAAACATTAGGACAAGAGAGTACGAATTATAAGGGTTGTAAACCAAACTTAGCTACTCGAGCTCAGTGTTGATAAACGAGCAGAAAAGTGAACTGCTCAACCTTATATTAAAAATTTTAACAAGTTAAAAAAGATATTTAAACGAGCTTTTAATGAGCTAACTACAATTCGAGCTAGTGTAGCTTTTGGTTCATTTAGCAAACCTGTGGGGTAGTTCACAATTATGACAATCAAATCAAACTTGAACCCAATGTACACAAAATACAAGAGCTACTACTCTTGTGATCCACTCAATTAAGATTTTAAAAGCATTACCAGACCGTAGCACAAGGAATTGGTTAAAAAATTTATAATTATAAGGTTTTATAATCCCATGAAAAGCTGATAACGTACACAGTTTCTCCATTTATTAAAATTATAATTGCAAGTAGATGTTTAAATAATTGTAAACAATTCCTATGTTATTTAATTTTTTAATATTAACTGCGCCGGCGAATCTTTTAATTTATATAAATAAAAAAAATGGAAAACCGTTTAAAATGGATAGTGGTCAAATTGATTTGTTGGACTGTGGATCATTTGGAAGACTAGATTCATTGTAGTCTTAACCCTTGAATGAGCAAGTTGTAATTCATTACTTCTTTCTTTTTTAGGGGAAAAAAAAAAGAAGAAGAGGTCCAGTTGTTATTCAATATTATTATTTTTCCTATATATTTTTTTTGCCAGGGCCAGCTGAACCTTTTAGTTATAGAAATTGTCATTTTTTCAGATGTGGGAAATTAATCAAATTATTATGTCTGAATACGAATAGCAGCGAAGGCGGTAAAATCTCTTCAAAATTACACAAATAGATAGCATAGAATAAATCATACTCCTAACATTTTGTAATCTCAAACAACTTTTATCAAACCGGGCTCATTTTTGAATTCCTCTTTAAACCTCGTGAAGTGTGTACCTAAAAATGACCACCTAATGACGGCCGGGAAGCCACGTGGCATATACTAATTGGATTAAGATCAAAATTTAAAGTAGCATTAATTAACCTCATGGCTGGATTAATGTACAATCGATGTTGGATGGAAGGTTAAGAGTATCTCTAGTGTACTATCCAAAAAATATTTACTTAAGTGTACTCCTAAGTATATGTGAGATCCTATTTTGTGTCCTAAGAATTTAGTCAACTAGTTAAGGAGAAATACACTTTAATTATGCTCTCTAAAAATGTTCATTAACTTACAGTCTTTCATTTCTCTCTCCTCTCTCTCTCTCTCTCCCCTTAAAGTTATTCTCTCTCTCCTCTTCCTCTCTCCTCCTTCCCTTTAAGTCTCTTTCCAAATTTCGGTAGTCACTTAGGATACTTTAGGTAGTGAAGTGTGTCACCTAGGATTTTAGGGAGTCAATTTTTGTGCACTAGAGACCATTTTTTGAGTTTTTCTTAGCTAACTAGTTAGCGTACTTTACTCTTTTAAGTAGTACATTAGATCTGCCCTAAACAACCTAAACTACTTAGTAGAAAGGAATGAGACGCTTGAATTAATATCGATAATCCCTTTAGGCAAAAATACCCAAACACATACTCAACGTCTCAACCTGGGACTTAGGGCTGGTGTACGCCTTTTATGGGCGGCCCTAATTTCAACGGCTTGGATTTTACTTCGGCATTGGATGGTTTAGATCTACAAACTATTGAAATGAAAGATGACCGTTGAAAACACATTTGATGGTCTTGATGTAGTACACCTGTCAATTGATTTTGGGGAAGGTGATTGTAGTGGTCATAAAAGCAATTTTTAATTGAGCTATTTACAGGCCGCTCTAAAAAAGTGGAGCCCTGCACGTCTCGCTCCACTTTTCCCAAAAAAAAGCTTTGGCAACTCCACCCCACCCTACTTAAGCTCTGTCAATCCCCTCTTTCATGTCAGTCCTCTCTCTCTACCCACCCTCACCTAAATCTCAGGGTACCTTATGAAAGTAACTAAATTTAAATCTTAGAATACCCTATAAAAGTGCCTAAAATCCTAAGGTACCTATGAAAGTGCAAACCACTAAAAACCCTATAATGGGGAGGTGCATCCTAAACCTAAACCTTGTGGTACCCTATGAAAGTGCCTAAACCTAAACCCTAGAGTATCCTATGAAAGTACCTAAGCCCCAAAAAAGAGTGATTGGCCTTAATGAAATTAGTGGTAATTAAAAAGAATGATTGGAGTTAGTGGTAATAAATATTTATTTTTTGTACCGGCATGTAATAAAACCTATTTAATTATCGCGATTGTGAGAGAAATGCACGAAAAAAAAATAGATTTCCAATGATATGGGGTTAAAAGGATGGAAAGACAGAAATGCATGAAAATATATCTCACATTGTTCATTTAAGACTTTAATGAATTTTAAAGATGGCTTCAAATTAAATTGTTGAATAGTATTAAACAAGCTTTTAATAAGCCGATCACTAACCAATCTCTAGCAATTTATCGAGCCAAATAGTGAGTTATTTAAATTTGATTTTGAATACTTATAAGTTCAAAACTTATTTTCGCCTTTGCTCCACAAATTGATTTTGAACGAGCTATTAACTACGGACTGGGGGAGGTGCTGTGAACCACCCCGCTGTGCACATCGGTGCATGGTGCTCCAGCCTCGCTCCCACTATCAAAAACGTTCACTAAGTAGAACAAGTGTTCCAAAAATTAACTCGATCGGATAAGATTAAGTGCATCATCGGAACATTATTATCTTGAAAAAAATGGATCCAAAACACTAAATCAAACCCACTAGAACCCATTATTGCCAAGATTTATGTGTTCCAATGAGATTCTTAATGATCTCCGATCAAGCTAATTTTTGGAACATTTATTGTATTTGGTGAGCTCTATGAAATAATTGTTTCCGATCAACGGAGCGAGGCTGGAGCACTGTGCACCGGTGTGCACAGTGGGGTGTTGCACAACACCTCCCCCATTCCATCAACTACTTGGAACCTCTGCCTACTGATTTGGATGGAGAATTAAAAACTACAATTTATTTATTTATTTTGTTGGAAAAGAAAAATAAAGGACTAGTTATACATGATTCCCCTGCTTTAGATGGGTTAGGTAATGAAAGTAATGAAACACAAGTTAGGGGGTGTTTGGACGGTTGTTTTTTCTATTTTCATTTTTACATTTTAGGTGTTTGGGTGGAAGTACTAAAAATGAGTTACGAGAAAATGAATTTTTGGTTTTTGAGTTTTTTAGAGAAGAGAAGTGAGAGATAGGGAGAAATGAACTTTTTGGTTTCTCATTTTCCACTTTTCTCATTTTGGTTGACAAAAAGACTTACATAATTTATTCTACACACATATCTCATACACTACTCCTATTATTAAATGCATTCTGCACATATCTTCTAAACATTTTACAGATTCAATAGTAAATTTTGGCCATACTTCAAAAAGTAAAAAATGAAAAATATAAAAAGCCAAAAAGAGAGGCTCCCAAACACCCCTTACTTTTCTATCTAAGGCCATGCTTGGATTAATACTTGTGGGAGCATCTAGTGCGGAATAACAACTTTGGAAGGGATATGAAAAAGAAAGAAAAATAAACAAAAGACGCCTGAAAGATAAGACTCCTTAAAGTCAATTGAAGAAAATTACTAAAATTAAAAGAAAGATTCAAACATTTAGATTCATGGTATGAAGAAGCTTGCACGAAACTTAGCTCATTTCTGTTCCAACCACCTCAACTGCGTGAAAAAAGTTTTTATAAATAACTCCGAATCACCAAGACAATATTGGCAACAATAACACAAAGGTAAAATATAAATTAAAAATCACAAGAAAGGAAAAAAAAGTTGATTCATGCATCAATAAACCACCCTCCATGCAATTTCCTACCAAACCCATGATTCTGCTTACATCCAAGCCGCAAATAACTACATATGTATAGCGACGGAGCCAGGGTTTTTTTGCGTTGTGAGAGCAGCTTATATATGTGGAGGAAAGGCGGGGTTATACAACTTGATGATATATACATTTTTTTCAATGTAATATTAGGGTTTTTAAAAAAATTATAGTAGGTGCGACAGCCCCTATTAGCCCATCCTAGATTCTTTGTGCCCAAAACCCTTGTGTCTATGTGCCGAGGGATTTTGGACCATTGGATTAGTGTCAATGGTGCTTTTTTGGAAAGAAACTTGCTTCTTCTTTTTTTCTTATCTCATTTTTTTTTTTTTGCGAGGCTTTTATTATATATGCTTGCTCGTGAGGCTGAATTGAGCATATAAATAAAAAGGGCTTCTTGTTATTTTCTCGGAGTATTTTTACTTGTTGAGTCAAATTTGTGTTTTCTCCTTTATTTTATTTTTTTCATTTTCAACCCGACGAGGGCAATATTGAAAATTATAATATTTAGAATAAATTTAAAAAGAATTTCTGTAGCATTAGTTAGGGCCTGGTCGAGATCTTTTGAAAGCCCAAAGTGCTTCAAGTTCAAGACTCCGCATGATGGATTAGGCCGGAGGCCCGGGACCTTGTCCCAAGTTGCCTTGTTCGAGCCTGGCTGAACATGATCCAGGCCCAGCAAAAAGATAAGCAAGAATAGCCCGGCCGTAGCCATCCCGGAAAAATGTGTTTCCAGATTTATTAGAAAAAATTAGAAATTATGTCTTTATTCTAATCCTATGAGCAGTGCAGTGGTCAACACTTAAAAAAATATAATTATTTGATACGTTTTTAACATAAAATTTTTAGGTTAAATAATATATTTGTGTAAGAAATAGCATTATTATAAATGGCTTTGTGGTGGCAAAGCTACATAAGTAAGTTTTAGTGGTGACGAGAGCTCATCTCGGCCGTTCTAAGTGTTCTAGACGGCTCAAATTTCTCCGAACCCTCCATCCCTCCCCACCCCTCCCCCTATTTCTCTCTTCAAAGGTCCAAAACATTCGTGGACGGCCGAAAAGCGCAATGTTCCGGCAAGTGGCAACCATGTTTTTTCTCGAAACTGTAGAATAGATTTTTCACCATTGCGCCAACTGCTAAGCAAGCAACTGTCACCTTTTCTTCATCCACCTTTGTTTCGTTAATCTCTACCAGCCTTACACAGCTTTAGGAATAGAAATTGAAACGTTATAAATTAGGGGACCAAAGTGATCGAACCCAAACGTTATAAAACCTTTTCGACATTCCAATAATATCTATTTGTGTGCTAAAATGTTACAGAGATTAAATCATCTAAACCACAGAAAAATTCGTTACCTCTTTACCATATAAGACGTTGTTTCTGGCTCTGGAGTTTTCTTAAGCGGCCTGGGCAGTTGTATCGGCAGCCTTTGGCGGGTCTTCTCCTGCTTTTATTTTATTTTATTTATTAAATGTTACTTGGTTTCTTTCTTTTTCTTTTTTTCTTTTTTTTGTAGAAGGGGTTATGAGGGGTTAATAATCTATAGTTGTAGACACTCACCCTAAATTTTAACAGCGGGTGTCCAAAAATTATCCCACTAGGGGTTTTACCACCAATCTATACTCGGCACTGAGTATTCCAGGGGCTGATGCAAACTTTTTTTAAATGGAGCCTTTATATAATTCAAAAATATAAAACTATAAGTAAAAAAATTCATACTTCTTCACTCTGTTATAAATCTAATGCTCTGCGAATTATAGGTGTAGACACTCCGATTTTGACCCGAGAAACTTATCAAACATTTCCGATGATGAAATAGACCAACCGTGCATAGCTTGAGGATAAGAACAAGACTTGAACTCACCAAACCACCCAAAACCATTCTAAACCCTCCTAGAACAACCTTAAACCAACCAAAATGACCAAAATATCCTTCAAACCATTCAAAATACTTTTCAAAATAAACTCAAGTCTACACCATCTTCTAGTGCATTCAAAACCCTCTTTATTGATATATAATACGTCTCAATCCGTTTCGAAATAAGGGAGATGTGCATGTTTTACCCAAATGATTTGTTTTCCCGATCTTCTGAGGATAAAATGGTCACACACTTGTATGTACGAATTATCTTGCATTCAAACCACTTGGATTAGAAAGTAGACTTGATAAGCTTTTCAATGCTTCAAACCACGCACAAAACGGAGTTCAGTAGCACTCGGAGCAGCCCTATGAAGTTTGGTCTACAGGCCCTTTGAGCGCTCAAACCACACACTGAGCGATCAAACCCCTCTAGGGATGGCAATGGGGCGGTTGGTTAGGTTATTCCAATAACCGAACCCATTACCCGAACCCAGACCAGTACCCCTAACCGAACCAAACGGGGTTCGGGTAATCCCCGAACCGTTTGGGTACCTGAACCTAAGATTTAAAAGTTAAAACCAACCATATATATTTGCCAATTTCTTCTAAAAAACCAACAGCAACCTGAGATATAAAACCAACCACCACCATTCCTTCTAAAAAACCATAGCAGTTACTTAGTACCACAGGAGTTACTTAGTCTTAGTTCAAATTACAAATTTTCAAGCATAATACAAGTCTTTCAAGTTCAAATTACAAACAACATAAGGGAAAAAAAACATAAGGTGCTGCCTTCATTGAGTTCATTCATTCAGTCCTTCATTCTAAATTTGCCAGCTTCACAGCCTTCACAATCACATGCCAACTCCAACGTCGAATTCATGTTTGTTTAAATCAACAATCAGAAAAGAACTCCATTATGCTCTAATCTAAAAACCATGTCAAAACAAGCACTCATAAAGCTTTGACATTCATTGTAGGACAATCAGATGCCTGTAACACAGTTGAAATCAGACAAGAAGGCAAAATTCTCAAGTTTCAGACAAATAAACTAATAAATGCTTGTACATTTTACAACAACCATGTAGTTGGAAAATAGATAGCTTTGTATGATGTATATAAAACCAAGATTTGATAACTATTAGTTAAGGACTCTTACTTTTGTGCGCGCGTGCCCGTGTGTGTGTGTGTGTGTGAGAGAGAGAGAGAGAGAGAGAGAGAGAGAGAGAGAGAGAGAGAGAGTTATGTGCAAGTCCTTACCTCCTCGTATTCTTCATTATTGACATCAGGAGCTTCATTTATTTGATCTTGAAAATTTACAGGATTGCCATCCTGGGGATTAACATCAGGGCCGACATCTGGTGCTAAAATTTGATTGCCATCCTGGACTTCAAAGTGTCTATAAAATATAAATTCTAATCAACCTCCAATTCAAATCAAGATATCCCCTTGCTGATGCATATTCATTCCAAGTTCTATCACCCGATAAATCTTCATCAGCCATCCTGATGAAATCCCCTTTCTTGCCTAAGTAAGTGGTAGTAAGTTGTACTTCTACCAGAAACAATTTCATTCTACATTGGTTCCATTCGAAGTCCCCTCCAATGGGGACTAGCATGGGTTGCCTACTAAACACAAAAATAGACTCCCCACCGCGTTGTACGTTTCCCGCATTTCTTCCCCAAGGTTTCTGGGGTCCATTAGTAAATTCTCCATAAGAACACGGATTTGAGAAAATTAAAAAACAAGTGGATATTTCAAAGCTTGAGGGGCCAACACCCTTGGGAATAGGTAATCTAGGACCAAGTTGATTTCATTAACAACTTCTGAGTCTGCCCATCCCATAGGAAGAGTAGGGAGAATATTAACAACACGGTCTAGTTCTTGTTGTATATTTAATCATATGTTGTCACCTCCTATGCTCTGTCTATATGGGCTCGTATGCAATCCTCCAACCAAAATTCAAATTGGCATTTGCATTATTTAGAGGGGAAATGTAAAATACATCCATCAACCATCCAGTACTCTTCCCATTTACCAATTGGTAAAACATATCCCTAAGCCCCAAAAGTTTGTCCTGCTAGTAAACCAAAGACTTTTGAACTTTTTTATTACCTCTCACACGCATCTACCATTATTGGGCTTTAACAGGTTCCCTTTATTAAAAATAGCAAATTAGAATCTAACCTATTTAAGGTAACCCTAAGATTTTCATTCTCATCTATAAAATGGGGATCCATCGGTAGGCCATCATTCTGGATATGGAGTATCGGAGATACAACTAAGGCTAACCAGCTTGTTGCTGACCAAGGACTCTCGGAAACAAGTAAAGTCTGAGCATGTCTTCATCCTTCATCACATAGAAAGAACCACCAGGTAGAAAATCAACAACTTAGTTTTTTCCATGCTCAGACTTTATTTGTTTCCGAGTGTCCTTGGTCAACAGTAGGCTGGTCAAGCCTTGGTTGCACCTCCGATGCTCCATATACAAAACAACTACCGATGGATTCCCGTCTTATAGATGAGAATGAAAATCTTGGGGTTATCTTAAATAGGTTAGATTCTAATTTGCTATTTTTAATGGAGGGAGAACCTGTTAAACCCCTAGAATGGCAGATGTGTGCGAGAGGTAACAACAAAGTTGAAAAGTCTCTGGTTTAACAACAAGATGAACTTTCAGGGTTTAGGGATATGTTTTACCGATTGGTAAATGGGAGGAGTATTGGATGATGGATGTATTTTACATTTACCCTCAAAATAATGCCGATGCCAATTTGAATATGGATTGGAGGATTGTACAATTGCATCACAAGTCTATAGAGAGAGAACATATATTATGGTGACAACATAGGATTAAATATACAACAAGAACTAGACCGTGTTGTTAATATTCGCCCTACTCTTCCTATGGGATGTTGAGACTCTGAAGTTGTTAATGAAATCAACTTGGTCTTAGATTACCTATTCCTAAGGGTGTCGGCCCCTCAACCTTTAGAATATCCACTTGTTTTTTTAATTTTCTCCAATCCTCTGTGTTCTTATAGAGAATTTACCAATGGACTAAACCTTGGGGAAGAAATGCGGAAAATCTACAACACTGTGGTGAGTCTATTTTTCTGTTTAGTAGGCAACCCATGGTAGTGCCCATTGGAGGGGACTTCGAATGGCACCAATGCAATTCGAGGGAGGATGGACTTACGGGATGCTAGAATGAAATTATTTCCGGGTAAGAATACAACTTACTAACACTTACATAGGCAAGAAGGGGGATTTCATCATGATAGCTAATGAAGATTTATCGGGTGACAGAACTTGGAGTGAATATGAATCAGCAAGGGAATAATCTTGATTTCAATTGGAGGTTGGTTAGAAAATCCGAAGCTCTTGTTGAAAATACATCTTGATTTTGGCTAAGGTCACAAACGGAAGGGAAAAGTAAACACTTGTTCATGTCAAATACATATATATATGAGAAATTCATTCCACCACAATGATAAAAACTTCAATAACAATTAATCACATATCCAACAAAGATAGCTTAAAAAATTATAAAGTTCAACAAACAAAATTGCAATGAATGATCAACCCACAAATTAATTTACCAACATATGCTATAATCAGGAATGCCAAAATAAAAATTTAGTCATTAAGGTAAAAACTCTAGAAAGACTGGCATGGGAGGATCCATAAATAATAGTTGTACAATCCAAAACACAAACAAACAAGCCAACAATATATTGAATTATTTGATGTATTGTGTGCGATATTTAAGGTCCATATAACAAGTCAATTGTCTTTCTACAACATTTGAAACCAGCCATCATGTCGTTTATCAAGCTAGCAATGGGTAAATGAATCCATGCGTTCCTTACCTTAACTTGCTTTTACATTGTAACACACATTGGCAACAGAATTTCTCCCAATCGCAGTTTCAGTTATGAACTTGTATATGTGACCCAATGTCCCCATCCCTTCAATGTTTCCTTATAGATGAAGTTAGGGTCGATATTAAATGCTTTGATACATACACAGTACATTGTAAAAATGGCTAGAACCCATCCCTATTTATACTACTCCATTGGAGGCTCTAGTCCAAGGATATTTTCATATAAGAGAAACTTTGTGATAGTTTCTAGAATTACACATGTGACTAATTCTCGCATAAAAATCTAGATATTTCGCAATGATATTCTAGAGCTTAAGAAGCTAAATATATCCTAGAGTTTTTAGAAACTAGATATTTATATGTCCTTATTTTTCATTTATCGGTTTTGTTAATTGGGTTTGTTTGAAATTTACTTTCTTGGGATAAAATAATAAATCTAGTTTATGCATGCTTCAAAAATGTTTGAGAGAGAGAGAGAGAGGGTACCTGCTCGAAGACTGATCGGAGATTGATCGGAGTCGAAGAGAGCACAGAGCGAGAGAGGTAAGTCTACGACTTGGGAAAGGGAAGGAGATCTGCTAATGATTCTCAGAAAGTGTGCCATGTACTATAAATATTGCCCCTTTTCTTTTTTTGAATTGGGCCCCTTTTCTCACTGTCATATACAGTAATTTCCCCAATGATATTGCACCGTGTGGTGCTCTCATTCGAGGTCCGATCATGTTTTGAAAGTTTTAGACGTGTTCGGCAATTTTCATTTATTTTTACCGTAAAAAATTAAAACACATCCAGATCATCCAAAACATGATTGGATGGTCATGAAGTGCACAACACCCCGGATTTGATATCTGTGAGATCTTAATTTTATGTGCCTGTTTACCAAAAATTTATGAGGTAGATTTTGATATTTTATCTCTAAAAAACTGCTGCGAATGTTGGTAAAGAAGTGTTATTAATAGATTTGAAGATTTCAAGGATTCGTAGTACATAAACTAGACTATCTTTTTTCAAAAAAAAATTTAGAAAAACAAAATGTAAAGTTGAAGTTATTGTTATAATCTAAGATATGTTGTCAGCCACGGTAGCGGGAGACTGTACTGACTATAATGTGTAGTGAGTAAATTACAGATACAAAGACTCTTATTTGGAAAAGTCTATTTTTTGTGAAAAAAATTATAATAAATATGAACAATTAATTGCTTAATCCAATGGTTACTATTACTCACTGTAGCATATAGTGGGGCCTCCATGTTGCCCCAATTATCAAGAAGCCCCATCTAAAATCTGTTTCCATAGTCCGGTGCTTCTGTAAAACTATAAATTAACCTTTGTGTTTTGTCGATTCATTCTGCACGTCCATTCACACCCCCCACACTCCCCACAAAGATTGGATGCCATTTAGGTTTATTACGGATGGACCGGATTTAAGGACATAAGTTTTGACACTCCATCTCAGTCCTTTAAAACGAAGGCTAAGATTAAAACTTTAAAGTTGCACACCACATCCCCTCCTTTCCATCTCACCTAATCTCACTCTCCTCCTACTCCATCTTTATACATGTACGTACATTCTCCCTCTCCCCCTCTGTAATCGTAACAATAGCGAACGAGGCTTGAGATTGACAATCATCACTCAACTGTATGTGGGTACAACAGAGAGCACCCAAATCATCTTCATAAGCCCGCATAACAAGATATTTCACCAGTAGATTTCAGACATCGGCGACTCCGACTTTGATGCCGAGGTTCAGTCGGTGGGTTTGAAGTTCAATCAGTGAGGGTTCGAAATCACTTAGAAGTTCAATCGGTGGGTTGAAAATACGTGAAATCTGCTCCATCGGTGGGTTGAAGTTCAATCTATGAGTTTCCATCAGTTCTCATCGGAATCCCAATCAATTAGAGAGATTATGGGAGATGGAAAGGAGGGGACGGGGTGTACAACTTTAAAGTTTTAGTCTCAGCCCTTGAAATAAAGAGTTGAGATAGAGTATCAAAATTTGAGTTACCGAAACCGGCCTCAATACGTATACGTATACTTTGAGACTTCTGGACCAAATCATTTACGAAGGAACATTAACAGGTCAACAATTAAATTACACATGCATTAGGTCCGAGTCAATGTGAGTTGTCGTGTTTGCCCCTTTGATTCTGTAATGGTTGGTTTTCAACAGCACCGCTACGGCGCTACATACACACAAAATCTATCCAGAAAATGACCATCAGATCACTAATTGTCGTTTTCTAGATACTTTCTGGGTAAGTTTTATGTGCACTTAGCATTTAAAAGAGTAACAATCTGTTCAGAAAACACAAAAACTGAAAGCAAAAGTAGTGAGCCATTCCTCTCGAACGCAAATAAAATCATGCCTTTATTTTTTTTTTTATGGTTATCGCGGCCAGTCTCTTTCCATAACACAAGCACCAAATGACCAAACCCACCCAAAGAAAGGCAATGTTTCACAAAATATATTATTCTCCTCTTTTTCCTGATATGTGTGAATGCGCGTGCGCTTGTGTGTGAAGCAAAACCCGAGAAAAGAAGCCAAATTTGTTCATACGTATCATCATCTCCATGTTATCGAATGCTCAATTCCATCCCAAGGTGATGCTTCCATATTCAGAAAAGACGCACGGGGGAACGTACATTCAAATAGGTATTTACGGGGGAGCAAAAAACATGTAGTATAAAAAATAGAAGGTTGATCTTAAATGGATTTGTCACTTGGCAATTGACATGCAACCCTTCACCTTTTTCCCTTTTTTTTTTCCCATCCGTAGAACCCTTGACTAGATCTTTTGCTCTTTTTTCTTGAGCCCAGATGGAAGCCGAGCTCCTGAAGAGTTAAATCTCGCGAAGACAGTGGGACTTCAATATATAAAATGAAAACTATAGTACAACATCGAGGGGAGTTCATCACTGATGCAAGCCCTCCTGCTCCCAGATATCCGCGAGAAATTCTATCATTTCCTGTCCATTAGATTTACGCCAGTAATAACTGTTAGCAACAGCCCAAAAGTTACCAGGAATAAACAGACGTGATTAAATCAAGGTCCAAAAGCCAACTTACAGAGAGAGGGATTGGTTGAGAACATCGTTCATTAGTCCCTAGCATGCTCTGACAAGGCCCATCCCAGCTTCAAAAACACAATTTCTTTAGCAATCGGATTAGAAACACAGGAGTGAAGGGAAGAAGTACTTAGTGAAATACAGAAAGAGAACAAATCATAAGCATCAGCGATGTGCCAACTTGTTGGGATTCTTGGGAAGAATTATTAAGTAGGTGCCTCTATTTTGCTCACAGAATCACCAGGGTATTAGAAACAACATAGATACCTTAATCTGTGTTTGCGGACAGGTCTATGGTTCTCAATTTTTCTATTTCCCATCCACTGAAGCCTGGTCTGGTGCCAGAGAAGAAGACCTGCAACAAAAGAAGCTACCAAAGTTGCACCATATACTTCTGAAGACTATGAACCAGAAATTATGTAAAGAAAAACACACATAATCATCAGTTAAACGATATTAAGAATAGCAGTGAAAAGCCAAGATGGCAAATAAGTAGCAGACTTAAGCCCACAATTTACATGGAGACCATGTGTCGGATTATAAATTAACCAATTGCGGGCATGACATTTATTCTTTTCGCGGCACTTTTTACAGAATGGGTGTCAAAATAAAAACTTAATGCCTGGTTTTGAATCTTTTGATAGATGTGAAATTCAAATGAAAGGATTTGTCCTCATTAGTTAATCATAACAGCTCAAATTTAGGTCTTACTGCGATGAATTTGGAATGACACTTCACTAAGATCAATTTGGAAACCTTCATGTTACAGATTGTCGTTAGACTAGGATTTCTAATAATCTACTACATATCATCTACCTCCAATCCATCAGTCAATCTGATTCCACAAGCGGTCTATAGCTAACCTCTTATGGTTTTGTTGAAATCGAACATCGATCTTTCTATTTGAAATCCACATTTATATTCCCACCAAAGCCTAAAAATTACCATGATTTACAAATTCAGAATTGTTGCTAGCGCTGCCAGTGCCAACATTGTAATTCAGGCTCTGGTTTGATACACTCATAGATGACATGCTTCTCTGAGATTGAACTGCACTATTATCCATCTCATATGTGCTGGTGGTCCAAAAATCGTCAGATGCACTGGATTTCTTTACTGTCTGCCCTTGAATTCTGAGTCCCTTTGAGGGCTCGTCCACAGCAGTAATTGGCATGGGTTTGGTGCAGCATCCAAAACAACCTCTGCTCAGATCAATTTGGTGTTATAATCATATACAAGAAAATGCCAGCACAAAGGCAAACCTATTTTGAGGCCAGAACTAACAGTGTAGGCACATCAATGAAATATGAATATGCATTACACAGTCTTCAACTGCTAAAGAATATTTGAAATCTACTTACTAGCCCTTTAATTTAATAAAGAACACATGTTCTCTTGTTGAGCATTGTTATACTCAAGTTAATGCAACCACATAGATATAAGGCATAAAACCTCTCAAATACATTTGTAAACGTAAATGCAGTCTCTATATACGAAATATTTCCCTAGCATCCTATAAGGTAATTAAATTCATTTTTCATAGCAAATTTCAACATGCTCCAGAAGTAGGTTTCCCAGACGAACCTCTATCACTATTCACAGTGAAGAAACACAAAGAAATAAAAGACAGCACACAGTTTTGTTAGAAGACATTGAAGAAGAACATCCATAATTCAGGGGCATTGATTTGATTTTTCTCAGGCACCAAGCAAAATAATTCCCTGCAGCGAATATGGCGGCCAGAAATTGCAGCCAAAACAAAGTTCCTGGAGTTGATGAGTAAAATGTCCAGTACATGAAAGCCATAACATTATGTACTACCAAAAGATAGATTACTTCACATATGTTGCTGGAGTTATTTAATTTATCATTCCCAACAGGAAAAGCATGATTTTCAAACACCTATGGGCAAGGAATACTTATAGGCTTTATTTGAAGTTCGGCGTAGACTTTAGAGTGATTCTCCTTTCTGAAGGTTACTCTAAATATGTCTTCACCTTTTCCTTTTTCGATATCTGAAGTTTCAGATATGAGAATACTATCTAGATAACAAACCTAAAACACTAACAAATTCAACTAGTCGGATAACTACAATTTAGAACATTTGACCCTAGCCATCAAAAACTCAATGCATCGCCTTCATCTCATTTTGTAGATCAGCATGAAAACAGGCCATTCCCATCCAGTTAGAATTCAACTGCTTTAATCTAGTATCGACAGTTTCCCATGCAGGGGGTGATGCTCCTATAAATGAGGAATCACTACAGAGTTCCATCCTCATTACCTATGTAGCACGGATACGGATACTGACAGCGACTGTTTCCTCCATTGTTTATTGGTAGCCCAAGTCAAGTCAAATTTGAACTCTACCAGCAAACAAATGTCTAATGGATGGCCATAATGAACCTTTTCAATGACTTTGAGACTTTTGATCCAGTCAATGATGTTGCTGTACATGGCATTACAGCCACTCATAAATGGCATACACAAGCCACAATTGGAAGATAGAAAACTTGCGAAAGTTCCAAATAAAGGCAATGAGATTCCAGACCATGGTCATCTCATTCTCCTTCATGTATTAGTTCAACAATTATACGATTCTTGAGGCAGAACTACACATCACTACCATGAAGGAACTAGGATTAACACTCTCCGTATTACACCATAAATCATCCGAATGATACCCATATTTCACCACCAAGTTACAAGCATCCCATGATTGAACCTATCTCATCACATAGTCCCCCTAGCATGCTTAGTTTCTATCATATCTTGGCCATTACGCACAGATCGCCTAAGTGCAATCGATCTTTAACCTCAAGCTTCTCCAAACTCGTTCAGTGAGTGCCAAAACCCAAAAAGTCCAGTAGTTCTAACTCTCCTTGAGCTCCAGCTTCCATCTTGAAGATAAATCGATCTATCATTGGCTGAAAGTATAATCCAACAAAATGCCACGGCTTGCTCTTTTAACGGAGACAGAGAGGCAAACATTGTGCATCACATTCAGCATAAGTGCTCCCCTTTGCAATTGCTCATGTCTAAGAAAGTGGAACAGCAGGAGAATTCCCCGCTGGCAACTATTATTCAGTTGCCACTTGGATCCTCAGCTGAAGCAGTGATAATTATAAAATTGATGAGGAATTCAGAAAATCAACTCGTACTGGAATATGGGGGCACCAAAACACAATTCACGAACTTGGTAAGTGAAGAAAGACGTCTCCGTCGAATTTTTATGGTGGTTGTTATTTCTTCTGTTTCTTATTTGATGCTGGTGCTGTTACTTCTCTAATACAGCAGTATAATATGAGGCACCAAGGTAACAAAATTTAAAGGTCAGTATCGTTAATCAAGTCCATTTTTCTCCAGATATTTGTTTATTCAAATATTCAGTTAAACAAATACATAAATACATACCGCAAGCAAGCCACCTAGGTCATTCGTGGGAATTAAAATACAACTCCAAATGGACCATCTTCAATCGACTTAAAGAAAAAAGCAATTTCAGGTTCCAAATAACTCACAGCTACCATCAACTAAGCCCAACAGATTCTATATCCTAACATTTGACAACCGCTCAAAAGAATTTAACTTTTTCTATTATGTGTTCATTTCCTCTATATTCTCGTATCAAAATATAAATTCCATAGCTAGCAAAAACGAGTGAAAAATAGCAAAAATCGATTACTACGCACATACCTGGCGCAATTGAGAAAGTGACTGATCCAAGCAGTGAAAGAGCTGTACAAAATCATGTCTCTCTCCTATTTTAGGCTGAAACACAGCGGTAGAAACGAAGATCGTAGTTTCGATGCATAGAATCCCAAACGATTCCAATGCAACTAAGGATCTGGAAAACGGGTTCCGAAATTAGACGAAATTATGAGAGGACGGGCTGTAGATACTGTTGTTGAGAGAGAGGGATAAGGTGAAAGTGATTCTTTGAAGCTACCTCTGTGTTGGAATTTCTCTCTCTCTCTTCTCTCTTCTCTCTCTCTCTCTCTCTCTCTCTCTCTCTGTCTGTGTCCGTGGTACTCGTGAAAGGAAGATAACTGCCGCCGCCACTTGACCTGGCTGCCGATTTCCTACCCAGAAGCGGTTTACGTTTGTGTTACTGGAGTACTTGAGTACCCGCATTTTTATAATTACAATCCAAATTTGTCTTTTAAATATCTGTACGGTGCATATTTGTTGAAAGAAATTTGAGTACCGAATGGATACCACGTGAGCCAACGTGGTATCCAAACATTGCATTCAGGTCACTCAAAAATGTATTGAATGACCCAGAAAGAACGAAGTGAAAAATTACAACTCGGAGCTGAAAAATTGCTCGTATTTGTTATGACAAATTTTTGGACTGTAATTATAAAAAAGATATATGTGTCAGAATCATCTTTTTTTAATATGCCTTGTTGCTATAAGATAAAATTATGAAAAAATCTATGAATACACCAGTTTGGCGTACACTATATATAGATATGATTTTTGCACAGCTTTTGTCTTATTGCACTACTTTTTATGTTGTTTTTATTCACTTATTAAAATTTCCAAATTACCTTTACTTAGCTCACTTTCCACCTATGTCACATGTGAAAAGATACTCAGAGAATGTAAAAATCATTTTTATTCTTAAGCACAAAAAGGAATTCTATTTACATAATGTAATAAAAATAGAAATTTGAGATCATTTTTGTTCTTTGTTGGATATCAGCATCGGATTGAAACTTAAGATCAAAGTGATCAAATATTTGATATTAAAAAAAAAAAAAAACTGATTCCCCCAATATAAATTATACATATATACAATACTACATATGATATGATATTATTATTCCTATGATTATTGGTTCAATGAAAAATATATCCGATAAAATTGCATATATGTTTGTAGTATTAATCCCTTTAAACAAACTCTGTTTTGTACCCGAATATCAGAAGACCTGTGCTTCTATATTTTTCATATATAAGAAGTCTAATCTGATTTAACTTAAGAGGCAAAGCGTGAAATAACTCGACGAGAATTGTAATCAAAACCTAATTCTGATAAAGAAAAAATCGGACCACTTAACTATTTTCTCAAGACTTGAACACTTAATTGCAACACACACGTAACCTGTCTACGTGAAATTATATCTACTTCTAGTGATTAATGCCAATTATTGAATATCTATTTTACAATTCTAAATTTTCCTAAACATTGGTATTTTTGTAAAAATCTCCTCGTAAATAGTTCTCGACATTTTTATTATGTTGATCACTAGGTCTTTAACTCTTTAATTCCAGTTCAAAAAAAAAAAAAAAAACTCTTTAATTGAAGCATTTTCCAGAGAAATTTGCAGTCGATTGTAGCATGCACTCTCTATATTAGGCAATTTTGGCACACAATTCAGAAGTGAAAATTTTGGAAAAAACAGCATGGAAATACAAATCAATAAATAATATTAGGGAGCCCATTCATGTGTACATAGCACGTGTGCCCTTGATTGTAATAATTGTGTTTTTCCATTTATATGTCTATATAGACTTTACTATAATAGGAGAAAAAATTAACTAACAAATTATTATTTTACTTCTTTGTTTTTTTTTTAAGTCATTAGTTATCATAATTTTGTTTTATATTCAAAACTTTCAAAAGAGAACAAAGTCGGTAGGAATTACAGTGGTGAATGGGAATCCAATTATTCCTGGCTCCACCTTCCCTCCCATTTTTCCTTCTCTCCTCCCTAAGAAATGGGATGGGGACAAAAAAAACTATAAACCCAATTTTGACCCACTCTGTTGTCATCCCTAGTCATTTTACTCGTGAAATTTCAAAATTAAATAAAAAACTAATTTTAAAAACCAACAAATCAAGCTTCTAAGAAAGGTTAATTCTAATTACACTGTTATCTCAATCACACAACCTAATAGAATGAGCTCCAAAATATAGTTTGCCAATTCAAACCATTTATTTCACAAGTCGGCGTATACATTGTTTAGGCGAAAAATCGAGTTGATCAAACATTGATAGTAATACTACAAATTAAAAATTTCCTTCAGAAAAAGGGATCGTTAAGGTTCTTCTTGTTAATCAATTGATTTAAATCATGCACTTATCAAAATCCGATTGAAATAATTATTTGCATATGAGTGATTTAAACGTCTAGACCTACAAAATGGACATCTCGGATTCTCAAAATAAATTGAGAATAGTGTGTTTGAAATGGTTTGTACGTAGCAAAACTCTTTTGAAAAATGTACTACTCCCTCCGTTCCAAAATTAGTTTACCTTTTGAGACTGTGTGTCATTTTTAAAGTCTTATATCTTTTAATGTGAACATAAAAAAATATGTATTATGGATCTTATTTGATAGATTTTAATTAATTACATTATACAAAATTTTCAAAATCATAAAAACTATTATAAATTAAAAAATATGAGCCGTTAAAATGACATACAGTCTTAAAAGGGACACTTGTTTTAGAACGGAGAGAGCAGTAATCAAAACTGTGCTCTTTTGATAGAATAATTTCTCAGGGGGTTGTTCTTGATCGAGTTGTTCTCCACATAGGCTAATTGACGCTGTAATTATGTGCTGGATTGTACGTTTGTGAGCAAACGTTGAATTCTCTAACACATTTGTTTCCCTTGGTGAAATCAGCAGTGATACATATTCATAAATTCAACATAAAAAATTATAATAAATGACTCAGATTCAGTTAGGACTCATTACAAAAAAAATAATAATTAATTTGGGCCACTCATTACAATTTTCTAAGTAATTTATGAATATTTTTTAGGCCCTTAGTATTTCTCTTGTAAAATACTTACCGATTTGAGGATTAGTACATCACAAGTAAGGAAACCCCAAAAAAGAAATCTAACCAATGGTTGAATCACACCCGTAGATTTCATTTTCGGGGAAGTTTTCGGGTTTTCTTTCCTGTCACTTTAACTTCTCTGCACCGATTTATAAGGAGTATTAATCGATTGAAACAAGTCAATCACGTCGATTAAATTATTAATTCAAAGATTGAGTCAGGTTCAAGTGGTTGGATGATTCAATGATAGTTGACTAACTCACTGATTATATGGATGGGAATTAAGCAAATCATAATTAAATTGGATTGATCTTTTCTATGACCAAGTCCACTGGCGAATGTATGGTTCTTAATATAGGGATCAAATTATACATATTCTTAAATAAACAACAAAATCTCATTCTTAAATATTAATAACGGAGAAATGTGCGCAAAAAAAAAAAAAAAAACACTAAGAATTTTGATTTGGGCTTGTGATGTGTTTTCTGCAATAATTTGGAGGTGTGTAAGGACCGAGCCCCTCTTGCACCTTAGTAACGCCCCTAACCAAGCCCAGATTGATCAGAACTCAAAAGATCAGACATAACGATAGCAAAAGATATCGATTGTCTTGCACTTGTCTTGCTTTCCACTATTTAGATGATTAGTTTGACTTTGTCCAAAATTTTTGTAATGAATTCCGATATGTTAGTGCCGCTAGGATATCAATCACTATGTTCACTTCATAATTCCCCAAAAAAATTCCAAAAAGATTCTTTTTTCATCTCTCATTTCTCCAATCATTAATCATATTTTTTTTTCTACTCATACCCCTCTCTCTAATCATTATTCTCATTTCTCTCTCTATCTCTCTCCAATTATTACACGTCTCTCTAACTATTACTTTTTTCCAATTCTAACACTCTCAAAATTATTTCTCAAAATATTGTTTTCAAAATTATTAACCAAACAAGGCAATTTATTCTTAGGATAGTGCTTGCTCGGCACCAGAAAATTGCTTGTGAAATTTGTAGCTAGCACATGTACAAGGAATAAGAACAGCACGTGCAATGGCCTAAGAGGAAGAGCACGTGTAATGGCCAAAGAGGAAAGTGCAGGGCAACCTCTGGAGATGGCATGACCAAGGATTATTGAAGAAAATAAAAATCTCAGAAAGGATTACACAAACTTAAAACGATAAGCTCACGGGTACATAAGGGAGGGTACAGAAAATGTTTTGACAGCTTGCGCGGCCCATTTTTGGGATCCACACGAATGATTCAAATTGTTTAATAACTTCAAAATAATTTTTTGAGTGTCCCCACAAAAATTCAACTCAATTAAATATGCATAATTGCATAAGTGGGTGATCCTTAATTATTCAAAACTTGAAGTTTGGGTCACCCATTTACACAAACCAATTGAGCTAAATTTTTGCAAGAACAATAAAAAAAATTATTTTAAAATTATTGATCGGTTCAAATCATTTGTATAGGATCCAAAAGTAAACCCCGCAAGTCGTCGGTACATTTTTTGTACTGTTTCCTCTATATGAATAGTAATTCTACCCACACCCCTCTCAAATACACTTCTCAAACAAACCACCTAATAAAGTGAGCTACATAACATATTTTGACAATCTGAACCTTTTATTTTATAGGTCTCCACATTGGACATACACATTATTCTAACAAACAAAAAAAAAAGGTTAATCGAATTTTCAATTTTCTAGTGAAAAATGAATCATTATAATTCTTCTTGTTCTCAAAAAATCACTTGAATTGGATTATGCACTTATCTAAATCCGATCTAATGTCGTATGAATTATATACAAGTCTTACACCTAGGCAGCAAGTAGTGAGTACTCGCCTTCCGGACCTTCTTTTCGAACACTGATTACAAAATACGGTGACAGGTGAATGTCTCTAGCTGCATACAAATGTCGCCTACTAGCCCGACTAATTGCCCGACTACTCAACCCTAGAAGCTAGAAAGTGTCCGACTGCCCTAGGAGCGTCTAACGAGTTTTAGAACCTTGTTTATAATTCGAAATTATGATGAACAAGGCGTAGAAGTCCTATATCATCCATGACGCTGACTCACTTTAAACATCATATTATTCATATCCAAGAAAACCAGAAAGACATTCTAAGAAACGTGGAGAGAGAGAGAGAGAGAGAGAGAGAGAGAGAGAGAGAGAGAGAGAGAGAGACACTTAGTTGAAAAAACAAGAGAAGCAAGAGACACGTAGAGCAATCTTCAACAAATCTCGAATACGAGTCGTTGTAAGCATGGCGAGCAATAGGCAAAGAGTTCCAACCCCACTAAACGTATCATCAACTTTTGATTTAAACAAGGGTTCTACACCCAACTATCAATAAAATCAAATTCCTCTTCTTTATCTGTTCTCTGATATTTTAAATTCTTTTCTGTTTTTCACTAATCGGAGGTTTTACTCTTATAGTACGTAACTAACAATTTGGATTCCCAAATCGGAAATTGGTGCCTACAAACCAAACAATCAACATTTAAAAGCGTAGGCCAAAATCTTTTACATTTCAAAATTTGTGTATACAGATATACACTTCCATTTCAGAAGCTAGCCAAAAACACCCTGTGGAGCTGCAAAAAGCACATGCTGACAACTTTGCAAAAGAATACAGTTATAATATCCAGTGGGAAGTAAATTTGTTCCATAGCCATGGCATGCCAGGTCAAGATTCCTTCGATTCTTTTGCAGCGTGCAGAGTTAAGAGTTCCAAATTATGATTCCCTTTCACTACCAAAACAATGTCAACAAGACTTCCCTGGCAATGAAGTGGAAGATAGGCCTCCATACAAGAAGTAAACACAAATGTCTCTCTAGTATACTTCTTCCAATTTTACCGTAAATATTGCGCCATTTTTTTAGTTATAACAGCAGCCAAATTAACAAAATCCAAGAGAGATAGAGACTAAAGGATCATCTCACAGTAGACATAAAATATCAGCAGCACAAATGACATACAAGGACCCCAAAAACAAGTACTATCTGTTGAGCGGAAATTCCACATTTTCTTCCATACCTTCTACTGCTTACTCCCTGGTTGAATAAGAGAAGCCAGGCCCATTCTCCATCCAAACATAACAGTAGGTTCACTCTTTTTTGGTATGAGAGAAGGAAGACCAGTTCTGAAGCTGTAGATATGTGAAGTCTCCTGATTAGTGCTTGTCTCTGAGGACCTGACAATTGAAAGCATAAGGAAATAATTAGAAGGATAGTAAACTGCAGATAATTTGGCTATTCTGTCAGCCTTAAGAAATTTGTTTAAGTAATGCATTTAAGCTTAGCCCATCCCAATCGTCAAGAGGGTAAAAGGGTGGCTTCCTCTCTATGAGGAGAGCACTAAATTTACGCAAGTCATGTACTTGAGTACATGCATGCATGCATTGCAATTTGTGTGAACTCAATAGATAGGTGTTCCAATTGAGATGAATAAATTGCTCAAGAGAAAGTTCTGAGGTCGTATGTTCTATTCTGTGGAGTTCAAGGATTGTTGTATGTAAAAAAGTATTGGAAATATCCATTAAATTGTCGGGTAAGAAGTAGACAGTATCAAAACAATTGACATTACCAAAAACATGATTTCAGCAGCACAATGAATTGACTGGAAGTACACATTAAATTATTGGGCAAGTTGCCAGTATCAAAACAATTGAAATGGCTAGAAACATGATTCAAGCAGCACAATAATTAATAATGCGCAATTAAGAAACTAGGTATCTATGTCATGCACACCAAGAAATAGCTTCCCTTCAACACTGATCCACACTGAGGAATGAGAACCAAAAAATTAAGAACATAATGATAAACCAAAGCTTTATAAGAGGGAGGAACTCCTACATGGCAAGGAACAATTTCTTTTAACTGCAGCCTTTGAAACAGTATATTTCTGTATTTAACTGTAAAATTTCCAATTTGTGGTACTTCTCAATGTTCTCATTAGGGAAAACAAACAGATGATAACAGCAGAGAGTCAGAGATACTATAAAACCAATGGTTAAACTGAAAATCTTGAGATGAACACCACTCAAGTACCCTAGAAGAGAGGACCAAAGAGAGAATTTTAATCATTGAATAGCAACGAAGGGTCAAATTGCCAATGATGCACATGCAAATATGCAGTACTTTCAACAGAAACCTGACTTTCCCATAACAATGACACCAAGGGTGAGTCAGCACACAGTTGCACAAATGACCGCTCACAATGAGGAAAGAAACAAAAAGCCACTGTGCAATAATACGTACGTCGGAGGCAGCGGGCCTTCGAATGCAAATGTTGACAAGCCTTGCCGTTGTTTGTGCTTGGGGTTGGCTGTGCAAAGAACATATACCCTCCCACGACGTTTAACTGTCCTACAGAACTCACACATCTTCTTCACAGATGAACGCACCTTCATAGTGACTGTTGATGAAAGTAAGCATTCATAAGATGTTTTTCATAACCAAATGAATAAAGAAGTGCAGTAAGTATCACAAGGAATGACACAAATATGCAAACAAAATGCACCAGTGTTCTAAAAGAAGGTCTGGAAGGCCGAGTACTCGCCGCCTAGGCGCTAGAAGGCCTCTCGCCGAGTAGCCCGACTAACCCAACTAGCCCGACTAATTGCCCGACTAGTTGCCGAGTACTCAGCCCTGGAAGCTAGAAGGTGCTCGACCGCCCTGGGAGCGCCTAGCGAGTTTTAGAACCTTGAAATGCACATTCCACAGATTAAGTTGGAATTGCAGGTGCGTGCTTCGCATCTCGTTGAATTAATCACTACATCAACAGTTCCCATGGTATTCAAAACTCAAAAGCATCACCTTTACCATCTAGCACAACTGCAAGACCCACATCAGGGACAATGGCATCATCCCTATAACTAAAATACTACATAACTCCTATCTTGGTTATTTTATACCAATAAACAAATTAACTCTACCATTTCCCTGGGGAACCCCAATATCAAGTATCAACTATTGAACATGCCTATTCAAATCAAGGAAAACTCCAAGGCACCTTAACTATGCTTCTCAAATTCGTACAAGGTAATCTATTCTGCAAACCCTGATACACTGGAAGCGAGCATGGCTTGAGCTTATTGTAACAAATTGTCATGTATGATCAAAACCCAGATAAATCTGCACTTTGAACTTCTTGCTACGAGCAATACGTTCTTCTCAGTATTAAGAAACAGCACAAATATGTCCAGAAAAGTTATCCTAATTTGATCCGAATTCAACACAGCATCTCAAATAGGCGAAAATCTACATACTGTGGTAGAATCCCATCCTACCTATGCTAACAAGAATCCAAATTCCTGTGTTAAAACCAAACCCCAAACCATACCAAATCAAACCAAGCCTCAAGTTCCAATCATTTGCAGTCAACTACATGAATCCATCTTCTCCATTAAGTTCTATCAAGGGCATTGTGTACTGTGATATCTAACCAACCTCATACTACTAAAAAGTTAATTTTTGTCTACCCTTCCACTTAGTGCTACCCTTTACTGTTACCAAATCACTCCTCCTAACTAGCGCATCCACCAATCTACGATAGATACCTCCAAACTCATTAGTTTATTTTCTTACATCTTCTCTTCTTTTGGCGCTACCCTTACCATTCCGCAAAAGTTTCCAGTTATAACTCTATCTTGTATAGACTTATCACACAGTCAATCTCAACATTTGCATTTCAGCTACACTTTATCTTTCGTCATGCCGCATAACATGGTTGCCTCATAGCAACACAGGAAATTTCCCCTTCAACTTTCAGGGTATCCCGCAATGGCACACCCCTATGCAATCCGCCAGTGATCTAATTAGAACCTCAAGTAAAATTATTAAATTATCAATCAAATTAATTTCATACATTCATAAAGAAACACGAAACCTTGAAATGAATTACGAATCGAACTCTTCATTCTAACGGCCTCAAATGCCAAGTATACAGACTCAAATATGATTTCGCACAAACACAAAGCTCGAAAACCCTAACTAAAACCCGTAACCACTAATAATCAGCGAATGAAACCCACAGAATCCCAAAATCTCGAACTTTCCTACTGGTGAGATAATTCATCCATGATCAGCCCCTAAAAACCTAGAACACGTGCGGTAACACTAAAGCAGAAGTATGTAAGGATCTGAATCGTGAATAGATATAGCTTATATAAATCAAAACTAAAATATATACACCCGAGTATACATACATGTGTCTATGTCGCACATCCAACCTATAATACATACAGAGAGAGAGAGAGAGAGAGAGAGAGAGAGAGAGAGAGAGAGAGAGAGTATTACTTGATTGACGAGAGAGAGAGTTGAGCTTGGCGAGGTGAGTTGCTGTGAATCCCAAGTTGCCTCAGCGAGGAGCAGCAGAAGCGGACCGGTCTTACGAAGTACGTTGGTGGGCTGGGCTTGAACTTGCAACTTGGTGGGTTATGGGTCCATCTGTGAGTAGACAGGGCCGGAACCCGGAACTAGGAATTTCATATGCGCAGGGGCTTATAGGAGAATTTTTGAATTTTTTTTTCTTATATAATTTTAGAGTTTTTTTTTTTCTTCTTGCAGGGTTGGCCGCCACTACTGGCACCCCAGGCTCTATCCCTGTGAGTAAGGCTGATACCGAAGCAAGCTGCTTGAGTTCGTGTTTGGTTGTTAAAAGTTTGTTTTAGATACGTTTGTTCGTTAAACTCGGTCCATTCGACTTATAATGTGTAGAAACTTCAAACTACTTTAGATGGTTTTGTAGCAAATAAGTATATATGTACATTAAGGGATCTTTTGATTGTAATCGCAAATCCCAATGACCTTCTACAAATCCAAGGTTTGGGGAAAGAGGATCTAGAACATATCCGCATAAAACTAGACCATTTTAATTGGAACTATTTCAGCGAAAACTACCCTTACCCTCCTTTTTAAACAAAATCAAAATTGTTTATAAAATATCCTCGTCTTACCATTTAAGGGAACTCTTTGCCGTTAGCAACTTTCTTAATTTTCTAGTCTTGTGTCAACTACTTTGACGTAAAAATCATGACATAATCATCCGATTAAAACTCGTTTGAGCTTGACTCGTCTTATGATCAAGCCAAGCTCAAACAATACAACAAGATTCAAAATAGAGGACCTTAAAAAGCACAAAGTCCGCATATTATACACCCAAATGGCCAATATTAAAATTCGGCCCGAGGCCAGTGGGTTGGCCGAAGCCCAACTCAGCTCTATTCCAGACATGGTCAACTCCTTGGGTGGGCCTGGACTGACTTGCCCCAATCAAATAAAAAAAGAAAGTCCCTACTTGGCAACTAAGAATTTTGAATAATTGTACAAGTAACACAAGAAATTGAAACCTTGGACTTGTATAAAACTTCAAATATAAATATTAATCTTATTTCATGCATATATCAACTTTCTCCCGTAACCTTGTTTGATTTACACCAATATCCTCCATTTAATTTCACTTCTTTTTCTCTCCACAGATCTATCCCAGCCTCCTTGTTTCCGCCCATCTGGCTTCCGAGCTCGGGTAGGAGTGAAGCAAGAAAGTTCGGTCAACCACCAACTGCGAATAAGAGGTCAGATTCAGCGCGGCAGCTCTTCGGCGAAATCCCATCCGGCTAGCTTTTTTTGTCTCTTTTTTTATTTTAGATGTTGCTGTTGTTTTGGTGCAGCTTCTCGGTTTTTGGAGATTTTCGTTTCCTATGTGGAACTTTTTCAACCCGCTGTGGGATTATCTCTACCGCCCCATTGGGGGTGGTTTTCCACATTCCTTCCCAATCCTTATGGATAACCTGGAAGTTACGGAATGTTTTTTCCAAACCGAGTGCTCTAGATGGGGTTTGTAGTCTTTTGGGCATATTTTGAGTAATTTTTTTTTTTAAAATCATCTTGTTTTGTAAAATTCTTTGAGGTCAATTCCAAAAATATCTTCCACAATCGTTTTCGATAAAAAATTTCAACTTTTATGATTATGAAATAAGTTTTCACGACATCGAATTCCAGGGTTCACCTGAACGATGATATTTAACTTAAATATTACTACAAGAAATAGGAGATAAACCAAATTTCCTCAAATCTACCGAATATTTTATAGCTCGCGCCACACTAAAAGTTAGGTAAACTTGTTAGTTGAACCACCAAGAGTAAAACATATTGAACAAAAAGAAGTTGGCATATCAGGAGCCAATGCGTGTAATTTTCCATTTATAACTGAATGATTTTCTATTATTTTAGTGTTAGGATTTTTGAAGGTCAATTTTAGGTTTTTGCCGACATTTTAACAAAAGTAAATAGGATCAAAGGACGTCATTTCCACTAATGGAGTATAAAGGGAAAACTTGTTCCATGTCAATAGGTGGAAGAAACAATATACTTCTTCCATCCCAAAATGATAGTCGTCTTTGGGCATGCGTGCCATTCACAACAGATTATATCTTTTAATGTGAACCTCAAAAAATATGTATTATGAATTTTGTTTGATAGATCTTAATTAGTTTTATTATAACAATGTTTTTTAAATTATAAAAAAAACTTTATTATAGTTACATGGTGCGAAATTTTTTACACATGATAATCATTATCAATCAACTATATTGCAATTTTCATATGCTCATATTAAGTTTTCTATTGCATTCAGTAAGATTTGACCCCTTAACCTCTCAGTAAAAGAGTATAAAAAGATAGCCAAGTATGCTAGTCCTAGTTGGTTTGTACAAAGAAGAACTTAACTAATGATTAACGCGTTAATCCTTATCTCCTAATCACCCCCTCTTACCATCTTATAATATATAGTGCTCAACCAATTCAAGCCTAGCTAGCATTTTTTAGAGCAAGAGAAGGCCCCCCCACCTCTCCACCCAAAGAGTACAATTTGAGGGCACTTTAATTGATAACAATATAAAAATTTAAAAAAAAAAAAAAAAAACCTTCTTCTTAATCTTCAACTATAAAGAAAAGAAGCAACAAATGATTCTCGAGAAAATTAAGGAAATATGTTACAATGTGATGTCCTAGACTAGCTTGTCTTGGAAATGTCATTGCCATTTGATGAAGCAAGCAAAATGCCAAAAGGAGGGCGAGGAAAGACTTAGGAAACATTATTGGTGGCTTTATTGTATTATAATGGTTGCTTTAGATGAGCAAAAAGCTTTTTTGTTGACTTAATGGAGATCCATGGACCACTTAAATAGGACCCTATGTTTTTTAAAAAACCTATTTTTAGAATAGAAGAAAAGTACTATATAAAGTTGGTGACGTCAGGAGTTGGCTTTTGGAAATAACCTAACCATGAGATTTGAAGATATCATTATAATTTGGTAATGAGGTGATTATTCTTAATTAATAGTTCTATTTAATTTGGCCCGATGTGTCATTTTTCACTTTTTTTATTTTTTAATTTATGTCTTTAAGGTTTTGGGAATCTGTTTCTGGTTGCATGAAGGATTAGGTCACCACAAGTGAGGTTTTATTTGGATCTGGGATTGCTGTTGTGTAGCCCCATGCATAGCAGGTGTTGTGCACATCTGGCCCTTTCGTTGCTCAGATGGATGGCTCAGATTTTATCTTGCACGCGCGACAACGAACAGTTCGGATGCAAATGCGCCGAGGTGAAATCTAAACCGTTCATCCTAGCAACAGACGTCCCAGATGTGTACGACACCTGTTGTGCACGGGGCTGCACAACATCAACCCTAAGTCCGTTTATTTGGGCCTCCTTACCTGTATGGAGTGGATAACATTGACCTGACTATATCATGTCTTGGTTAGAAAAAATCAATAAATGTTTGGATTCTTGATTTCTAATCAAATTGCTAACTATTTTGGAATGGAAGTTATTTGAACAAATTGAAGTTGTAGTTCAAGTGCAGTCTAAACATATCTGTGTTATTTTTAAGTTATCTTCTTAGAAATACTTCATCTAAGGATACGCAAATAAATAAAAGGTTGCTCCCTCCCTTCACGACAGAAGTTGCTAATTGGTGACTCAAGTCGAAAATTACATGGATGCACTTTGCTAATACACACCCACACAAAAAAATCCGGAACACGAATGGTTGTGATTTAGTACTCAATATTAGAATAATTGATAAAGATCACACTAAGAAAATTTGAAAGATTACAGTTTTGATGAAACCGTAATAAAGAAATGCAAGGTGAATTTTTAATGTCACTTTACTAATAAACCATTGTGATTAATCATAATTATCACAGGTTTAAAAGAACTGTGATTATAATTACTTAATTTAATCACATTTTCCTACAAGTGTGATAAAATGTATTTATTTTTACCATGCTTTGTTATAAGTGTGATAAAAGGTGTTTATTTTTACCACGCTTTGTTACAATCATGATAAAATGAATTTATTCTAACTACATTGTGTTACAACTGTGATAAAATGTGTTTCGCATATTTTAACCACACTTCAATTGCAAGTGTGATAAAATGTATTATTTTTGCCACGCTTTGTTACAAACCGTGATAAAATGTGTTTATTTTAATAATGCTTTGTTACATAACCGTGACAAAAAATAAAATAAAAAACTTTTTTATCATAGTTTTTCCAACCTTGATAAAATGTGTTTACGTATTTTAATCATACTTTGATTACGAGTTTGATGGACTAGTAAACACTTTATTGTTTATTTAAGATTTTTTAATTTTGTTGCCTTATGCCTCACTTTTGGTGACGATACAAATGTTTGTTGCCTTATGCAATGCCTTTGTTGACCAAAATATGAGGTTAGTTGCCAAAGTAGCTAGAATCTGACAGAGACATAATGTCAAAAAAAAATGTTAGTGGCCAAACAGAAAACATGTCACTAACTAATTTCTTGTCAGTGTCTACTAAATTACTAGGTGTCGCCAAAGGTTAGTCTACAGCGACTTTGCGTCATCAATTGTATAATTTCTATTAATTAAATTATTACTCCCTCCGTCCCAATTTGTTTACCCCTTTTGGGGAAACGAATTTTTAAGGGGTGTGAAAACTTTGTATTGAATTTTCTATTTTGCTCCTAAATCCAGTCAATATTACTGTGACAAAATTTATGAGGCTAATTTATTATATGAAAGTCAAAACATATTCAATATGGATTTTGTTTGATAGATATCAATTAGTTTTATTATACAAAATTTTCAAAATCATAAAAACCGTTGTAAAATAAAAGATAATAGACTAGCCAATTAAGATGGGAAAAATACTTTTTAAGGATGAAATTGGAAAGTGACCCAATTTTGATGGATATTTTTAGAAGTGGGATAAATATTTTGGGACATCCCAAAATGAAAAGAAGAACTAAGAAATTGGGACGGAGGGAGTATAATGTAATGTAATATAATATATTATGATATAATGCAATATATATTTTATGTAAAATATATTGCATATTTACTGTAATATAAAATTGAATAAATGAAAAGATAATACATATACATTCTTTTTGGGAAATGTGACGTGAAAACTTGGTTAGCCTAGTGGTTGAGTGTTAGGATAAGAATTGGGAGGTTGAAAGTACAATTTCTAGCAATTGCATGTTAGGATAAGAGTTGGAAGGTTGTGGAGATGATGACACGAGGCACATATGTCCAAACCGTGATGGTATAGTAAATCCAATCACGGTTTTTTGTCCAAACCGTGATTGTATAGTGTTTTAAATCACGTTATTTTGTCCAAACCGTGATCTAAAAACTAATTTCACCATAGTTTTTATCTTCAAACCGTGATAATATTGTTGATTTAATTACGGTTTGCCGTGTAAATTGCTTGCGCCCTTGGATTGTTTTCCAATATTGATTCCCCAAGCGTAGGGTTAGGCCGGCGATAGCATATTAACCGGAAGTCTGGGTCGAGTCCTCAGAGACCGAATGTGCTTAGTGTGAGTATTTGTTTCGCGAATGAATGTTTAGCCTTAAAGTGGCAAACTTGGCTTCGGTGATTTGTGGGTGGAATTCACTTAACTTCGTGAATGACTCGAGATTAAAATGACTAATTAAAAGAAGACAAGGTTTAAGGGTTCTCAACACCCATGCCTTAGGTCTATTCACTCCCTTCTAAAATGACCGGCTCGGGGATATCGTTAGACGACCCCGAATGGAAGATTTGGTATTTAAATTCATTTGACTAGAAATGGTATTTCTCAAAGAGTAGGATTCTTGTGCCATTTATACAAACATTTTGATTGACATAGCCCGAAGCATCACACGAGCCAAGTGGTCAAGCCCTTGGCGACACGTGATCAACGGGATTAACAAATCGCAATTTTGATACATAAAAATCAATCCGTACTTTTTAATTAACAAGCAATGTTTGCATTAAGGCGATGAGAGTGAATCACCTAAGTTACGGGATGCCAGTCACCCCTTAACCGAGCCTAAACCGACTACTCGTTCATTACTAAAGAAAACATGGTTGTTTTTATAAGGGAAATAAAAAACATAATGAAAGAGTCTAAAAAGTGATTTTTAATGAGGATCCTAAATTAGTCTACCACTTGAATTCATGAGAAGATTAACAACTAAGGCTATTACTTGGTTTTTCAAAAGAAATGACTAGAAGGGCAAGAACATAATTTAACTGATAAAAATGTGAGCAAACGTAGTTTATACAGAGATATGATGAGTAGCTACAACATTAAACAACAACAACTTGAAAGAAAATGAAGATTTACTTGAGTTTTAAGAGGAAGATGACTAGAACAATCCAAACACCAAAAACTTAATGAAAGTGAAAATTAACTAGATTTCTAGCAAGATCTAAACAAGAGCTACAATATTAATTAAACTGAAATTAAGGTGAAACCAAAACTTACATGTGATTATCTAGAGAGAGAGCTTGAAAGTTACTCCCATAGAAGAGAGAAGGGAGAGCAAAAATCTAACTAAGTTAAAGTGTAAGTGATGATGTGAGAAGAAGAGAGGAGAGTGTATTTATCATCCATTCTCTCTCTCTACAAAATATCTCCTAAAGGCTTCACAACCACTCAAAATTTCCAAAAATAGAATGTCCAAAAAGTGGCTTAAAATGGCTGTACGGAGGAAACTGGATCGATCCATAACAACTCAGATCGATCCAAATGGCTCTGGTGAATTTTCGACCAAGGTTGGATCGATCCAACTTCCTTCGGATCGATCCAAAAGGAGTTGCTGGGGAATTGTTTGAAGAAGACTTGGATCAATCCAACTTCCTTCGGATCAATCCAAAAGGCTCTGTTTGAAGATCATGAAACTTGGATCGATCCAAGACATTCCAGATCGATCCAAAAGGCTCTGTTGGGATTTATGAAACTTGGATCAATCCAAAACATTCCGGATCGATCCAACTTCTCCTAAGCTTGAATTTCGTTCCTATGATCACCCCGCTTGAATTATGTGCTTCCGGATTTCTTTATGGACTCCAATGAATCGTGCGACCCTCGGGGGAGATGAACCTCGGTCTTGTAAGTGCTTGTTCAATCCCGGACCCCACCGGAAGTTTTTGTGAATGTGACACATGACTTCACAAGCACCAACTTTCCGCATTCTCGGGTCTCAACCGAATCCTCATTTCGTGGCTAGTAAGACCCGGTGTTGGTGTGCCATGGGGCACGTGACCCTAAATAACGCGGTAAAGTTCTCAATGCGCACAAAACGCGCTAAATTCCCATGTTTAACCTGTAACTTACAAAAACACACTACACGCATATCAACCGTATAAAAGCGCGAAATCAAGTGTGTGTGTGTGAGATAAATGAGTAAGATAAGCCCCAGTTATCTACAATATTGGAGGCTTATCATAAATCATAATTGTATAATATTTTAAAACACACTTTTTTGTACAAATCGTGATCTTTTATGATCTTTAACCACGGTATGTTGTCCAAATCGTGGTCTTATCTTGTTTATCATTATGCCTTATGTGTTTCCATATTAGTTTGGACTTACATTTAATCACAGACATAAACCAAGGTTGAATCTCGAAGACTTTGAATAATGGCTTCATCAACCACGGTTTTAAAACCGTGATTAAATTATAAAGATCACGGTTTTTACCCGTGATATTTTAAGTTTATTGTAGTAGTGACTTGTAAATACATAGTATAATGTAATCATACAAATGGAGATGAAATAAATTAACCAATTACAATTAGTTGTGTGTTCGTCTAATAACTAATAATTAGTAACTCTAAACTTGATCTCGACGTACCATGTGCGATTTTTGCATGCCATTGAGTATTGAGATTGACTTGGAAAGTCAACGTTTGGATCCTTGTAATCCATATTTTCTAACATTTCTACGTAAGGGATGAACACAGTGTCTCTACAAAGGCTAGCCTTGATTTAGGGAGCCTGTACAAATGAACATTTAGAGATATTTTAAGGATATACAGTACATAGATGATAAATATGTTGTGCGGAGAAGAACCCCGGCCGCTGAGATTAACAGAAGCACCAAATCGAGCCGAAAAGGCGAAAACCCACAATATATGTATTTTATATATGTTGTATCTATATTTGTATCTTAAGCGAAGAAGCAATCTCAATAAATGGAGAAATGGAGATTGTCACATGGAGCTTCTCCAAACAAAAATGATCAAACATGTTATGGGTTTGTCAGAAAATAAATGGTGTAATGTTATATTGGTAAGCACCAAAAAAAAATGTTACTTCCTCCGTTCCTATTTGTTTGTCCCATACCCTCTCTCTCTCGTGTCATTTTTCAAATCAAAAAATTAAATGCTTCCGTGTATCATTTTTCAATTTTTTTTGCACCGAATGAAAGTACACGATGAGTACTTTAATTCGGTGTAAAAAATTTTGAAAAATGATACATGAAAATACTTTATTGTTTGATTTGAAAAGTGACACGATTTTTCGTAGTGGACAAACAAATAGGAACGGAGGAAGTATATTGGCATCTCACGTGCACGTCTCAATTGGGCTGCTTCTTTTTATTCCATATTTTTGGGAGAAGTAGGCTCGGATACTCCCAAACCTAGCAAACCCGAGAGTTGGTCATCCTTTGGACCGCTAAAGGTTTGTCCATTCGCTAATTCTAATGCCTTGGGAGTTGGGACTAGTAAATATGGTGCACGTAAACTAGTTAGAACTTAGAACAGTTGGTTGTAAGAAGAAAATTATTAACATTGAGATTTTATAAGTTATGTATGCATATGTTCCCACTTGAGAGCCAGAAATATATACTACAATATTTTTTAAAAATAAAAAATGATTTTCGGGATTTATGATAGATTATATGAAAATAAAAAGTACAGAAAACTATTCAAAGGGACAGTGAACATAAGAATCTAACTTTGTTATTTTAATTTCCAATCCTTTTCCGATATTGATTCATACAGGCGTGCGGATCTTCAATGTACGACATGAAATTCAAAAATAAGCTTGAACAAAGACATATAAGTGATAACTAAGCCAAAATCTTGAAATTCAATTTTAGAGGTTGAGTATTATTTTATAAACTACCAAGAAAGATACAAAAAAAAACTTTGTTAAAAATCTTTTTTGGGGGAGGTGAGGTCACCCCTCCCTCGGATCCTTTATCCAGTTAATTTATCCTTATTTTCCTTATCCAAATACTAAATAAGAAATAGAAACACTTCTACTTCTTGAATGTTCCTTCTCTAAATATTATATCTACAAAGTTCTTCATAAATAAATTGATGATACAAACAAATCCTCGGTATGAATAAATAAATAACGGCAAAGAGAAAAAGGTGCCATTCACACAGTTTTTCAGTTAGCAGTTGCCATACTTTTGTCTCATTTTTCTATGAAGATTACGCATACCTCAATTAATCTCCTCTTGGTTCGATTAAAAACAAGTCATTCATACCAAAATCTATAGAATTTACAATGAAATTACTTGACTTCTTTATTGTCTAACTTCAAGAATCACTAGTATAAGAGCAAACAAACCAACTAATCGGTAAACGTTTGGGCTTTCGCTTTTGCCTCCTTATACCAATGATTGTCACGTGTACCCCAATAAATAATTTTGTTTAGAAAAGCTTAGGCTTTATCTAGTGAAAAATTTTAATAGCAATAGGTAGTATATTTTGGGCCACTTTAATTAATTGGTCTATTTAGCACAATATATAAGAAGTAAATATTATTAGCATAACAATCATTCATGATGTGTTTTCCCCACCCCATATGCCGGAATCACTCAATAATTGACCATTTTATTGGCAAAATAGGAAATTTGTAAAGGTAGATTTAGATTCGCTTTCACATTTGAAAGTTGTAAAGGTCTTTCGACATTCATCCATCATTGTGAAAAATAGAGAGTAACAGCCCCTTTAGATTGAGGGAATTCGGGAGAAAAGAAAGGAAATGGAAGGGGAGTGCTTTCTCTCCCTTGTGTGGATGAGCAAAGCAGTGAGAGAGAGAGAGGATAGGTGAGAAACCTGAACCCCTTATGTTTCTCACCAATTTTGGCGAGACTTTGAGAGAAAGGAAGACCTAGGCGGCCGTACCACCAATGACGACGTCACCGAAGAACCTACAAACCCAATACAGCAACGTTAATGGAGGTGTTGGGGAGAGTGGCGATGGTGGAGATCCTAGATTTTTTATTTGAAGCTTGGATTTGGTCACCGGAGAGTTGCCGGAAAACCGCTGGGGAGAGTTTGGTCACCGGAATAGGAGGGAGAGACTCTGATTTCTCACTCTTGTTTGGATCCCCGGTTAGATATCGTTCTTCTCTCTTCTCTTTTCTTACTAATAAGGGATAGCAGAATCTTTTCTTTTCTTTTCTCACCCCTCTTGCCAAAGGAGCTATAAAGCTTTGTTCTATGATAGTAATTCGGAATCTTTAGATTAGATTACGTGTACCTCAATTCATTCTCAGAGATCATATCTACAATTCATTAACGGGGCTCAACTTAAGGTTTTTCACAAATGCATGCATGCAACAGTAGAAATAAAAAATAAAAAAAAAGGCAAAAAAGAGTATAAATATTTGCTTTTATGATTTTCTGTCTCATTGGTACCTTTTTTTTTTAATCTCCAAAGGGGGATTGGCAAAACGTTGAATACTCTGTATCAGCCCTGTTTACGGTGAATCATTCAGAAGAAATTTCTCGATCATATAATTTGGGTACCTTGACCAATTCAAAAAACTATAAACGTGAAAGGAACATAAATGTTAGGAACACAACCCTTCACATTTACGTAGGTCCTGCATAATAAATGTGTATCAGATCTACGTATACGTGAGGGGTTGTGCTTGATGTTGTATCCGTATATTTTTGTTCCTACTCCCTCTGTTTGTTTGTTAATGTGTAGCTGTGTAATTCTAACTTATTAAAAAAACATCATCATTACAAATTTCAAATCAACATTTAGATTTACTTTCCATTAACAAACAAACAGAGCGACTTATTAAGAAAACATCATCATTACAAATTTCAAATCAACATTTAGATTTACTTTCCATTATTGTCTTTGATGAAGACATTATCATTAAACTTTACTCGCTAAATTTCCAAAAACTAATCTATTTTTACGGGCAAAATACGAAATGAACTACTAACTTTTTAACATCACACTTATATAGAAACAATTCATAATGGAATACAATACTGTTTTCAAGAAAATGAGGGTGCATCCTTTTTGTTTTAGAAAAACACATTTTACTCATTTCTTTCCCACGAATTTTTCCTCGTCTTGAATTCAGGCACCCTGGACTTGACCAACCAAAAGACATTCACACACAGAAATTTCTCCATTGTACAAATAATTTTGGTACCTTGACCAAGTCAAAATACTATAAACGTAAAAGGTACTACTAGTTACAGACATGTTAGGAATACAACCATTTGAACGCAACACTAAATATAACATCTCACATATATGTGGTTGGCATAATAAATGTGTGTAAGACCTACGTATACGTGAATAGTTATGTTTGGTGTTGTGTTCCTACTCCATCCGTTTCTTTGTCAAATGTGTAGCATCGAAATTCTAACTTATTACGAAAACATCATCATTATACATTTCACATCAACTTTTACATTCACTTTTATCTATTGTCCTTGATGGAGACATCATTATTAAACTTTACCTACTAACTTTTCAAAAAGAAATACTATATTTTTAAGGGTAAAATAGGAATGTACTAACTTTTTAACATCACACTTATTTAGGAATAATACAAACTAGAATACGCTACTCTTTTTAAGGAACGGAGGAAATATCATTTTTGTACCTAAAAAAAAAACATTTTTCTCATTTCCTTCCCACGAATTTTTTTCTCGTCTTGAATTCAGGCACCGTGGACTTGACCGTCCTCAACACATTCACACACACAGAGAGAGAGAGAGAGAAATGTACCAAAATGCCCCTGAGATTATACAAAATCCATTCTTATGAGAAATTTATCCACAATTCATTTACAACAAGAGAATGCATTAAACCCTACACAGAAAACCTCAAAAAAAGAATCAAAACAAAAACACTAAAGTCCTACATCAATCCCACGTGCTAGAACGGCTGACCGAATTCTAATAACACTAATAATTCCCCAAAAAACCCAAGAATATGCACAAATGAGAGGGGTAAATCAAGAAAATGTACACTACCCATCATGAAATTAGAACTCCTAAAAAAGATTAGCATATTTTGTGCGCCGGTGAAACCCACGTGCCTGCCCGCCCGCGGACGTGCTATTCCCAATATATTCATGCTCGACCCGTGCGAGCACGGGTGGGGTCCAAGACCATGCTGAGTGGTCCGCTAGCTTGGCCCCGTGCCTGAAGAGATCGGGAACACCACGTGACCGCGCATGACAAATGTTTTTTACTTCTTCCCAATTAATAGGAGTAGGCTAACCTATGATGAACCAAACGGTCCCTAAGAATTCCATTATACAGAGCAGCCCTGTTCGCCGGCATTCCTCGGACTTCTTTCCCTTTCTCTCTCTCCTTTGACGATGATGGTGAATTTGATGAAGTGAAACCATCGCTGTTTGATCTGCTGTTGTTATGTTGCCTCCTGAATTCGTCGCTATTCCCAACTGGGTCCACCACGTCCTCTGCAAATTGGACCCTCTTCTTCTTTTTCTCTCTCTTCTTTCCATCTTCTCACATACCCACAAACCAAAAACAAAAATTATACATACAGCTATATATATACACATGCAAGTCTTTTTTGGGAGAAGATAAACAAAAATTAGACATACAACATACTCACTTTTTCTCTCAGAATTTTTATATGCAGCATCATTCACCAGAATATTCCCGTGACCCCATTTTGCTACTATTAGATGAATTTTCTTTTTCATTTTTTTACAAAAAAAAAAAAAACAAACTCATGATGTCCGGAATTATTTATGTACATCTCTTGACTACCCTCTAGAGATATCAATCTCATCGTTCATTGGCGGTATCTCATTTTAAAATTGGCAAAGTTCCGTGTGAATTGGCCCGCAAAATTACTGTTCTACGAGGTTTCGATATTGAGATTAGAGCTACCTCTCGCCCATTGACCAACAAGCACATTTAAAAGATTTTGTTCCGAAGAAACTTATTTGGTTGACCGATTCGAAACTTGTTTGAATTTTGCAGAAAAGAACCTCTCTTTTTCAGAAAATACCCAGAAAAAATATATGGACAAACCTGAAGAGATACATGATCGAGGGAGTGGTGGCGGGGACTGGAATTGGGCAGCCGGAAAAGACTTCTGGAGGCGGAGGGCGAGGAGGATGACGGTGCCGGAGACAGCCATGGCGGTGGCCAAAACCACTCCTTGTGAATTCAAGATTGAACCCATCGAGAGAGAGAGAGAGAGAGAGTTGAAACAGAGAAGATGAGTTTTTGTTGCTTCGGTGGGTGATTGGGGTCTTTTTATATGGTGACAACTAGATAGGAGTAGGGTCGGTCAAAGAGTTTAGAGTCTTATAGGTCTATCCTAAAAAATGTGCCCTAAGAGTATCTCCAACAGTCTCCCTAAATTGTTCTCCAAAAGAAGTCACGAACAATGCACATTTTTTATTTTACCAATCCACGTCTCCAACAATTCTCTCTATTACCCTCCATATTTTTATTAAAATATGATGTATGAGAAAAAAAGGAGAATAAAAAAAAGGGAGAGGGCGGCAGGAGAGGGAGGGGGAGAGAGAGAGAAAGAATAAAAAAATGGGTAGGAAGTGAATAATATTTCCCTAAGAGCAACTCCAATAGAAGCTCTTTTTTCTAAAATGAGGAGTGAAAGTGATATATTAAGAGGAGATTTTGTAATTTATATCATTTTTTCTCAAAAAGTTGTACTGTTTGGAAGGACACATTCACCTTTTTGTCACATCCACTCTCTAAATTTAATTTCGGCTCTCTACAATGCTCTCATTTTAAAGAGCCGAAATTAAATTTAGAGCGTGGATGTGACAAAAAAGTGGATGGGTCCCTCCAAATAGTACAATTTTTTGAGGAAAAGAGGACATAAATTACAAAATCTTCCTTAATATGTCACTTGCACTCCTCGTTTTAGAGAGGGGAGCTTGTGTTGGAGTTACTCTAAATGGGGGGGATTTTAGGGAGGCACTGTAACACTTTCTATTTTAGGGAGGGATTTAAGGAGTCTCTTGGAGGCTAACTTTGGAGTTTGGCTCCCTAAAATAGGGATGGGAGGGGGATGGAGAGCCTTATTGTACTTGCCCTAAGAGTATAACACTTAATTTTTTTTTCCCAATAACTATCATAACACGACAAAACTAAGACACTATAAAGTTATACTAATCATTATATATATAGTACTCCCTCCGTCCCTTTTTAAATGTGTTACTTGGGATTCTGTGTCATTTTCAACGGCTTATAACTTTTAATTTATAATTGCTTTTATGATTTTGAAAATTTTGTATAATAGAAATAATTAAGATCTATCAAACAAGATCCATAATGCATATGTTTTGAGGTTCACATTAAAAGTTATAAGCCGTTGAAAATGGCACAGAATCCCAAGTAACACATTTAAAAAGGGACGGAGGGAGTAACAAAAAAGTCAAAACACAGTCTTCAAAATACATATATAACTCACGATTATCACTTAAATATTACTCGAGTTTTGTTTATAGAAGTAAAATTATCAACTACACTTGTATAATTCATCTCTTCTACCAAGTCATTTTATCATGACATCGAAAAATGAATTCATTGGCAAAGAAAATTCCATTAATATGGCATCAAAAAATGAAGCTATTACACTAAAAAGAAATATGGAATCCATTGAGAAAAGTTCAAAAAATATAAAACTCTTCGACATATGACAAATCCATAAGTCAAATTAGTAAGAAACAGTAAACTCACAACTATGAAGATGATTTTTTTTCCTCTTTCCGGATTTTGAGAGAAATTGAAGCATTCTAATTTTCCTTTAATTAATCAATCACATAATCATCCTTCAATTAACTAATCATTTTTCAATTTAAAAAAAAAAAATCTTTGCCAAGATACCATACAAATTTTGATTTTGGGATACATTCAACATGAATTTTACAAACAAAATCCATGTTGGGGTTTTTTTTTTTAACTTATCTTTGTGCCTTTTTTTTAGGTTAGGCCACAATGATTTGGGCTATTTTGTAACTAATAATGGTTTTTTTTCTTTATTTGGGTAAAAAAGGGGTCATAGTCTAGCCTATTTGTAAAAAATATTGGAGTGCCTAAAAAATAAGTCCTTTTTCGAATGCCCTAGGCCCAGACCATGTGGACCTTGGGCCTCGGCCGAACCTGGATAAGAGTAAATAAATAATAGTATGGGTGGTGCAGAAGAAGATGTGAGAAGACAAATATAATGTATAGAAATGCTGTGGGGGTGAATCAAATGGGAGCTGGGTTTACTTTATTTGTTTTTAAGTTGTGGAACTGTGGAAGAAATGAATTTACCCAAAAAGGAAAAAAAACACTGTGGAAGAAACGGGTGACTATTGGCTGAATGAAAGAATTTGAAGTGAGACGATTGTCGGTCACATTTGATTGTCGAATTGTTTTACTCCAGTATAAATTTAATTGAACAGGGGTAAAGACGATGATAAAACCGAGATCATAAATGATGCATTTCGAGATTAGACAAATCATGAATGATAAAAAAGTGAAAAAGCACTTTTAAAGTTTTAACCGGAACGAAGAGAGAAATAATTGGCTGATCAAAAAAAAAAAAGAGAGAGAAATAATTCTATATATATATATATATATATATATATATATATATATATATATATATATACACACACACACACGAGATTGTATCCCTTTTATCGTACTGATAACTTTATTTCATAAAAATAGTAGTACTACATTTGGTGAAACATGATTTTCGTTATCTTTATCTTTTAAAAAGACAAATGATATTAGGTTGCTACTAAGAGCATTCTCATCAGGAGAGATAAAATTCCTCTGATGGTTATTTTTTGAGTTAAAGGGAGAAAAACATTACAAAATTAGTCTCAACAAATATTTGATTAATTTGCAAAAGTTGTAGCTTTGTTACAGTAATTCAGTATTTGGCAAAAGACACTATTCATAGGTTAGGATTAATTTAATACTCTCTCTCTCTCTCTCTCTCTCTCTCTCTCTCTCTCTCTCTCTCTCTCTCACACACACACACACACATACACACACACTTTTTATTTTTTACAAATTAAAATATTTATAACTTTTATTTTTCATATCCAATGTTGGAAAAAAAATACACATTTAAAATATACTCGACGACATCTATCAAATAAGACCAACATTGAATATGTAATTATGTATTAAAATCTACTCGACGAGCTCATAAATATTATCGTAGTCCTATAATATGTTTTCAATATTTGTAATTATTTTAAAAAGTAGAAAAATAAAAATAGAAAAAAAGAATAGTTTAATACAGTAAAGTTATAATAGAGAGTCTGATTCTATGTGATTTTAGAAAAGTGGTTAGCTAAAGTATAAAAGATGTTTTTGTGGTCAAATTTAGTCTAATTTTTGTTGAGGCTAATAAGGATGCCCTAAATTCATATCAAGTCGATGTTGCCGTGCACAATTTATACATGCATCAACATTTATTCTGTAAGATAAGCAATTAAAATTACCCAAATACGGAGTAACAATATTTTGTAAGTTGATGGACTTGGACAGACTTGGGGTGCCGCGCGCAATGACCCAAACACAAAGCCGGCCCGTCATCTTCTCCTCTCTAAACGAGATTCATATCGAACTCAAAACAAGTTTGTTCGAATCGTTCATTCAATTCGACTCGTCGAATTCACGGGGTTTCCACAAAATTTGGACAGTAAAATATCGAGTCCTAGTTATGAACAGGCAAGGATCCCTTCCTGTGTGAGTACTGATGCTCCAGTCGGTTTCTGGAGTGCCAACTTTTGCTGGTGCACCGCACGGCAATGCCAGCTTGGAGCATTTCTCATTCCTTTTTATTAGGATGTCGTCATTTGCTTGTTCATTTCAAAGTCATTTTTAATTTTTTTTGTTTCCCAAAGTCATTTGCTTGGTGGGAACGAGGTGAACGATTGAGAAAATTTTGGGTACGGGGAGAGTACCACGTGGTACTCTCTCAGCACATCTGGACTGTCCAAACAATGCAACCAACAGTTCAAATTGAAAGTGTTGTCCGAATTTTTTTAAAAAAAGGAAAGAAAAAAAAAGTGTGTTTTCATTCGAGTCGTCCGATGCATTTTTGGACCGCTCGAATGTGCTAAAAGGACACCGCATCACTCATACCCTATTTGCACCCGAAATTTTCTTGTGAACGATTGCTCATCAGTAAAAGTAAAATTAAAAGTCTTTTATTTTTATTTTTATCTCCCAAAGTCTCCCTAGCTCCCTGCGTGCAACACAATTTTTTATTATTATTATTTTTTAATTTTTTTTTACAGCTCTCAAATTCAAGATCCACTTGCATCAAGGCCCTTCTAATACTGGATTATTTACATGTGGACTTTACTACAAGTCACATTTCTCGAGCGAATTTTGATATTCCAAACTATTCAATATTTTTGAAATGCGTTTTTAATAGTCAAACACAAAAATCATAAAAAAATGACGAGAAAGAGCATCATCCAGTGGTGACTTTAGGAATATTTGAACACTTCTTTTTCAGTATATGTGACCAAAGTACCAGACACTTCTTTTTCACTATATGTGACTTAGCGACTATACAATCAATGATCTCTCGTTCGGTTACACAACTTAGTCTTTACATATCTCATTGCTGAAAAATATAATTCTACATTCTTTTTTCCAGTAAGTAAGATCTACTATCAGAGCTGTGATGGATAAAAAACAGATATATCAATGACCCATATGAATGAATAACATTGTATTCGAACACTTAAAAATTTATGTCAGGTATTTCAAACTCTAAAGATACACCTATTTTTTTTGGGTACAAATTAAGCCCAAAATCATTAAAGACAAAAAACGATATTCAAAGTTAAATTACGGGACAGTGGCTACTTGTATGAAGTGGATTACAGCCATGTGGAGTACAGTGGACAGTGGCGACGCCATGTGGAGTACAGTGCAGTCGCCTGACCCCCATGGCAAAGAAAATTCCTCCTACAAGCATACTGAATTTTTGTCTTAAGTTGACTAATGAACCCACTAAAATTTAGTTTTGAACCCACCTTGGAACCACCACACAAGAATTTTCCCTCCCAATAGCTGTAATCCACCTCATACAACTGCATTGTACTCCACATGGCGTCGCCACTAGCTTCATTTAAGTAGTTTTCGATAAAATTGTATCAAAATTTAATCGGGAAATGTGACTTTTGATAAAGTGCACATATAAAGATCCCTTATTAGAAAGTTTTGGACTACTTGCATATAGTAGTACTCAACTTGCAAGAGGTGGATTACGCTGCAAGTTGCAACCGCCGCAGGTCTCACTTGACGATCCAAATCGTACGACGAATAGACCATTAAAGCACAAATTAGAGGAACTACATGGGTGCTTCTCAGCAAGTACTTGAAGTGAAATGATTTTTACACTCCCTTTTTTTATAAACACACTCCTTTTTTTTTTGTCTCTTATTAGAGAAATTTTTACACATAAATTTTTTACTAAGAGGCAAGAAAGAAGTGTTTATAAAAATAAAAATAAAAAGGGTGGGAAATCACTTGCCAACTTTAAAAATGCTGATTTTATGTAATTCTAGACTAGTCTAGATATTGTGATGAAATGCTGGTTATACATTTCTCATACCAAAGGCCAATCAAGCTATATTTAATTTTAATTACTTGATGCCTTGAATTATCTTGATGGGACTTGTAGAATGCCCACAATCACCAAATAACTCACTAGTTGAAATTCACAATCATAAATATAAAATTTGTGTGTTTTCAAAAAGTAACTAAAATTGTTTGAATAGTTTTTTGGGTGGTGAAACCGTGCAAGATACAGCGACTCACGTGATGTCACCATCTAGAAGGAGTAAAAAAATGAGAAGATAGTCCAGCTCTCGTGATGTTGCCGACGATTAGGATCAAGAAATGAGAAGATACACTTAGTTATCACATCATCGAGACACCAATAATTAGAGGTTAGAAGTGGAATTTGATAGCCCCCGTCAATCAAAAGGAAAAGAAAAAGAAATGTTGATGGATGGAGACTAAACTTATTATGTCTCTCCCACTTCGATTTTTTCTAACGTACATGAACACTCATTGGTCTATAATAACGTCATGTATCTAAACTAGAATAAGCCTGACATGCAACATGTAATTTTGGATTGAGATTATTAGATTAAAAGCCTGTATGGGTTGTATTAATTTTAAAAATTGTGTGTTTTACAAATTATTTCAATCATCCCAAATTTTATGGAACATTTGTTTTCGGAATGAGATTGCTAAGCAATTATGGCGTGCATCGCACTTGAGATTTAATTTGGATATGGCCACACTAATAAGTATGGAGGACTAGTTTATGGAGTGGGGCAAACAGGCTGCAGACCGGATGTTATTTGAGACTCTGTTTGTATATAATGATATCATTGATAGAACGACCAGGAATGAAACTGCTTTGATTGGGACTAATGATATTATCCAGAAAAGGTCTGATTCTAGTGACAAGGATTTTGGTAATAGTTTTGTAAAACACATTACACAAACTGATAGTGTGGTGTCCTAAAAAATCCAGTGAATCTCTTAAACGATTCCTGACTCGGGCCAACGGCGAGTGGGTAGTGAAAGATCCTCCTCGAGTTCGTGCACACGTAACGCACGCTGTCAGTACCCAACCTGGCCGGAATGTGGCCAAGGGAAGACACTCTGACGATCTAGTAAGTGATCTGAGAAGAAAGATAAAATGAGAGAGCAGTTGTAGAGAGAGAAAGTGTTGTTTTTTACTTAGGGCTTTTTTGCTTCGCATTTATAGGCTCCCCAAGTACAGGGGTAGATTGGTTATTCTAGCTAGGATGACGTAACCGAGCGTCACGAGCCAGATCTATAACCATCGCATGCACGTGTCTTTCAATCATAATTGGGCACGTAGCGTAACCGCTTCGGATACCGTCATGCTGACGTAGGGATAGCTGTAGCACATGTGCCTTCCCAAGTTTGTTATAAACGTTAACCGCCTCGGGTGACGTCATGAAAGACATCACCGATATCTCGGATCACCCTTCCGAGCCATCTCAGATATGATCCATCTCGGATGACTCGTCCAGTTCTTAGTCCACTCTTGCCGAGACACTGGTTTATCTCAAAGATGCCCGTCTCGGTTGGCCCATCACGTATTGTTCTTGAACTGGGCTTGGTAATCTGCTTGGGCCTTGGTTCTTCTGGACTCATTCTCCGAGCCCCATTAGGACTGTTAGATTTCGGCCCACCATAGATAGGTCGAAACATCATGACAAAATATGAGTTATTAGTCTTAGGAATGAGAGCCATAAGGGTCTTGTTAACCTCTAAGGGAATAATACTAGCATTAAAACAAGATTTGATAAACTGGCAGGTTTTCTGACCCACCACATTCCAATATTTATGATAAAAAAAAAGCTTGAATGCCATATGAACTCGAGGCCTTGAAAGGGGAATGTATTTAATGTTATCCCATATCTCCTTGTTAGAAAGGGTTCTAGAGAGATAAGTGTTGTTTTCGTTAGATAGCCGAGAGTGAGTGATCATATGGAGATCAGGATTAACCACTACAGCTGAAGATTTAAAAAGAGAGGTAGAGTGATTTTGGACCAAAATTTTAAGGCTATCCTGATCATCAACCCACAAGTTATTGGAGTCTTTTAACATAGCCACTTTTGCTCTCTTATGTCTGATAATTGTAGAGAGGTGGAAATATCTAGTGTTTTTCTCTCCTTTGGTGATCCACTTAACTCTAGACTTTTGAAACCAGTGAATTTCTTCTTGGCTAGAATGTTATTGAAATCAGAGATCAATTCTTTTTCTAAAAGCTAGAGATTGTGAGCAACGTTATTTTCTTGAGATTTTTGGACTCCTTCCAATCTAGAAAGAATCCATCTTTTTTTTTTTGGAAAATATTGCCAAACCCTTTTCAATGACAATTCAAATACTTTGCTTATTCGTTGGTTTCCTCCTCTGATAGCTAGGGTGAAACTCAATACGAATGGATGCTTGTATGAAAGTAATGGAAAAACAGGATACGGTGGCTTATTCAGGGACCATGATGACAAGTGGTTGCTAGGATACTATAGCAAGCTGGAATCTGTCTCAAGCTTGGAAGCAGAAATTTGAGGCATCTATCATGGCCTCACCATCATGTTTGAGAAGGGATACAACAACATTCAGATAGAATCAGACTCTCTTATGACAGTTCAATTAATCAATGAGGACTCATCTGCTAATGACCCCAACAATAATCTGATTAGTGATTCTCAAAGGCTATTAAAGCGCACTCAATCAATCCTCACACATATCTTTCGTGAAGTCAATTCTAGTGCTGATCACTTAGCTTGGTTCGGTGCGGAACAACCCGAAGACTTGGTAATGATGGAGGAATCTCCACAATTTGTTCACATATTTGTGCATGATGACTGGCTCGGTAGAGTCATGTTTCTGTTCTTGTATGAACTTTGAGACTCTGTTTTTTGTTTTGTTTTTTTAATTTCCGAAGCACGAAAAAAAAGGGTATATCATGGGTCGTTTGGCGTGCAAGAAATGATGATGTTTATAGAAATGGGTGGTCTTCTGTAGATGAAGCACTGTCCAGGTTTCTTTTCCTTAAGGCCACTTTGAAGGACTGATTGTGTAAAGATTACGGGTAATGCTGGTTTGTTGGCTAGGGACACACCAGTTCACCACACAAGCCTATGCGGCATTGCACGATTGGTAATGTGAGAACAATCACTTTGAAACTACTTTGCAATCACCAATCATGCAGTGCCACTTAGGCTTGTGTGGTTAGTGGTGGGTGGAGTGATGTGTCCTTACCATTATTGTAAATTGATGTATGTTAAGGGGGCCCTGTAACGCCCCCAAAATTTAGGCAAGTTAATTATTATTACAAACCATAAATAAGTTTAATCCTTAAACTTCAATACAAATTACAATGTCCTTAAACAATATATAAATAATAACCGGGGTGGTTCTAGGTCGTCGTCTATCCTTGCGCCGGGTCATTCCCCACTCTGGCAGCATGCCTGCTCCATAGGACCGGTCTCCACAATATTGGTCCTGTCCATCTAAATAATCTGACATAATACGTCAGAGTCGCCCAAGCAACATCGTGGTATTATGTCACGGTTACACAAGTGCAACACCATGAGCAAAGCCTAGTAGTTCACTATGTTAAACTTCTAAATAGTAATTCTAAAACAATAAGTTCAAAAACAACATAAAAACTTGTGAACTGTAAAACATGCAATACACCATGTGTGTCTATGTAGATCAGAGTAAACAAGCGCAGAAAACAATATCGCAATTCAGTATCTCAAAACTGTGCCACGTGTCATTTTTCTCAAAACAGTTCTCATTCAGTTATTAAATCTTAGCTCATTTATCAACAGTTTTTCCCAAAATCGATTTTTCTCGAATCAGTGCCTCCTTTAGCATTCTTCTTCAAATTTCATTTATCTCCCACCACTCGAAAGTTATTGGTCCGTTTAAGCCTCCTTTCAGCTAATTGTACCAACCTTTCTGCTCGAGGCCCCGGCCGTTGTGCATCACCAAACTTAATAGCCTGTTTGCACGGTTCGTCCACCTCGTGACTCACATGACACAGTCCTGGCCGTCTCATATCACTGAACTTAACCAGTCTGTTTATGAGGTTTGTTCACCGTGTGTTGTGCACGCTTAGCCCAACACATCCAAGTTCTCTTCGCGAACTGGAAGTGGCGCTCTCGCTGCACTATCGCATCAAAACCATTTCTCCAAGTTTTCTCTGCGAAATTGAGGTGGCAACAAATTCATCTCATCACATTTCATTTCATTTCCTGAAAATTTCATTTCGCGTTTCCAAAACTAATTTTCATTCTAATCTCTATTTCTCATCAACAGTTATTCAATTTTTCGAGTCCGACGTCGTAACGTGTTGTGTACATGCTCAATGCCACATGTTCAAAATCATGCCCATGCAACATTCCATAATCTCTTTCCAGAATTCATATTTCTCAACAAAAAAAAAACATTTCTCACATAAAAATCATATATTTAAATACACCAACTCTCTAAAATATAATATTTCCTCTAGAAACTTTCTGACATAGAATCATACATCTATAACACCAACTTTCTCCAAAATAATATTTTTAATTCTCTCAAATTTATTTCCCATCAAAACCTCATTTATTCCTTTTCCTCTTTCAAAACTACTTTATTTCTTTCAAAAGAAATAAAACTAGTCAACTTGCTTTCTCTAAAATAATTTAGACAAAAACTCCTTTTCTAGAAATTTCTTGCCAAAAATCTAACTCAACTAGTTATGAACCTTCTAAAAATATTTAATCTCTCCAAAATATACTCTTTATATTTCTAGAAAACTTTCTTTCTAATAAACTTAAATAAAACATCTTTTCTATATCTAGTAAAATTACAACTTTCTTTCTAAAAAATTTTCCAACTCAAGTTATTCTTCTTCTTTTTCATCATAACCATAAAAATATGCTTAGTAATTTAATTAGTAAAAACATTTATTAAAACTCTCCCTCATATTTATTGAGTAAGAACTCCTTATTTCTTCACAAAAATTTAATAAAACAACAAATCCCTCACTAAATCAAGTTAGTCTAATTATTTTTAAAAAATTTATCTCAATCAACGACCAATGATTTAATCAATTAATTAACTAGTTCTTCCAAGAAATATCAACTTAGCAATGCTAGAACCTTGTCTAGAAAAATACATATCTTCTAATCAACTTCTAATCACTTCTAATCACTTTAATCTTACTAATCCCACTTCTAATTTCATGAAGAACCACTCTAATTAGAACCTCATTAATATTCTCGTTAATCTTTCAACATGAAATCTTCTTACTTAAACACTAAGTAACATGCTTAGCAACTTAATACATGCATAAATTAACCCAATCAAGCTTCAAAATCAAACTTAGAAAATTAATTAGAAAAACTTAATGAAACTAGAAATAACTAAATAGAAGGTTAGTTTAGTAAACTACCTTAATTTCGGGTGTAAACCCAGAAGCCGAAAAACTATCCTTTGATGTAGAACTCTTAAATCTCCCTCACTTACTTACTAATTAACTTAATAAGTAGCTAATATGTACCCTAATAGGTTGACTAAGTGGTGGTGGAAGTTGGCAATTGGTTGGAAATATAGAGACAACAATTGTGGAAGCATAAAAGGTGGTCCAAAAGAACAAGGGGTAGTCTATTTATAGCAAATGAGGTCTCTCCCTCTTCTCATTAAAAATGTCGGCACTCTCTCTCTATGTTGGCCAAACTACACAAGTGGTGGGAAGGTAAATGGTGCATTGAATAGGCACATGGGCAAGTACAAGTGTTGGTTCTCTAGGTTTTTAGGTTAGGTCTTAGGTTTCTATACTTGCAAGCAAAGGAATTGTGGGAATCAATGGGTAACCAATGTGGGAAGTAGTAGTGGGGGAAAAATATGTCTCTTGATTAAAAACTCTCTTTTTTATATTTCTCTTGTGAAAGGAACTGTAAGGACCATGTTCCGGAGTTCTTTGTTTTGGGAATTTCGTTTGACAAAACACACATTTACTTCGAGTTGTAATTTTAATTTTTAGAGTGTCTATTTAGGTGTGGAAATGAATCATCTCTTTATGTATTTTTATTCGAGTGCGGTAGTTTTTAATCAAGACGGATTGCACAATAGTCTAGTTGAGTTTGCTGAATGTTTGGCTCGAGCAAAGCAGTAGCAAAACATTCTGTTTGTTTTTGCTGGATATTTTGCTCGTGCAAAATAGCAAGCAAAAATTCCCGATTCTGCAATTATAAATACCGATGTGCTAGGGTTTTTTGGGTATCTCTCATAACATATAGCATCCGACTTTTTGGAAGAAAAGAGAGAGAAATTCTTTGATCTTTTGAGTGATTACCTTGGAGCTTCAATGCAATCGAGCGATCGTACAACTACATAATCATCTCCAAGAAGATCTCTACAATCTAAAAGTGATTTCTAGGGAATACTTTTGGTGGGATTCCAAAAGTATCCAAGGAAGACTTGTTAGATTCAAGGCGTTGGCGATCAAGATCACTGGGTGCGGTGTACGTGTGACTCGGCAGGTGATACTTAGAACTTTGTGAGAATTTATATCGTTTGGATAGGTATTTCTATAACTGCACAATGAGTATAGTGATTTTGATTCATTCCCGTGGTTTTTTACCCATTTAGGGTTTTCCACGTATATCTCTGTGTTGTGGGTTTTGACTGCTTGCGTGAATCTTTGCTAGTGGATTTAATTAGTGATTCGCATTCATATTATTAGGGTTTTAACAGTTTTTAAGGAAGCCCTGATTTTTCAGGAACACATAAAAAAACACTTGCATTTTCCTTCACTTCACTATAATTTTTCTCAAAATTAGTTTTCTCTCCACTAACAAAAAGTACTTTTTTAAAAAAATTAAGACAGATCATTTTTTCATAATAAATCATATAAAAATTGGAAAAAAACTACTTTATTCTAAAAACATTCTCAGTGGAACAACCTTCCTGACAAGTGAACAAAGCCTTCAATGCAACGTACAGTCGTTTTCACGTGCGAGGGAGAACGTGATCTCCCATTATTATACTCCAGTTTAATTTATACATTGAAGGATCCATTGCATCAGCCATGACATTTGCCACCCCAATTTTATTTTTATATTCAGAAGACTTGTCAGAGTCTTCGGACTTTAGCTGTGTTTCGAAGTTCACTTTATGATGAGGGGGGTGACCGGGTGAGAATGAGATCTGACTAGGAAAAAATGACTTTGGACCAATGAGATTTGATCATTTCAAGCCGTACCTAACTGGAATGAATTAATAAACAAAGACTGAAATGACTTTTGTACGTATAAATGTATTTGTGTACGTGGTACACATTTGCAAACAAAAAAGTGTCTGAAACCGTTTGATGCATGTGAAATTAAATATAAGTACACTATATCTCGAATGAAATAATTTGTAACAAACCTAAGAAAGGAATCGGGGGGTGTTGTGCCACTGAGTGCTTTGTACCCGTCAGTCGTCCTATCGTGTTTTTGAAGGCATGGATGTGTTTTGATTTTTTACGAGTAAAAATAAATCACAATTCAAGTAAAATTACAAAACAAATCCAAACCGTCCAAAACATGATCTGACGGCCGAGGAATGCAAATCACCCAGGTTCTCAGCACCCCCAAGTCCCTAAAGAAGAAACACTGCAATAGTGAATTGAAAAGCATTTATAACAATATAAATTTCTTCAATCGCTACTTGACGAACATGCATGGTTTTGGTGATATTAATTTCTTTATATGTTTTAGAAAGTGAACGATTCAGACCATCAAAGCAAGCTCGCAAGGTGCCCCAATGTACCAAGTAGGATCATCCAATTCCATAGCATTGTTATCAATTAATTATAAATTAAAATAAAACGCGAGTTTAAAAACGATACTACAAAAAAACATCTTCTTGTTCTGTAAACTCACGTTTAAAGAGGGTATTTAGGGGGTGTTCCACTAACAAAAAATTTCAAACACCGAGATTTGTCGTTCTCTCACAACACATCACATAAAAAATGTGAAAAACCAAATTTTTTTAAAAAAACTGGGTTAGTGAAACACCCCTTAATAAAAAATAAAAAAAACTTTTTGAAGGAATGTTGGGAAAATCATGTTCATATATATATATCCATATCCATATGTAGCATCTGTATACCTGTGGATTATTCATCTGTATACCAAAGCCAAAGGTCGCTATTCTTTTGGATGGTGAATTCACGCATTCGATCAGGGATCTGATGGCTTTTGGAATTCAGTTTCCATTGCAAATGACCTTACTGTGTTACTTTAAATTTCTTTGGTAACGATGGAGGCACCGGTAATAGTGATTACAAGGGCGAGGTTTTCAACGCATGAGAGGATGTTGGTAATTTATATTTTTTGTCTGTCTTTTTTTAAATATTTGGATCGTGTTTTTATGTTTTAGTTTTTGTGTTGTTTGTTTTGTTTTAACTTACCCAAAAAAACAAAGCAATGGTAGTCAATTTACATGGTTAAGTGGATCCCAATAGTGAATTTTGGAATCGATTCCTCAGAGAGTAGTTGCTGTTAAACTAATCCAGACGTCTCGAGACTTGAGTTCTAAAAAAAATAAACATGATTTTGAGTTGTGTTTTATTTAGATGATAAAATAACAAAATTAAAAAAAAAATCTAATGCGGATCATGATATTCTTGTTTTCAGCACCTTAATTCGTTTGAGATCATGATAATTCATGTTAGTATCCCTACTATATTACTATATAATTATGTATATATATAAAACATCGGTTTGGTTTGGAAGTTTTGATACCGCATTGTCTTTCACCAAATTAGTTTTTCAGTTGGCTTCGCAATTTTCTTTGAATAAAAAATATAAAGTATTTCTGAGCATAATTTTTTTTTTTTGGCAACAAATTAAACTTCTAGTAGAGATCTTTAATTCGATGTGGAAAAATTCGAAAATTTGTGTACAAAAGTATTTTAATTTTATCTGGTTAACCGATCACCAAATCAATTATGAGTTGTCTTTACAATTTTCTTCGGATAAAAAAATAAAGCACTTTCGCTCATAATTTTTTTCTGCATCAAATTAAACTAGTAACAAAGATCTTTAATTTGATGCGGAAAAATTTGAAAAAATGGGTACAAAAGTATGTTACATTGCTGGCTTGTTGATCACCCTTCACCAAATCAGTTATGACGTTGGTGGTTTGTTGGCTTTACAATTTTCTTTAGATAAAAAAATAAAATATTTTCATGCATATTTCTTTGATTGCCTGCACCAAATCAAACTACTAATACATATATTTAATTCGATGCAAAAAATTTTAAATTTTTGTAATAAATTATTTAATTTTTCGACAATGGGCCGAGTCACGTACAATGACAACACTAGTCGATTTATAATATGAGAATTGAGAAGGTATAGTGTTCAATAGTAAGCTGCGGGCTTTAACTGCAGAAGTAGTTCGAGGCATTTGCAGGCCGCTCCACTTTGTCGAGGGTTTGCACCGCCCATTTCAGCGGATTTTTGAAAAAGCACTACGCGCTCCACTTTTTGGTTGAGACTCCAGTGATCTCTCTCAACTGAAGGCTATTTTGGGCTGCTTGCAATTACAGGCCGTCAGTCCCCATGTGCCGCTCAATTTTATTTATTTATTTATTTTTACTTTTAATTTTAAAACCTCAAATCCTATGTAAGTGTCTAAACCCTAGGGTACCCTATGAAAGTGCATAAATCACTAAAAACCATATAATAGAAAAGTGCACCATAAACCTAAATTCTAGGGTACCCTATGAAAGTGCCTAAACCTATATCCTAGGGTACCCTATGAAAGTGCCAAAAATCCTAGGGTACCCTATGAAAGTGTCTAAACCACTAAAAATCCTATAATAAGAAAGTGCACCCATAAGTGCCTAAGCCTCAAAAAAGAGTGATTGGCCTTATTAATTGAGTTAGTGGTAATTAAAAAGAATGATTAGAGTTAGGTAGTAATAAATATTTATTTTTTGTACCGGTTTGTAATAAATCCAAGTAGTTCTTGGCCCAATTGCAGTGAACACTAACCCCTTCGTCCTAAATTGCTTACCACTTCTCGAAAATCATTCATTTTGCATGCAAAAAAAATATGAACCTCTTTTTTCCCGAACATGTTTAACAACAATTTACAGAGGCGAGCAATTTGGGACCAACAGAGTACTGTATAATGTAATTTATGTGGGCGGGGAATAAGGCTCGTTATAGGAATGGGCCGAGCAAGCCCATAAAAGCATTGGCCAATTCTATTTACAGGTTTTGCCAGAATTTTTTCTTTTGATGGGACGGTCAGATCAACTTCATTCAAAAAGTGTGAGCACAAGTCCAGCCCATGATTTCAGCCCAAAGGAGGTAATTGGGGAAGGCCGATTTGGGGTGGCCTTGGAAACACTTTTATTTTGGTCCTGTTAACGGAAAGTCGGAAACTCAAAAGGACTTTACTAAGCATAGAAAAGGATAAAAATAATAATAATACTAATAACACATCTTCCAATACATTTTTTATACTTTTCAATACACTTTTATACATTTTTCACGCATTTCAATACACTTTTTAACCTTAACAGAAGCCCGCTGGACTTCTTTTAGCGTTTCTCTTTTTATTTTACTTGTTTGTTTGTTTATTATTGTATAACATTAGTACCCATAATATGCCTTTTCAATTCAAATGAGCCAGGAAATTACTTTTAATCTTTTATAAAATTCTACCTCCATGCTATTTGTTTGTCCGCACAAACGTTTGAAAATTAATACAGTATATTTTTTGGGGGTAAATTTCACCTACCTCCCCTGAGGTTTCTGACAAATATAGAGAACTCCCCTAAGGTTTATGAAATTCCATTGAACTCCCCTACTTTTGAAAATAAATTTCACATAACTCCCCTCCGTTAACTCCCGTTAGAAAAGCTAACAGAAAACGATAATGTCAGCGTCACCTCACTCTCCTCTTTTTATTTTAAATCTTAAAATGTTTATAACTTTTGTTTTATATATTCACTTTTTATGAAATTTATATATTTAAAATCTACTTGAAAAGATTTATAAAATGAGATCCATATTCAATGCGAAATTATGAAAAAAGAAAATCTTAATTTTCAATGTGAATTATCACACTACGTAATTTAAAATTTTCAATGTTTAACTCAAAACTTTAAACCTCAAAATTCGTATAATTTTTTTGTAAGGTTTCTGAGCTCAACTCCCATGGAGAGGAGGTCAACTCTTGTAATTTACTAACATCTAACAACTAACTCTATTAATGATTATCGAATGGCAAAAAAAAAAAAGACAATATAATTAAAATTTGCATTGAAAATTTAAAATTTTATTGGGACAAAGTCACCATTAAATAGAAAAATGGACTTACAAATTTACCATGTTCATTTAATTAAGAATATATTTGGTAAAAACAAAATTGTTAAACAAGAAGATTTTATGATGTTTCGTACTCCCTCTGCTCCAAATTGTTTACCCCCCTTTTGGGAGTGCGTGCATTTTACACTAAAAAAATAACGTGTCTATGAAAACTTTTTTTGAAAAAGAATTACACCAATTTTTTCTTCTCAATAAGATCTTTAAATTGGCATAAGATCTTTAAATTGGCATAAAGTTTGTCGAAAAAAATTAATGCGCGAACATTATTTTTTGAGTGTAAAATGCATGCATTCCCAAAATGGGCAAACAATTTGGAATGGAGGTATTACAATTCTTGCGTAAAATTTTGACTTACACATTGAAAATAATTTAAATTATGTAACATCATAATTAAAATTCACATTGAAAAAAAAAGATTTATTTTTTCATAATTTCACATTGAATATGGATCTCATTTTATAGATATTTTCAAGTAGATTTTAAATATATAAATTTCATAAAAAGTGTATATATAAAACAAAAGTTATAAACATTTTATGATTTAAAATAAAAAGAGTAGAGTGAGGTGGCACTGACATCAGCGTTTTCCGTTAGCTTTTCTAATGGAAGTTAACGGAGGGGATGTATGTGACATTTATTTTTAAGTAGGGGAGGTCAGTGGAATTTCAGAAATTTAGGGGACCTTGTCAGAAACCTCATGAGAGGTAGGTGAAATTTACCCCCCTTTTTTTCAAGGAAATCTTCAAAAATTTTCCGTAAATTAAAAGAATTTGTTGTTATCTAGTACATGGTTGATTTTATTTTATTTTTTAAAATTTTTTCTAGGAAAAATTCTATTTTGTAAGTTGTCCTTAATTCCTTTTGTAGATTGGACAATCATATTGGGACGGAGAGAATACGATACGAGAATAGCATGACAAGACTAATAAATAGGTCAGGCAGGCACAAAATGAAGCACATTTAGCATCGAATTGAACAGATTGAACCGGCACAGAATGGTCCATTTGACACCTCTAATGCTCATAAAATCAAAACCAGTACTCCAATTAATTCAATCGATGATCACAAGGCAAATGTTTTTATACATTTATTTACCCACAATATCTATCGATACAACCCAACCTCCCATCTCTAAGACTGGTGCGACCCAGTAGTTAGTTACTGCGCCACCTGCAATCTCGTCAGACGTGAACTTTATTTTTGAGGCCCATTGAATAATACCAAAAAAAAAAAAACTACAAGAATTAAAAACAATAATAACACAAAACTCAATAATTGTTATATACGTTAATCCGAAATATATTACTTAAACATCACCCTTCTCACATTTTTAGCAGCAAAAATAGTAATTAAGCTCTCATAGTTAAGTTTAGACACCATATAAATTTAGCCCTAAAGTTTATTGAATATTATATATGTATACTGATATATAAGGGTATAAAATATCAAATCTCTTGTGGCCCCTATAGTGTTTATTTTACTCTGGAATAATTCTTGTTCGAGCTACGTGCTTCAATGTTTCTTTCAAGCCATATTTTTTAATTGCGCAGTTGACTTTTCGTAATTCAGCACTACTAACTATCAAGCCGTTTTTAATATGATATTTATAATATGTCCTCAACTTTTTGGCAAACTCAACATCCTTTTGGGTGTACGATGGACCATAATCACTAGCCATGTTCTTCAGTTATTGGGCATTGGAGGTCAATACTTGCAAAAATTTACTTTATTTATAGGAAATAATCAGTTATTGGTCGCCTTTAGAGCACCAATTGATGTGCAAAAGGTGTCCAGGTACTCATAAAATTTGCAGAGAAATTTGTAAACATGTATTTGTAAGCGCGAAGTGAATTGAAAATTTAACTTTTTTAGCATTCAGTGAATCTTGTCGCTTAACTAATGGATCGATAATTAACAAAGTTAAGCAGGGCAAAGTTACAATTTTAATGAGTTGCTTTGTTTGGGCAATTTCATCCAACTTTTAGGGATAACATTAAAAAATTATAAAAATAAATAATAGAATTTTGTGACAATGTCCGTTAAATCAAATTTAACAATGATATGGTGCGGTATACTCGTAAAATTCGGACAACAATGGTATGAGAGAGAAAAATGATACTTTCTCTGTCTCATAAAGTTTGATCATTACGAAACTACGTGCAATTTTTAAACTAGAAAATAATGTACTTACCAAAATAATTTTTAAATTTTTTTTTTGCATTGTATAAAAGTTCTCGATGAGATCTATTAAACAATATCTATATTGACTAAAAAATTATTTTTGTAAGCACGTTATTTTTTATCTTGAAAATTGCACGTAATTTCGTAGTGATCAAACTTTATGGGATAAGATTATTATTTTGATTGATATGTGAGTAAATCAACAAAAGGTACGGGAAAGTAAAATAAATTACCTTGGAGCCGTATCAATGCATGCATCATCTCATAAGTAGAGGTAGAGGTGTCAAACAGGCCCGTCGTGCCGTGCCGCTTTTCTTCCGTGCCAACCGTGCCCGTGCCCATGCCGTGCCGTGCCCGTTTCCTTAATCGTGTCATGCCGTGCCGTGCCAAATCGTGTCGTGCCTATTTTCAGTCGTGCCATTTTTCTTCATTCGTGCTGTGTCGTGCTGTTCCGATTTGTAACCGTGCCGTGCCGTGCCGGCCCACTTACTTAATCGTGCCGTGTCGTGCCGACCCGCTTAATCGTCCGGCTCGTGTCGTGCCGTGCCGTGCCCATTTACTTAATCGTGTCGTGTCGTGCCGGCCCGCTTAATCTTTTGAGACGTGTCGTGTCGTGTCGTGCCGGCCCATTTACTTAATCGTTCCGTGCCGGCCCGCTTAATTCCTTATTTTGTTTGTTATGCAAATAAGGGAAAAAAACAAAAAAAAATTAATTAACTTACTCTTTTTAATTAATTGCTCGAATTGTCATGAAAATGAGTTGTAATAAATTTGAATTAATTGCCCGAATTGTGATGAAAATTAATTTCTTGGGCGCGAGCGCGCGCGCGCGCGAGAGAGAGAGAGAGAGAGAGAGAGAGAGAGAGAGAGAGATGCAAAGCTAGGTTGCATTTTTTCATTCAAACAAAAAATACAAGTCTCAAACATTATATCTTACAACTTTATTCCGAATGAAAAAAAAGTAGCAAAAAAATACAACCTAGAAACCTAAAACAACAATTACAATTAAGTATAAAAATGTTGAAATTGGTCTTGCACACTAGTTTCTTGAATCTTCGGGCCTTCCGCAATTTTTTGAATCTTCGAACTTGTCATTCAAAACTTATTCCAAAACAACAATCAACTGACAAAGTAAATATATATATATATATGCAACAATTAAAGAATGACTCAGATACTCTGTAGGGTTACAACATTAGTTGCCAAATTGACCTTCTAATGTTGTCCCGCCTGTAACTTATTCCAACGTTTATCATCATAGCCAATAAAACATGCATAACAGCAAAAATAGGGTTTCAACATTAGTTGCCAAATTGACCTTCTAATGTTGTCCCGCCTATTAACTTATTCCAAAACAACAATCAACGTGTATCATCATAGCCAATAAAACTGCCCAGATTGCACCCTAAACCCTAAACCAACCCCACCCCTAAACCAAACCCCAACCCCAAACCACCCCAACCCTTAAACCCTAAACCTAACCCCCCTACCCCAACCCCGAAACCCTAAACCCTAAACCTAAAACCACCCCAACCCCTAAACCCAGATTGCACACAAAACTGCCCAGATTTTACAAACATGCCTAGATTTTGCACAAAATTGCCCGGATTTTGCACACAACTGCCTAGAATTCACACAAAACAGCCCAGAATTCACACAAAACAGCCAAGAATTCACACAAAACAGCCCAGAATTCACACAAAACAGCTAAGAATTCACACAAACTGCCCAGAATTCACACAAAACTGCCCAGATTGCACTCTAAACCCTAAAACCCTAAACCCCAACCCTGATTCTATCATGTCCGAGAAATCGAATCTGCACCTGCCTTTTAATCATATACATCGTACTAACTTGGTTATGAACAAAGATGTTATGCTATATGGTAATGTACACTAGACACGCGATCTCAACATAATTATGACGATCCAAACCGTTCACATTGTTTGTATTGCTTTTTTAATCACTCTCGCCAAATTTGAAGACAATCGGGTATTCAAATCATTTTAATTGGGACGTTGATTAAAAGGCAGGTGCAGATTCGATTTCTCGAATGTTTGATCTAAACCGTTACGATCTCATATCTTATCGATTCTATCATTTCTCTCAAAAATGGTGGCGATCAAATGTCGGCAACTACTTGATCAGATCACATTCGGTGCATTTACGAGCAATAATGTCTTATAATGCATGACTCGACGGCCATTGGAGCAGTTATTTTCGAATCGGAACCGTCTAGATTGTTAGTGAGAATGATTTTATCCTCCATGCAAAAAATGAATTGATTTAACTATTGTTACGTACTTGATTGAAGCAGACAAATTGTCGGTTGATAATAAATCAACGTCCCCGATGAAAGGGCTTTCAATATCATATGAACTTCAAATTTGGCGAGGGTGATTAAAATAACAAGACAAAAAAGTGAACGGTTTGGATCGTCATAATTGGGTTGCACTCGTGTGGCGAGGGTGGATTGTCATAATTGTGTTGCACGGTATGGATCGTCAAATAGCAAGACAAATTTGGCGAGGGTGATTCAATTTTGACATATCAATTCAAAAATCAAATATTTCATTTTAATGGCCTCAAAATATGTTTTTCATTTTTACTTCATTTTTAAATAAAATTTAATTTATGTTATAAATATTTTTTTAAAATTTATTTTTTTGTTATCAAAATTTAATTTTTATTTCACCCCTAAGTTTTTTCATTTATGTTATTCAAAAATTCAATTCTAAATTCCCTCATTTTTCCTTATTATGGCATTTGCCAACTTAATTTTATTTTAATAAAAATGTATTTTTATTTATTGATTATGTTTTTATTTATTTTGTGAGTCCATTTATTTATTTAAAATATATTAAAAAAAAATCATTTTTCCCCCTTATTTGGCAAGTCCAATTATTAAATTCTAACTATTATTCAAAAATTTATTTTTATTTTCTCTCATTTTTTTCTTCTTATTATGGCAAGTCCATTTATTAAATTGTAATTATTATTCATAAATTCATTTTTTATTTCCATGTTTTTTTTTTCATTATTATGGCATTTGGCAACTTCATTGATTTAATAAAAATATATTTTTTATTTATTATGTATTTATTTATTTTTCTAAAGTCCATTTATTTAATGAAAACTTATTCAAAATTCAACTCTCTCTCGCTCTCTCTCTCTCTCTCCATGACATATTGCGTAATTACAAAAAAATATTTTTCACCTATCAATTCAAAAATCAAAATTTTCACTTTTACTATTCGAAAATTCATTTTTTATTTTTCCTCATTTTTTGAAATAAAATAAATTTTTTTCCTAATTTTATTTTTATTTTGCCTAATTCTTTTCGTTATTATACCATGACGTGCCCTTTACACTTCTGTGACGTGCCCTTCACACTACCTTTTCGCGTTGCGTCGCGCGTGCGGACTAAGACCGCGCCATGCATGTCTTTGCCCGATTTAAGTCCGGGTAATAGTCGCGGTCTTTGTCTTGCCACGCCGCGCCAACTTCGTAATGGTCGTAATCGCGGCCATGCATGTCTTTGGCCCGATTAAGTCCGTAATCGGGTCGTATGCGTCTGCCGTGTTGTGCCGCACTAAGATCGCGGCCCTACGCGTGCCCGTCGCGCCCGATTAAGTACATGTCGTCGTGTCGTACCCGCGCCAAGCCGTGCGCCTTGCGGTCGTGCCGGGCCAACTACCGCGCCGCGCCCACCCATTTCCGTGCCCGCGTGCGGCGCCTCCTCGGGACCGTATCGTGCCCAACTTTTACCGCGTCAAAACGCGGTCCAAGCGTGCGAGTTTTTCGTCTTTGGGCGCGTGCGGACCGGCAAGGCCCATTTGACACCTCTACTCATAAGCTAGCGTTGCCCCAAGTATTGGTCTGCATTTAAGATTGAATAGATAGTACTAATTTTGAAAGTTAATGTTAGGAATGGCTAAAACAAATATTGTAGATCACTCTACAAAATGTAAAGAATTCAAGAGATTCAAGAGGTGTGTATCGCACTTGCATAGGAATTTTAAGGATTTCACATGAACTGTCATATCATCGTAATAATAACTCTTGAGGAACGGGAAATCACATTTTTTTGTGTACATTCTCTTTGGTCTCTGCTGACTTCCTCCTTTAATTATAGGTACAATTAAAACAATTGATACTAATTCGATTAATTCATAATATATTACTAAATCACTTTTCTCTCAATTTTAGCTAGAAAAATACAGTAATTAAGCTCTCATAATCAAGATATATTCCCCATCACTTACAATGGATAATATACCTAACCTTATTACTAAATGTACATATATGCCTTACGTAAAGATCATAAAAATTGAGGGCTTGCAAAATTAGACAAAAAAATAGGAGGGTTTGATGTGATTGCATCATCAACTTATGCCTAGAGATGATACTAGTGAATGTTTCCACATGATTATTCTCACTTTCTTGAATCTAGTTTGCCTTCATTAAATTACGCCGAGATGGAGAGATCTCTTGTTGTGGCAAATACTCAACTCGATCTTTAAATATGAAAAGAGTTTCAAACCGTGTAAAAGGTTAGTTTCCCAATATACTGCCCACTTTCTATCTTTATTTTCTTCTTGTTTGATAAAAATAAGTTTGTTCAAGGAAAAGAAAGGCATATATATAAAATGAAGACATGTAAATATTAGAGTCAGAAGAGAATTACTTTGGAATTCCAAACAGAAGTAAGATTGCAGCCACTTTATTACCCTTTACTTTCTTCGTCTTTGTTACCGCTTCTATATCAGCACCTCTCCTTACGCACCTTTCAACCTAATTTGCACAGAAGCATACGAACATTATTAGACTAATATATGGATATATTTGAGTGTGTTGTGTATATATATACATATATAGGTATATATTCGACAAGCTCTACAAAATAAACTATTCCGATTTGACAATCTACCCCATTAGACTAACTGCAAGATGAATAAACAACAACTGGTTAGTGTCTATAGATTGAAAGTAGGCTAGAGGGCATTTCAATGCTTAAATTGGCCCCTATTTCTGAAATTATCAACAATATAAGATAGATTATGGAATGGATGTACCTCTTTAAGGTTTCATCTGGTACATGAATACACTTCCAAGCTCCTCGTGCCCTCATAACACTATTGAATTTTTTAAGATGTCATGCATGACATACTCCAAGCGGCACATAGGTCTCCTCTCTGGCATCCACATGGCGCCGACTCGAGTACTTATTAACTCCATTGAGTTGGGCTTGGTCAATTCATTCACCTTTTCAAAGGGTTTGGTTCTAAGCTCTTGGGCCCAAGCTATCATAGTCTAGTGGAATGACTTTGCTATTCCCCATTTGGCCCATCTATAAGTAACGACATGCATGGGTCCATCTAATAGTTTGACCAATTTCGTGTGCCGTCCATAATCTTCTTTTTTATATGTATATATGTAATATGAAAGAAGTCGTTGAATGATTCACACATTCCTCTTTGTACCCCGAAACATGAAATGAATTGAAAAATTGAAAGGTTATTGTCTATTTGAGGTAGTAATGGTAAATGATTAAGTGCATGTTTGGGAATAAAAAAAGATTGAACTTACAAAATACTATACGATAAGTATTTCAAGAAAGTAAGTAGGTCAATATGCAATATATTCTTCTCTTTTTTTTTGTCAATCGATAGATGTATTATTGGTAATAGAAATTACGAAACATCCAGAATCGCTATTCTACACACCCAGTCCGGGAAATCCCTTTCCCAAGTGGTAGAATGCGCGACAGATAGGGCATACTTGGCTACTTCATGTGCCACCCTATTAAAATTACGACGAACAAAAGAAAATGAAATAGAATGAAATAGACGAGCTAAATTAAGAACATCTGCAATGACTACGCCCATACTGGAACTAGGACACGTCACTCCTTGAAACATCTGAATGATCCCTTGTGCATCCCCTTCCAACACAAAATTGTCCCCCACACGATCATGCATCATTTCTAAAGCACTCCGAAAACCCAAAGCTTCTACCATTTCTGCCACCCAAACGTTAGATAGAGGGATAGCTGCCACCTTCACAATCTGTCCCATCTCATCTCGCACAACAATACCGACACCACCCTTCCCACGACTCTTATCCAGAGCTCCATCCACATTAATCTTAAAAGCACCCCGCGAAGGTGGGTTCCATCTATCAACCTCATGTGATTGCACCACTATGTTGCTAGGTTTCTGAGTTTTTAATGCTTGTAAATCAAAAATTCACTAAGAGCATTGCTGATTATTTGTGTTTCCTCAACCCATTCTCTCTTAAACACCCAAGCATTCCGTGCCTTCCAAATGTACCATCCCACAATAGCAAACAAACCTAGTCTATCCCACATATCAACCCCATCATTCAGGTTTGCTAGCAAAGTCCAAATTTGGTCCAGATTTGCCGAGGTAGTTACTTCTGGTCTAAGCCGCAGGGGGGACAAAAGCCAAGTTCTACTCGCACGTTCACAATGGAATAGCATATGTGAAACAGATTCGTCCGACAACCCGCATACCGGACAAAGGTCATCAGTTGGAACTTTCCTTTTAGCTAAGGCTTTATTAACAGCAAGAATCTCATGAAGTCCACGCCAAAGAAAAGACTTAACCTTCGCTGGGGCGCTGCATCGCCACACTCGTTTCCACTTCTCTTCATCTGTTGCACTCCCACTAAATTGACCCAATCTGTTCATCCGCCTATGCCTAAGCAGCAACACCTCTTTAGCAATAACATAAGCAGTTTTAACGGAAAACTTACCGTTGGTTGTACCCCGCCACACTCGCTCGTCACTTTGATTTGTCTTGCTAAGAGGTAATCGTAAAATCTACTCACAATCACGATGATTAAAAATAGATCTCACTAGTGGCTCGTTCCAGGAGGCACATCCATCCTCAACAAGATCACTCACCATTGTACATTGCCCATTGCTAGGTTCAGCTGTTAGAACTTTAGGATAAAGTGGGTCGTCTAACCACGGGCCCTTCCAAATGTTAATTCGTGTACCTGTAGCTACTTGCCATCTCCAACTTTTCTCAATAATCTCCTTACTAGCCAAAATGCTTTGCCATGCCCATGATGCGTTAACCTTAAGTTGAGCTTCTAAAAAACTCGAGTTGGGAAAATATTTAGCTTTGAAAACCTTGTAGAAAAGAGACTCATCACCCACCAGCAAACGCAATCCTTGTTTGGCCAACAATGCTAGATTAAAAGCCTCAAGATCTCTGAAACCCAGCCCACCTTTGCCTTTAACTTCCGTCAATCGGTCCCAACCCATCCAATGGATCTTCTTAAAGCCCTCGGACCCATTCCAAAAGAACTTTGCAATCTCAGAATTTAACATTTTGCATAAACCGGTTGGAATTCGTACACATGCCATCGCATAAATAGGCAATGAGAGAAGAACCGATTTAATTAACACCTCCTTCCCAGCCGGGTTAATATTATGCCCATCCCATCCCCTTATTTTCTTCACCACCCGTTCCTTAATATATTCCACCGCTGCCCTCTTAGATCTCCCGATGATGTATGGTAGCCCCAAATATTTACCCTCTTCCGCGCTACGGTTGAAACCCAGAATATCTCGACAAACTTCCCGATTACCCGCAGATGTGTTAGCACTAAAGAGAATGGATGATTTTTGCACATTGATTAACTGCCCCGAAGCACTTTTGTAAACATCAAGAACATGTTTCACCACCTCGCTGTCCCTTCTTGTGGCCCCACAAAAAATTAACGAATCATCAGCAAATAACAGATGGGATATAGACAGCCCATTCCTACATATCTGAATCCCTCTTAAAGCTCCTTGCTCCTCTTTAGAACGAAGTAAACTGGAGAAGCCTTCTGCACAAATGAGAAAAAGATATGGGCTAAGAGGGTCACCTTGTCGGAGGCCTTGTTGGGGCTTGATAAATCCATGTTGCTGCCCATTAATAGTAACCGCATATGAAACTGTAGTAACACTGTTCATAATCCAATCCACCCATTTTGGTGCAAAACCCATATGGCACATAACCCTTTCTAGATAATGCCATTCCACACGGTCGTAGGCCTTAGCTACATCCAATTTTAGCGCCATCTGTCCCTCCTTCCCTCTACGTTTATTCTTTAGATGGTGAACCACTTCATGGGCCACTAAAATATTATCTGAGATTTGTCTATTGCGCACAAAAGCACTTTGGTTGATACTAATCACCAATGGTAAAACAGCCCGTAATCTATTTGCCATGATCTTAGCAATGATTTTATAAATAACATTGCATAACGAGATGGGTCTATACTGCGTCACCAAAGTAGGAGCTTTCACCTTAGGAATTAGAACAATGTGAGTGTGGTTAAGGCGTCTCAGAAGATGGCCGGTTTGGAAAAAATTTTGCACTGCACCTATTACATCCTCACCCACGGTTCCCCAATAAGTTTGATAGAAGCCCGCTGTCATACCATCCGCTCCAGGTGCTTTCGTAGGGTTCATATCCCATAAAGCCTTCTGAATCTCAGCTCTATTAACCTCCTTCGTCAACATAACGTTCATCTGATCTGTCACTCGGCCCTGGATTGTACAAAGAACTTCCTCTGCATTAGATGTACCCTCTGACTGGAAAAGATTCTGAAAATAATCCACAAATTCCTGAGCAATTCCATTCGGCTCCTCACACCATGTACCATTAGCCTTTTGTATCCCCGTGATTCGATTCCTCTTCCGACGTTGACTAACTTTGGCGTGAAAAAAAGAGGTGTTGCGACAACATCACACGAAGACGTTAGCAATTTTGATAAATCCGATGAAGTAGAAATCTTATTGATAGAATCATTTTAATTTCTACCCGAGAAGATCTTATAAATAAAATGTGCAAACAAGACAATGAATACGTGAAAATTGAAGGGCATCGTGTCTTTGTCGCTGGGAAACTCATTCTCAATGTCGGAAGGCGCTCGACCGGCCTTTTAAGTCACCGGGAAAAGGTGAAATTTTTTCTTCTTATTCAATTCACATGACAGAGTGGCCCTGGTGTACAAAACCCATACTAGACCGGTTCTTGACTGTAATTATAACCATGAGAAATCCAGAGAGACCGAGCTACATATATAGGAAATTGTAAAACACTTTGAGCTCGTTGAGCTGTCGGGTCATTTTCATGATCCGTGTCGTGACAAGGAAGAGTGCATTGTCATCAGGAGCCACCCCTTGAGAAAGATGAGAGACTTAGACAAGAAGCTTACATGGATTTTGCGTTTGAAAACTTTGTCTATCTCATTTGCATCTGCGAAGAAAATAGAAATTTCCTTTTTGATGGGAAACTTCAAATTGTTATCAAAAAAGTTGTATACTTGATGAATAATGGGTTTCAATTGTTTAGATTGCATGAGAGATATAGATAGACAATCTGGACTTAGATATCGACTTTGCGTGTCTTGGACGCATAAATTGTACAAAGAGAACGTTAAGTTTAGCATCAAACACAATCTTAATCGTAATAAAAATATTGTCTCCTTAACTCACCAGTAGTAACTCAAGTTGAAATAATATGCCTTTTTCCTCGGAAAACAAGTTGTAGATGGCCATATTTTTCCTAATTTTTGTTACTGAGTGAAGCACGTGAAATCAGTTAGGAATTTCAAATTTCAGAGATGCAGCCAACTAACCTTAAATCTAATGCAGCTACAACATTTTAGATTTCGGCCGGACGTTCGATAAAGAGGTTCATTGAAAAGATCTTGAGAGTAACGATCTTGAACTGGTCCGTTTGGTGCTTGGTATGTTGGGGTGATTACGGGTGGGCAATAAAAAAGATCCTGTTCGAAACCTTGAACCAGTCCACTTGGTGTTTGGTTTGTTGGTGTGCTCAGCGGTGGCTAATAAAAAAGATCATACCCGAAATAATCTTGAACCGATTCACTTGGCGTTTGGTCTGTTGCCGTGCTCACAAGTGGATAATTAAAAGATTCTGCATATAATCTTGAGCTGGTCTGTTTGGTGTTTGGCGTGTTGACGTGTTTAGAGGTGGATGGTAAAAAACATCTTTCACGTAACCTTGATTTGGTTCATTTGGTGTTTGGTACTCTGTTGGTGTGCTTTGGCTAATGCCCATGCCTTCCTTTCATCTACGTATTGTTGTTGCTTTTGTTTTCCCTTCGGCTTGATGTCTTGGTAGTATCATTTTGCACTTTGCACGTAGGAGGAGAGCCAGAGAAGTGATATGTGATTAGAGAAAGAGGGATATTGGAAGTCCGGAGGAAGAAGGGGCCAGTGGTGGTGGTCGATGAGGGCTGGTCGCTGGTGCTATTTGAGTTTCAGAACTGTGCAAAAGAGTGAAGTTAGTATTGGAAGGAAATTAAATCAGATGAAATTGTTGGGGATGTTGGAGATATGCCTTGAATTCAAGACGGTCGAAGAAAAGTGCAAAATTTGGTGCGAAAAGCCATTTTTTGGACCTTTGGTCAGGAACAAGGAAAGTCCCATCTGGACCAGTGGGTTTTGGGACGTTTTTGGACATTCTGCCTCGGTAGTCTGGACCACCGAAATCGCTGTCCGGGCCACCGTCCGTAGTCCGGACCACCGATTCCCCGTTTGAACTACCGATGCGCGAATTTGTGTGGCTGTGGTTTTTAATGAGGGTTTTGACCTAATTTTTTGTACTTTCTTATAAATAGAGGCCTTTGGGACTATTAGGGTTTGAACTTCTTGAGTGAATCCCTTTGAGGAAGCCCCTATGGGGTTCCTTGTAATGTGTTAGGGTTTCTTTGGTTGTTCCATTGGTATAGTTTTGAGTTGGGATTTGAGATATCTAGGGTTTGTGTGTGTCTCTTTCGTGTGTGTGAGACATTTGATGCTCTGTAGGTTGCGCCTCAGAGATTTGTTCCTAGATATTGTGTCGATGCTTCAAGTGAGAGTTACGGGTATAGTCGGTTCTGTGTATTTCTCCTCGTTGATAGTGAATCATTTTGCTCTTTCCTTGTGGACATACTTCTAGAGCTCCGTGCTTGGGGGGAACCACATAAATTCTTGTCTCTTGTTTTCTTGTTGGTTGTGTTTATATTATCTACTTCGGATTTCGGTACAACAGGGGAAAATGTGAAAAATTGGGAGAGAGACAAACAAAGGGAAAAGCGTTCCTAACATTAGAGACAACATGTGCTCTATGTAAATTGTGGCGCCTGGTGTCCAAAATAAGGCTTTGTGCTTAGTAGGGCATCTCTCAGAAAATTTGGCAATCATGTAGATGGATGTGTAGGGTTGGTTTTCTTGTGATTTTGTCAGGGTTTGTTGCATTGTTTTGGATTGTTTCCCATTTTTGCCTTTCTTGTAACCTTTGTGCTTTGTTTTAGAATCCAGTGATTTGCAAATAGAGTAGTTTGGACTTGGAAGGAAAGGGAAGCGGATCAAAGAGGTTCAATTGGACGAACTTGGGAAGCTCATGTTGGGTTTGAGAGGTTGAACTCGGGGACCCTATTGTTCCTTAGGGATGCAATCCCTGCCGAGCCAATCGGGGCCGTCCAAACCTGTTTGGTTGACAGTCCAAATTCCAGATTTGAGGACTGAGGAGGTATTGTGTAGTGTGTACACAGTAACTCAAACCCTAAATACATAATAATAATAATAATAATAATAATAATAATAATAATAATAATAATAATAATATAAAACGGGGATTCGGGGACGGATCGGATTGGATTCGGGGTGGGGATACACTTCTACCCGTCCCCGATCTGATCCCCGAATTTTTTTAAAAAAAATCCCCAAATCCGACCCGGTCTCCAAACAGATTTCCAAAACGTCGATCCATTCGGATTGGGGAACGGACCGGATTCGATTGGATCGGTGGAAATTGCCATCACTATTAGAAATGAACCAAAACTACTAAACATGAACATGAGCAAGGCAAAACACAAACCAGGCGAACCGACTCCAGACACTTTCTAATGAAGCAGACCACCATTAGGTGCCGGCATAGAGTCTGGCCTAGATCTAGTAGAAAATCCAAAAGGACTAACCAGTTCAAATCATGCAACAAATAGCATAGATGAACCGGAAATACACCACCGAGGTCCCCAAACTCACAAAATACACCTAAAAATTATTATGTATGATTCATCCCTTGGACATTGTATTCCCAGCCTGTTGGAGGAATTGGTGTGTGGCGTGTGACAGTACATGAGTGCTTGAGTCCACACAAAAAAAAAAAAAAAACAGAGAGGATCATTGAATGATGAGTTCTTTTTATGGGTTGTATGTGAAAGTAACCAGTTTTACCAAAAATAGCCTGAGGAAAGCTAACAAGTGATGAGAGAGAGACCTGGGGAATCCAAACAAAAGATGGCCATTGCGTTAATTAGCAAGAAGAAAGAGTGGGGAAAGACGCGTTTTAATAAAGTGGAGAAGGCTTTTTTTTATGGTATTTAAGGTAAAGGTTGAGAAGAAGTTTTTCTAGACATAGCGTCCAACGTGATATTCTGTAGCTAATCAAAACTCGTCATTGGAGATGAGGCCTCTGTTAGCGTGTGCCACAATTGGTACTACAAGAGTCACGCAATACCGAACGAGGGCTCCACGTTGTACTTCTCATTTAATGACGTTCTTTGTATGGGTTTTATGGGAGAAATTTTGCAGAAATTTCATCCAAAATTTCTCGTTTTATGGGTACTAAAACAAGGAAAAAATTATTGAAGGTGGGGGAAGTGTGAGAAGGTGAAAGACTACCCATGAGAGAGAGAGAGAGAGAGAGAGAGAGAGAGAGAGAGAGAAGTATGTCGTGATGGGTCAAATGGTTTTCTGAGGTGGGCCCCCTCAACCTGCAAAACCCCAAGTTAACTAGTGTCCATTAAGTGTATTAAAATGTGTAAAAAAATGTATTAAAAAATATTAAAAAATTACTACTAAAGTCTATTTATTTTATTTGTTTGTGTATTTACTAAGCATACGTTAGCGAAACTCATTTTTGAAAGAAAAATGATCACGCATAACCCATCGTTATGGGGCCAATTACCTCTCCCTCTTCTCGCGTGGGGTGTGAATTCATTATCTGGGGGCCACACCCCAAATCTTGAAAATCAATCCCTGCGAGGAGATGTATGATCGCCCGTTGTTTTTGAAAACCGGAGTGATGATCAAAACGTAAACGAGACCAAATACTGAATGGGTCACCGATTCCCAGTCAAATCGAAATTTCATTTGAGAAAACAGATTTTTCCGTTTGTAGCACCAATTGTTAAAAGCAAATTTTCCTTAAAAATGTTAAAAGCTAAAGTTAGCTAAAAGCCAACTTCTTTTCTATTAACTAAAAGCTAAATTATTAAAAATCAATTTGCTCTCACATACTTCTTTTGTTAAAAGCAAATTGCTAAAATCTCCTTGGTTCTTCAGCATATAGGAGTTTGAGATGTTAAAAGCAAAACGTTTAGCAAACTGAAAATTCACCCTTAGCAAAGCTATGGAGCATGTTAAAATAGACACAACAAATTGGGACGGAACGAGTATTGCACAAGACTGTACCACGCGCCATGGTTATGGGCTGGCAAATAGTCAAATAATACTACTCCAGTATGATTCCTAGCTATTACGTTCCGACTCATGCATTTGCCGGTAAAGCACGTCCATGTGGCAAATGTGAGGTGCTTTGGTGCAAATATGGGGTTATTGTGAGTTTGTTGGAACCTCCTCTCTTTGTTTCAATAACTCGATGGAGTATTTGATTGCATGAAAACGATTATTCTACGAATCATTTTAGCACCCAAAAACACTTTAGTTTATTTTTGCAAATGTTTAAATCCCACCTTAGGCAAATCCTAGTGATGAAACAATTTCTCGTTTCTTTGATTCCAAGCAATGCAAGTGGAATAAACTTCGAAAAACCTTGAATAGTTTGGAGTTATCCCTCTAGAAATGAAGAAATAAACTTTAGAGGGTCTACCCTTTATTTGGTGAAAATTGATCACTTACCCCAATACATTATGAACACGCATCGGTTGATGTTGGTCCACAGTAGAACATTTATTGAATTTGGCACTCTCCATATAGAGTGTCAAAAACCAATTTAGAGAGTGCCAAAATCACTTCCCAAGAAAAAAGATATGCCAATTTATTTTGTTGAATCCAAGAAATTTCGTGTGTCAAACATAGGCTCATCAAATAACACTACTACGTACGTACTCCAATTCAACAGATTCATTTATGGAGCATGAAAGAAATCAGCTTTGATCCTTGACCTTGGAGAAGAATCCATTGCGCCACCAAGCAATATTGGGCCCCCAAATACCCCAACTCAAATTGATCTAAACCCTCCAACTTTAGTTTGACTCCCAATAACCGGCTACCGGTTCTTTCTCTCTGCAAACCGAACAAGTTTTCAATGCCGAGCAAGTACCACGTGTATTTGCGTGTGCACATCCGGCCGTTCATTTTAATTTTGGACGGTTAGAAAACAGGAGAGAGAGAGAGAGAGAGAGAGAGAGAGAGAGGGTTTCAATTTGGGCTATCTACCACACTTTTGGATAGCCCGAATACCACGTGGTACGTACCCACCCTATACCCAAATTTTTTTACTCCAAACCCAGTGTTCATCCATGAGCAAAACACAATCAAGTGTCCAAAACCAATTCCTCACACAACGTCAATTTGAAAACTCACTGCAAATGATTGGAATATACACACAGTTGATAATAGAATTAAAGCAACTAGAATTTCTGAACCAACAAAATATTAAGGGGAGTGATTTTCACACCTCTAAATTTTTATCTACACCTCCTTTTTATTTTTTAGTGACATTTTCATGTGTAAAAATGTCACTAAAATACAAAAAAGGAGTGTGGTTAACAATTTGGAGGTGTGAATATCAATTACCAACATTAATATAAGAGTGCTGCTACAATTAGAAAGTCCTTAATCAGACTACTAAAATGATTAACGAATGAGAAACTCCATAATTCTGTGACTAACCAGGCTAGGTTTCTTTAATTAAGAGGTTCTTAATTAACTACTACCAACTTTAGGGCAAAGCTTGGAACAGAGAGAGTGAGAGAGACAGAGGGAGAGTGATCTAAAGAGTATTTACACAAGATTATGATTTAATTAACTACAAACATTCAAATCTGACCAATTTCTATATCCCTCGGAAATCCCCCAGCCGGTGGAGCCGCTGGCGCCGCGGTCGTCAGATGGATGATGCAGTCGATGATGAGCCTCATTAAATACCAAATTGCAGCACCGATAACAACTCCCATGGCTAAATAGCAAACTCCCGTGACTAAATAGGCAACTCCCATGAATAAATAGGAAAAAAATAGTGACGCCGCGATCGCCACCTTCTCCAGCGCACCAAGCTGGGCGGGTGGCGAGGTGAGGACCGGCGGTGGGGTTTGGAGGTCAGGAGGAGAAGCGGTGGGAGATTTGGCAGGAGAAGATGCAGGGGACTGAGCGAAGGCGGATCCAGCCACCAGAGCGAAGATCAAGACCAACATTGTTTCAGAGTAGGCCATTGTATGTTTGTTGCGGTTTTAGTTTTACTCTCTCTCTCTCTCTCTCTCTCTCTCTCTCTAACCAGCAGGAAGAAGAAAGAAATGAGTTTTTAGAGAGAGATGGATGTGGGGATGTGGGAGAGAGAGTGAAGTACTCGTCGTCGCCGGAGAAGAAGCAAAAACGCGGGCATGAGACAGAACAGTAGGAAAAAAGAGAGCAGAGAGAGAGAGAGAAGAGAGTGAATTTCGAGGATATCGAACAAATATTTTCGCAATGGATTGAAGTTTTTCCTTCGTTTCATGGTGTTTTGAGGGCTAGTTTGGCTTAAAAATAAAAAAATTGGGTTATTGGATTATTCGTTTTATTTTTATTCAAATTTTGTTTGTATTTGTTAATTTTGCGTTAAGATTTTGTGATTTTTAGATTCTTCTCGTCGAAACGAATCTAAAGAGTATAAAATTGTGGTCAAAAGTAACAGTTTTTTGAATAAAGCCAAAATAGGTAGATTATTGGCCGATAATCCACCTATTTTGGCTTTATTCAAAAAAATATTTGGTTTGACCATAAATTCATACATGTTAGATTCGTCTCGTCGAGAAGAATCCAGAAACCCAAAATCTTGACGCAAAACTAACAAATGCAAAAAAAAATTGAATAAAGACAAAACGAATAATCCAATAATTCAGTTTTAGCTTTTAAGTCAAAGTAGCCATAAAGGAAGTAGTAACATTTTCGGTATATTTTTTACTTTAATGAATTTTGGTAGGTTTTTTTTTAACATATATCATTTACAAAAAAATGGACAAAAAAAAAAAAGAGTTCATTATGGGGTGGTTTGGCTAAATACAAAAAACTACTTCCCCTGTTCCATAATATTGGTTCCCTACAAAATTATATGCAATTTTCAAACTAAAAAATAACGCATCTACAAAATAATTTTTGAAATTTTTTTTTGCGCCGTTTAAAAGTTCACGATGAGATCTATCAAACAAGATCCATATTGCTAAACAAATTATGTTCATAAGTACATTATTTTTTAATTTAAAAATTGCACGTAGTTTTGTAGGGGACCAATATTATGGAACGGAGGGTGTAATTTTTTGGTTTTGTCCTTATTCAATTTTTTTTTTTGTATTTGTTAGTTTTCGGTCAATTTTTTGTAATTTCTTAGCTTGTCTCGACAAGAGGAATCTAAAAAGTATAAAATTATTAGCCAAACTTAAAGTTTTGTGAATAAAGACGAAAAATAAACCAAAAAACTAATTTTTTGCCATAATTTTTTGTCTTTATTAGCAAAACTTTAAGTTTGGTTAATAATTTTATATTTTGTAGATTCTTCTCATTAAGATAAACTAAGAAACCACAAAAAATGGACCAAAAACTAACAAATGCAAAAATAAATAAATAAATAAAGACAAAACCCAAGAACTAATTTTTGTATTTAGCCAAAGGAAGCCTATATGTTTATTTTGACAGGAATCAATTATTTATATCAGAAAAACAAAATTCTTATAATTACCAGATCAGAAGAGCAAGAGCTTGAACTGAGATGGTAATCATCAGAAAAACATCCGTTGACCATCCGCTCCGGTGAACGGCCGGCCGACTGCCGGCCTCGTGCACATTCCAATTCAGGTAGTGTCCCAGGCATCCAATGTATAGAACCCCCAAAAATTTTATTAAAGAAAAAAGAAAAGGAAAGGAGCATCATTGAATGAAGTTCTATTTATGGGAGAAATTAATTTGCACCCAAATTTTTTTCTTTTGTGGGTACTGAACAAGGAAAAAATGACGGGGCAAGGGTGAGGATGAGAAGGTGAAAGACCACCCATGAGAGAGAGAGAGAGAGAGATTCCCAATGGTTTTCTCTCTCTTCCCATGTGATGAAAGGTATGTAGGTTCGGTTCGTCCAACAGCGATGGGTGAAATTACTATTTACAGCGGAGTAATTAACTAAGGTGGGACCCACCACGGTCATGGAGCCAGAAATGCTACATACTCAAAAATGGTACCCAGAAATTACCAAATAAAATCTTTATTGCATATTTTTTTATAGACATATTAAAAGATATTTACACTCATTTTTAACGGACTTTATAGACAGGGCCGGCCCTAGGATTTGAGGTGCCCTAGGCCTAGCCAAAAAATTGTGCCCTTCAAGTACAACACCTAAATAATTTTTCGAGTAACAATCATTATACGAGAAAACCAAAACAATATAAAGTTCTACAAGCATTACATAATAATGGAAAAATTAAAACACGAAGTCTCTAGATACATATAACGCATGAGTATCACTTGAAAATTACGAGTGTTGCAATTTTAGAAGCAAAAGTATCAATTATACTTGGGCCTTTTTTATATTGTGATTTTTTTAAAATAAATTTTAGTTTTGGGCCTTTTTTAAAATTTTGGGCCACAATAATTTTTAGGTCTTTTTTAAACATTGGGCCACAATGTTGGGCTCTTTTGTCACTCCTAATGAATTTTTTTGTTTTATTTTGGTCCAAAAAGTGTTCTAGTCAAGCTCATAGGTATAAAATGGTGGGGTGCCCCAAAAATTGACCTTTTTTGTGGTGCCCTAGGCCCAGGCCTTGTGGGCCTTGGGCCTGGGCCGGCCCTGTTTATAGACCAACTAAAACGAAGGAGGGAGATACGTATTTTATTATCACTCCCCCATCAATGAAGTGTGGGACTTGAACTGAGTTTCCCGTTTTTAGCATTAATTATTAAAAATCAATTTCCTTTAACCTAAGGTTGCTAAAAGCTAATTTATTTTTCATCAGCTAAGGCCTAACTTGCTGAAAACCAATTTTTTTCTCACATTCTTTTCTGTTAAAAACAAATTATTAAAATCATATTAGGTTTTTTAGCAAATGGATGTTGGAGCCTCGGAGGTTTTAAAAACAAAAATAGTAGCAAACAGCCCTTTAGCAAATCCGCGGAGAGTGTTAAAATTATTTTGGTAGGAGTACTAATATTTTGTTGTTTAGCTTTGATCAAAATTTTCATTCATCACGAGCATAATAGATGACATTAACTTTATCATGTTCTAATCCTAAAATTTACTAATAAATCCAATGATTTTGGTAGGAGTACTAATATTTTGTTGTTTAACTTTGATCATGTTTTCCAAGGCAATAGATTATTTAATTTCTTTTTAGTTTTTTTGTTTATGTTGCCATGAGTAAAAATTTCCACGATTGTTTTTTTTGATAACTCGATATTTGATTGCATGGACGGACTGATTTGAACAATTAATTCCACAAATTTCTAAAAGCGATAATGTTTATCCTGAATCACAATAAAAAAATTTAAATAAAAAAAAATGAATTGGGATGGGTGGACTTCCAGGCCGGTGTGCACCCCTAGTTTGCACCCCCATTCACGGGCTTCGGCTATTGGACTTTTTCTTTTAATGGGCCAGGCAGGTCGAGTTCAGTCTTTAATCAAAATGTGTAGCGCAAGTCCAGACCATGAGTTAGGTCCATATGAGGTAATGGGTGGGCCAGTCTATCGGTGGCCTTTAAAACACTCCTGGAGTATAATTTTATTTTTCTTTGTTTGTTTGTCGTACAATGTAAATACTCCATAAATACTCATATGCCCTTTCAATTATAATGGTCCATGAAAGTTTAAATTTATTTTTAAAAACATAAATGTCATCCACACAATCACATTTGATGCTCATACAGTCCTATATTTTGCAAAATACTAAGAATTTTCTTTAATCTTTTGCAAAATAAAAATGGGCAAGATACCGACTGGGTTTATTTATTCCACAAAAATCACAACAATCTCTACAACCCTGATCAATACAATAAAGTTTTCGAAATGCGATGGCCTAAATTCAGTTTGATGGCTTCAGGTTGTGAGCATAGGAGGAAGGAACTCAGCTTTAGTCCCAAGAATCGGAGCTTTGGTATCCGGGAAGTGTTCCACTCCAGGCAGTTGAGTGATCTCTCCTTCTTCGGTAACTCCAACCGGGTAAGTAAGAAGGTGTCCGGGAAGGTCCTGGTCAAGTCTCTCGCTCGAGTAGAGGTCCCAATACTTGGATGCAACTTGGTTCACCTTTCGGATGCAATCCAAGCTCTCTGGGTATTGGAAGCAGTTGTCTAGCATGCCCAAGTGCTCGTACCACAACGACATCCTGAAACCGTGGATTTGACCCCTGGCCGGCTGCTGGTGCTGGGCTAGGTGGTGTGGTTGGTAGCCTCCCATGGCGATTTCTGAGTCCCTAGCACCGTCCATTGACCTTTGGTTGATGTTCGCAGATCCAATGATTATGTATTCGTCATCAACTGCAGAAGAAAAGAATTTGCAATGGCGTTAAGACTAGCAACAACTAAGAAGAATGGACATAGGCCCAACAAGTTATCAATTTTATCAAAAGCTTAAGCTTGTAGAAAATGGGCCGAACAATTACCAAGCTGTCGAATAGTTCTAAAAGAGAGCAACAACAAAATAACATGACACTAATTTCGGAGAATTAGACGAATGATCTGCAAAAAAGGGGTACATAGTATACACAATTGCTTACCTATCATCATCTTGGCATGGACATAGATCATGAACCTTCTGGCTTCCTGGGCTCTGCTGTAATCTGTATTCGGCTCGGGTGCCTCTGGAGGAATATACTCTCCACTCCTCTTAACCTCCCTATTTCCCAGGCAAAAGAATGTCAAGTAATCTTTAACGTTTGCCTCAATGCCCTTCGAACGTATTGCTTGAGCTATATCAGTATACATCATCTGCATAGTCCTTCTTTGCCAATCCAAAATAGCCTGAACGGATGAACTCTCCGGAACCCCCTCCGGCCACATTGGAACCACAACATACACAGTAAACCTCTCCCCTGCTTCAATCTTACTCACAATTTTCAAAGACAGTTCCTTTGGAATTAAGTGTAAAGCACCTATGTCTTCGTCCTTGATATCAGTTGAATGCCAGCCGAAACAGCTCCCCAGGAAGTACTGGTTTTCAATGTAAATAAAGTTCTTTGCTCGGCGAATCGCATTGATGTAGCCATCTTGTATGCTTCGGTCAATGATGTTGTCTTTTCCGCTGATAAGGCCAGCTCTAGCAGCATCTTCTGGTTTTTCTGGGAACCCAAAAGCGGCACCACCATCTATGGACCGGAAGAGTTGGACATGCCATATTTCAGGGTCTTCTGGGAACATAACGGGAGAAGGAGGAATGATTATGCTATCGAGTTCTCTTAACGGAAGAAGCAAATCCTTTCCACCTTGCTTCCTCCACCTTTGTTCGAAATTGAACAAAACATCCCAAGCAATAGGTCCTTCTAACCGCGAATGAATGTCATGCCAAGGTTCTCTTGGTCCGCCTTTCTCAATACTTGCACCGGGAAAATTAGGTTGATGGAAATCATTATGGTGGACAGTGTCCAAAGTCCGGAAAAGGGAATGAAACTGAGTGTCGTATCTCCCATCACACAAATCGATTCCACCAACAAAACTCACAATCCTCCTCTGGTTGGATCTTCCATTCGGCAGGGCGCTATCCACCACGACAATCTTTTGGTGATGAGTGAACATGGTGGAAATCTCCAAATCTTGAATGATGCTCCGCCCATCATCAGGGTTCCGTGGGCATAGAACACAGTTAACTTCACTACCTCTGAAAAATGCTTCGGTTTCTTCGTCATGAGTTTGCATCAGACCGTCCTTTTTCAGTAGCGGAACTGAAGTCCTATCGTCCCAAACAAGCATTAGAACCCTCACACCTTCATTAGCCTTTTTCTTCAAAAGATCCCCCAACGTTATACCACCCCCGGGCTTTGACCTTCTGGTGTCCCTCACGAGTGTGATTCCTGTAACCACCGACCACCCTGTTATGTAAATCAAGTGCTGTGCGTTAGAAATGGCATCAAATATATCCTCCCAGCACCGATGTGGCTCGTAGTATTTTCCGCCAGAAAGAGGAATTTTTGGAACAAAGTTATCCGGAACATGAGAATCTTGATAAAGAGTGACTTTGCATCCAATTCTCTGAGTGAAAAACGTGTAAGGGACACCAGGAAATTTCCCACTTTTAATCCCGCGAGACCAAGTACGCTCTTGAGTGACGTCAAAATACTGTAATTTCACGTGGAGTCTTGAATGCCCGTGGATGGGGTTGCGGTCTTTATCCAGAAGTCCAATCCATCTATCCACTTCTTCTCCATTGAGGAGGTCGCGGACAGGCAAGTAAGCTCTTCCGATGAGCGTTGCTCCTATGGGATTGTCCTCTTTGACGGAGAACACAACATTGGCAGCGGTATGAGCACAGTAAATGTGGAAAGACTCGTACCATCTGGGATTAGAGTGCTCTTCTAACAGCCTGGTTCGGCCAACTCTGGCTTTTTCTAAGTCTATGGTGGCGTAGAGAGATGAAGCAGTCTTTCTGAAGCCGACGGTTTCCTCTATCTTTTCTGAAACCTGTATGGTTAAAATACTCGTCAGTCAAAGAAAATCAACCAATGACAAAATAGAAATTTGTTCGCTATTACAAAGTTAACTGCAGATTAAGCTAGAATAAGGCAAAAAACGTTGTACATGTTCATTATGCACACCTATTGCTTCTTTTTACTAGTTACTCTAAAAGATAATTGGGTATATTTCGTGTTTCCAAATCGGGATACATATATCGTGTATTGTTTTCTTCATTGCATAAATCATATCGGGATTGCGTATCATAAGATGCAATTCAAAATAATTATACCCCATAATAAAAGCATTATATATGTGAACACATTTGGATAGTTCAACAAAAATCATAAAATCCATTTAGAAGGCAAAGAATCTCCTAGAGTGAGCACAATTGCTTAACATTCAGAAAATTGGATTCTTTCGAACAACAATCTAGAGGAAAGGACACTGAAACATTGAATTACCAACACGAAATGATGAACTATATGGTAACAAACACTCACGCGTTACAGACCAACAGCATGTGTCCCCCTTCCAGCCTTCCCCATTCTCAAACATTGTCATTACCAAAACTCAAATTAATCACTGAAATCTAAACTCGAGTCTGTGAGTTAAGGACATTAACGGTGAAAATTCACTTGCATTGCATCTGCATCTATTTCCGACGAAAAGTTCTGTGATTTTCTAGTTTCGAGTCTATAAACCGTTTACTTCTTGTGAAAAAATAAGCAAAAAATAAACATCAGCATTGTCAAAAAAAGGCTTGAGAAGAACTAAATATGTAGGGTTATCCACATGCATGTTTGAAACCAGCCTGAACCATAGAACGTTTGGAATGGGACTAGAACAAACTGAAAATAATTCTTCGATTCGGTTCTCTTATTCCTAGTATCTAGTTTACCAGAAGTTGATTCTACCTATAAGTTACCCTGAAATCCATAAGCAAATATCGCAATGTCCTTCATCCCAACTTCCGTACACACCTTATTCCATTTCAAGAGAAAGTAATAGACTAGGAAATAACTACTGCAGTAATACATAAAACTGGAAAATCTACATATTTTTTTTAATGAAATCGATTACTATTATGAAGCGGTTCCTTTCGAACCTACTTGGTTCTTTTTTTATATAAAGTCTGTGAAGCAAACTGTTGACGTTCTTAAGCACTTGGAATCGGAACCCAACTGTCTGATCGATTATCAAACAAAACTGCACACTCTTGCACCGGTCCAGATATGTCAAACTATTTCAACCAGTTCCATATTTTACACCTCCAAAACTAGGCTCTGAAGTTGGAATAAGTCACCATGGCTACACAATGTAGGCTGATAGTTGGGCACTCTTGAAAAATTGAACAATTACAATCAAACCTTCCAAAAGACTAGATTAGCAAGAGATATGATTCATTAGTCAAAGAGTCTTGACTCTTAAGACTAGGAACAGTGAAACTTAACAAAACTTCGAGCAGAATACTGAAAAGGACATTGAATCCATTCTATCAAGTCAATTTGGATGAAATTGGGTTAGAAAAATGCTCCAAAGCATGCCCCGAGGGAGACTTTGAGTAAAACATTAAGGCTACGTTTGGATCCTAAAGTTGTCGAGAGATTTACCAAAGGCCAAAAAATGACTGAAAACTGAAGAAATAAATCTAGCTCATTCAGTTTATAAGACTCGTTTCGGATTATCTTCATATCATCATATGCTAAAAGGCTCAGTGTACAACAGAACTATTTGCTGGGATCCTAGATATATACAGGTATATGTGAAGGGAAGATGAGAAGGAAAGGGATAAGTGAAGCGACTTTTTTTGCACTGTCACTTGGATTTCTTTTCTCCACCAAATCCTTCAAAAAACCTAACCAAACAAAGCCTAAGACAAATCATTTAGAAAAAACTGCTTCGAACACAGATGTCAGGATGTGTTCGGATCCATTTGATGTGTGAGTCCCATCCCATATGTATAATGTGAGAATGCAATCAAATTCAGAGGTTCACGACATAGATGCACTGTTTGTTTTTGATAGATCAAGCTCCAGAAACAAAACTCAGTTAATAAAGTAATCCACTTGTTGCTTACAAGCCAGAAAAATAACTCGAATACATATTGAATATTTCACCAAATACACAACAATGCAGTAATAAAAATATAATATCGATCTTAAAAGGAAAAAAAATCACCAAATCCCAAAAATACGCATAAAATCCCAAAATTATCCATCTTTGCAAAACTATCACTTAAAAGTCACTCTTTTTAATTTTTTGTCTATATTTTTATCCGGATTCTACTCTATTATTTGATGGACTTATTTTGGATGATTTTAAATTTGTGGGCCTGTTAAATAAAATAGTCAACAAATTTAGGAGCCTTAAGAGCGACTGCAGCCCTGCATCAGACTCAGAACCAAATTCAAAATTTGGGTAAAAACCCCCAAAAACCCATCTCCAGTCCTTGCATCAAACCCATACCAAATTGAGTTTTACTCAAATTTTTACCCAAATCAATGGAGAACCAAATCCTTACCTAAATACCAAACAACTAGTTTTGAGTGGTCAGCGGTGGCAGCAGGTGGTGGTGAGCGACGGTGGAGGTGGTGGAAACAAGCGTTGGAGGTCGGCAGTGGCAGGTGGGTCGTCAAGCAGCGGTGAAGGTCATAGCAGCAGGTGGGTCGTCAAGGTGTGCTCTGACTGGGTTAGATCTGCGATTTAAGTCGCCATCTCTCTCTCTCTCTCTCTCTCTCTCTCTCTCTCTGGAGCATGGCTCGCCCTGGGTTTGGAATCAACAGATCGGGATTTGGGTGTGCTCTGACTGGGTTAGGTTTAGGTCAGACGGCGGTGGTGGTGGTCTACGGTGATGGAGGCTGACGATGGGCGGTAGGGGGCAGAAGTGGCTTGACGATGGGCGTTGATGGTGAGTAAAATTATTTTTGATTTTTTTTAAAGCCAAATTTGAGTAAAAATCAGTTTGAGGACTGGAATGCCTCTACCCAAATCAAGCGTTTTACTCAAATTTAAGTGAAAAATTGGTTCTGAGTTTGATTCAAGGCTGGAGTTGCTCCACATGATCCGTATGATATTCCATCCTAACCAAATTAAACCAACCCGAATCTTAATTCTCAAATCAATTGAGGTCGGCTATATGGAGAGTTCCATATTCAAACTCACGAGATGATCCATACGAATCAATTTCTCCATTGAGCTCGGGGAGGGGTCTAAACTAGAGAGAGAAAGTTTTTTACCTTGTGGAAGAATTTGCTCCCAAACCCATTGTGGATCTTATCCACTTCATAGACTGTGACGTGGAGAGTGCCATGGAGCTGAATGTGCGCCATTTTGGTCTCTGAAAACGTAATTCAAACCTCAGTACAAGTGATTCATGTTCGGGATAACGCCCCCACGAATCTTGCAAAATAGAGCGACAGAAATCGCAAAACAGAAAAAGTTCGAAATAAACAGGAAAGGAAAAAAGAAAAAGAAAAGAAGATTCAAATAAACGTAGAAATTGATTCACAGACCTTTGAATGAGCAGCAGCTGCAGAAGTTGTGAAGAATACCCAGAGAGAGGATCCGGACGATTAATAAGACTATTTCATTGCTTATGTACAATATATAGATTTAGATATACGGATTAGATGTGTTTATATACAAAAATTGTAGGTGAAGTTTTTTGCAGGGGAGGGAGGGAAAGGCATTAGCTACAGCTTTTTACTTCTTTGGTTTTAGCTCAAAAGTAAACGACGGTCAAGATATCATTTTGCCCTTTCGTTTTAGTTTTCAATGACCCATTTTTTAAATTATTATTCAGTTATTACTCTTATTTTTATTTTTTTCTCTGTCTCTCTCTCATCATTAATATCTTTTTTTTAATTATTATCCATAATTCTCCCTCTAATCATTACAAAAACCAAAACTCAAACCAAACACAACATTTAAGTTAATGGGTTTGTTAAGTTTACGACGTTTGGAGAACAAGTTATTTCCACCGGCGGTGGATAAAAACGTTTTCTCCAAATCAATTATATCAGTGTGTGTGATTGTGTACTACATAATCACATTGATTACACAATCACACGGACCGCTATGATTGATTTGAAGGAAACATTTGTTTCTGGCGGCAGTGGAAGCAATGTTTTCTCCTGGTACAGTACATGAAAATTTTTCCATAAATACACTCAGAAAATGCATCCAACGGATGAAAACCACCCGACACTATGTACCGGATGAATTTCACCCATTAGATTCATTTTCTAGGTGAATTTATGGAAAACTTTTTGTGTACTTTTTCCTTAATTTACTGTTGTATGGTCAACCAGGAGGTTTTTCTTCGTCACGGATATCTCCCTCATGTACGAGAAAATAACTAAATTTTTTGTGATTCTAATGTGCGTTTAACGAATGTCCCAAATCGACAATTAGTTGTCCACATGCGAGATGGAATGGACCAGAAGTGACTTATACAAAAAAAAAGGGGTAAATTACACTGACCTCCCCTGAGGTTTCTGACTTGTACACTGATCACTCCTACTTTATCTAAAATAGCACTGACCTCCCCTGAGTTTTAGTATCAAAAACACCTTCAACAGTACCGACGGCGCCGGGGACCCCCTTGTGGCTCCCCAATGGTCGATCCGAGCCGTCCGTTCATTCTAAAATCGAATTCCGAGTGGGTTGTGCAAGAATCACCTCAATCGAATAGTCATAAGTGCTCGATCCAAAATTTTTGAACGAAATGGGGTGATTTTGGATTGAGCACTTAGGACCGTCCGATTGAGGTGATTCCCACATAGACCCACTCGGAATTCGATTCTAAAATGAATGGACGGCTTGGATCGACCGTTGGGGACCCACAAGGGGGTCCCTGATGCCGTCGGTACTTTTGAATGGTGCTTTTGATACTAAAATATAAAATTCAGGGGAGGTCAGTGCTATTTTAGATAAAGTAGGGGTGGTCAGTGTATAAGTCAGAAACCTCAGGGAAGGTCAGTGTAATTTACCCTAAAAAAATTATTGTTAATAAGAATACTAGAAAGTGATAAAAACAATATCAACACGTACTCATATATTTTGAATGAAAATGGCTTTTCTTTTACCCTGTGGAAGTGTTATTCCGATCAAAAGGGTAAAATCGATTAATAACCCTAATTGTTACTCGTTTTTTTGGAGAGCTATTTTTTGCTCGTTGAAACAGCTATTTTGGTTAGAAATGATAAATTTATTATTTTTTAGGCCAAAAAAATTGAGAATGGAGAACTTTTTATTATTCCCTTGTATTACAAAAAAAAATGGTGAATATTGCCAATGTAAGCCACTTATGGCTAATTCCTTCAAATGTTTGGTCGAACTGTTGATGCCTGAGTATCACTAAAATGAACATTGAAATCACAAGGGGTCTATAGTCAATGGTTATAAACGAAGGGGGTATCTATCATTTGAAAAACAAAAAACTATGGGTACAATAATTTGGTGTACACTAAATGTAGTCCGCTTTTGTGGGATGCATTTTGGAGTCTCACACAATTGATTGGAGCTACTCAATATTTTTAAAACACATTTGTAAGTGCCACTATAAAAAATTAGCTCATTTTAACATCGGTAAAACCTCGATCAATTCTACGCCCAATTTAATAATAGTTAATTGGGCAAGTAATCGATCGAGGCCTTACCGATGTTAAAATGAACTATTTTTTTACAAATGCCCTTAAAAAGTGTTTTAAGAATATTGAGCGGCTCTGATTGTTTATATTTTTGGGTTCTACAGAAGCAGTGTTTATTTGGTATATACTAAAATGTTGTACCCCTAGCAGGACTATTTGGATAAATATCATGGGTGTCAGTGAAATTTACCCGTACGTAAAATGAAGAAGCAGCAATGCTACTGAATCTGAATTCTACATCCACATCTACATCTACAATAAAATACAGTAGTTTATAAAAAAAAGGATCAGATCTCTGCAGTGAGATATCTTGGTTGTGTTTGGTTTGAATTTTGAGTTTTCGTTTTGTAATGATTAGAGAAAGAAATAGTGTTAATAATTAAAAAATAAGTATTAATGATTGAAGAAAATAATATTTAAAAATAAGAGAAATAATTGAATAATAATTAGGAAAAGTGCTTCTTAAAAATCAAAACCAACAACTTGTATATGTTTAAAGGAATTTCACCCGATCCAACAGTGGAGTCATCATCCAGGCTGGCTTTGGTACAATTGTTTATTTTCTGTTCCATCTTTTGTTTCTTTCCAGTCGGATATTCACATTTCATACCAGTGAATATGCTACTCCAGTATTTCTTTCAAGATAAGGTAAGAAATTAGGAAGAGCAAAATAATTAGCGCGAGTATAAAAGCGTCTTTCAAAAATATTTTGAACTATTGAAATTAGGAAGAGCAATAATTGAGAGCGTGAACTTAAGGCAGAAATTAATAACGCAGGCAAAGGTTATTTCTGGAGAATTATGCAACTTAGGTCAAAACTATGCCAGGAAACGAAGTGGGCAAACTATGATAGATAAACTTTAGTTGGATGATCTTTAAAATAAAAATAAATAAAATATCTAGTCATTCAAGTCCTTATAGAATAGGTTTTATTAGGGCTGCACCAAAAAACCGGTGAACCGTGAATCCGATCCGGACCGAACCGATCCGTGTGTTTTGGATTTTACCGCGATTAATTTGGGACCCTGACACCTGACAAAAAATAGTAAATCAGAATAACTCATGGTCCCATTACCTAATTTTGATTTCGAAACCGTGGATTAACCGATCCGGACCATGAGATTTTTATTATATATAATTTTTTTAAATATATATATATATATATATATATATCTATATACACACACATAATTTTACACAAACTTCTACTACACAGATTAGGGGTAAACTGTGATCTCTTTCAAAACTTGGATGTGTATTTTTATTGATGACCCATTAGTGTGAGATTCCAACGAAGATATTTTCTCTAATTAGCTACTTTTGTTCTTTTTACTTTTGATTTCCTATTGTTTCAGTTGATGTGTTAGTTTTCAAAATAGAATTAACAGAATCTAACTACTGTCTTTGAAACTTGTAGTGTCCTTAGTATTTATAGAGTTGGAATAATGTACTTTGGGATGCTTCTTGATTTATTTTTATGCCAAATTACAACTACCGTAAATAATAATGTCTTATATAACATGTAATCCGAGGATAAAATCGGAACCGATCCGTGACTCGCGGATCGGATTGGAACCGAACCGTGAGACTTTTGGTCCGGACACGGATTGTATTTTCTAAAAACCATGACTCGCGGATTAGGATTGGATTTATGCCAATCCGATCCGATCCGGACCGTGTACACCCCTAGGTTTTATACTCCAAATGTCCGATATTGTTTGTTCACTGCGAAAAATGTCTAATTTTCCGATAAACGAATAAAGTACATGTGTAATATTTCAATCTTCTTGACACCAAATTAAAAAACTAATTGAGATATTTAATCTGATGCCAATAAAGTTTTAAAAAATTATGCGCAAAAATATTTACTTTGATTAAACATGTCTTTTCACAATAGACAAGATGGAATGAGTGAATTAAAGACAAGGGTGTTCCACTAACAAAAAATATTTTTTTCTAAAAATCAAAACAGGTCATTCTCTTATAATACATTACATAAAAAAGCGTAAAAAGTCAATTTATTTAAAAAATTGTCTTCCCATTTTTTCAAAAAAATTTAGCACCTAAGTACTAAAATCATGATTTTTTAAATCAAAAAATAAAGTGATTCTGTGTATTATTTTTTTGATTTTTTTTTCACCAAAACGATTGTCGAATGCTACTAAGATCGCTTTATTTGTTTCCGCTTTTGAAAGATTTTAAAGACCTATATGTCTTAAAAATAGATATTTCAAATCAAAAATGAAGTGGTCACCAGTATGGTTTTTGATTTTTTCACTCAAATTAAAATCTTTCTTGTGTACTTTAATTTGGTTCGAAAAAATTGAAAAACGATACACAAAACCACTTCATTTTATGATTTGAAATATCATGATTTTAGCACTTGGGTGCTAAAATCTTTTGAAAAACTGGGCCTTATTACAGTGGCTTTTTGGATATAAAGGCAATGAGAATTGGCTGAATTGCGATCACCGATTGCCATGTGTCACGAGAAATATTATTATCCTTATCCTTATCGTTGCATTAATGTAACATCAGGCAAATAAAACGTGCCACCAGGGATTTTTTTTCTCCATAATTGCATAAGGGCTTGCCAGCAGATCATCCAATCCGCTCAATCCGATCCATCTATTAACCCATCTGTGAATATTTGGCTCGGTTCCGGATTGAAAATTTCTTATCTAGCGGTTCCGGATCGAATCGGCTCGATCCGCTCAATAATCCTTCTTTAATCTCTCAAATCCACCAATTAGAACTGATTCGTAACCGATCCGTGAATGTTTGATTTGGTTCTGGATTTTAAAAATCATAATCCACTCTGAGCGGATCGAATTAGATCCGGATCTGATCTGTCCAAATCCGATCCATGGACACTGCTTGCAACCTTGGATTGGTCGGTAGAAAGTTGTCCACCCAGCCGTAGGGCCAGTCCGCCGACCAGAAGATAATAACCTGGTAGGTGACGGCCAATCCATTGCGACCAAACGCACTTAACGGCGTGAGTTGACTTGCGAATGAAGTTTTTAGCCTTAAAGCGGCAAACTTGGCTTTTGGATTTTGGTTGGTGGAATTCACTTAACTTCGTGAACGACTCGAAAGATTAAAAACGGCAAATTAAACTAAGGCGTAGTCTAGGGATCATAAATACCACAACTAAGGCTAAACCGTTCGACTCTAGATAACCGGCTCGGGACACCATTAGATGCTCGCAAACGGAAGATTTAGAGATTAAAACCATTTGACTAGAAAATGTGTTTCACAAAGATTAGGATTCTTGTGCCATTAGACAAACATTTTGATTGACATTGCCCTAAGCATCACACATGCCAAGTGGTCAAGCCCTTGGCTATGTGAGATCAAAGAGATTAACAAATCCAAATTTTTATACATAAAATTAATCCTAACTCTTTGATCAACAGGAAGTGTTTGCTTTTGAGATGAGAGAATCGGATTAATTCCGAAGTCACTGAAATGTTAATCACCTCATGACCAAGCCCACTTAACTACTCACACATTATGCTTGAAAACAAATCTAGAATTTTGAAGAAAACTAATAACATGCTTAACAACTCTAAAAATTGATTTTTAATGAAGATCCTAGGTTAGCCTATAATATTAGTACTTGAGAAATTAGCTAACAAGGTTTGGAACAAGGATTTTTAATGGAAAATGACTAGAGAAACATGGAAATGAGAAACTTGAACAAGAACGAAAATAAACTAGATAGATAGAACAATATAAATATGAGCTTCAACATTAATAAACGACAAATTAACGGGAGAAGTAAACTTACATGAGAGTTCTAGAGAGATAAAACTTCAAAATCCTCCAATGGACGAGCTAAACTAAAACTAAAATGAAAGAGTAAGAAGTAGTTAATTATGGGAGAGAAGGAGAGAGGTGAGGCCCCCATATAGTCTTTCCCTTCTCTCTCTACAAAATATCCAATAAAGTCCTCACAACAACTAAGAGTTTCCATTAATAGAAAGTGAATAAAGTGCAGAAAAATTGGTTCGGAGCACTTTTGGACCGGTCCGCACTATTCTGTGACCTGGCCCGAATCGTCTCTGAAATTTTTGGGCAATTTCGATCGGGTTCAGAATAATTTAATTCCGGGCCCTAATCGCCCTAATACTATTTTTTTACCTAACTTCGCAAGACGCTTCCTTCATCCGAACTCGGAATGAGATGATTCTTGAACCGTTGGAAAGCTCTATGAGTCTACTTTCCAACCCAATTGACCTCATATTCATAGATTTTGTATCTTGAAAGTAATGAGCCTTTTTCTATCTGTTGGTCAAATTTTCTCGAGGCTCATAATTCCAAATGTCTTGTTCTTTTGTTCCGGGCCTTCCTTGAACCTTCCAAAGCTTCTTGAATCGACTTCTAAGCTTCGGCGATTGTCCTCCACGGCATTGCGGGACCTTAGGTACTTCTAGATACAACCGGGGGTTATTTGGAGTTTTGGACACACCTTTTAACTCCAATTTTCTGAAACTCTTCAAAAACACAACTCGAGCAAAATTAATCGTATAAAAGTACAAAATGCACATGTGTGTGATCACAACGAGCGAGATAAGCCCGGATAGATACAACATTAAGGGCTTATCAGACACCCCTAAATTGCGTAATGCAGGGGCAATTTTACTGAGGAATAAGAGGGTTCAAAATGGACCCTCAAAAAAACAAATTTACTTTCTTTTCTGTTTATACTTTATAGGTGTAATATTTGTTTGCTAGTATTTATTTATTTTTTTTTGGAACAAACAGAAACCCATATTCATAAAAATTAAAACAAAGGACGCTCCCAGTCAACAAGGACGCTACCGCACCGGGTCACGCGCAATTTGATGTCCTTCCATGTTCAACATGGATCAAGTCCCCGTTTTTGTTTTGATTAGAAATAGTATTGAATTGAAGTTGTATAAATCCAAGCAAACAAAATTTTATAAAAAGTTTCGTATAGGGATGAGATCCTTTCTAGTAGGACAGTCCAAATGTGTCCTTTTGAGGATCCTTCTCCAGTCCATGTTTTTTTTTTGAAAAGCAAAAAATTTATTAATCTCAGGGAAGTACAAAGATTAAAGGGGAAGGAGCAAAGCGGCATCAAAATTGGGAGAACAACAACCCGCTAAAAGATCATAGCCACTTCAAACCCCAAGAGAGAAAGTTGGCAAGACACCAACTATATACAATGAAACAAATAGACAGGAAAAAGAAGAGATGCAAGTGCACTATGCTTTTTAGCCTAAAGATAAAGTCATTCATCAAGAAGCTGTTATCACCAATCTTAGATTTAACCTTTAAGTACTCATCGAGAACATTGACCATGCCAAAAATTATGTTGTCCTGATATCGAATGAAGTGAAAACTTACTATCTTAGAACAAAAAAATTTGTAACTTTGAATTGGAATCCATTTATCCCATTTTATTTCCAGAATGTGTTATTTAGATAAAGAGGTAGAAGAAATTTTATTAAATAAAACCGTAGGCCAAAACCGGTAAACAAAAACCACGGCCGTGAAATTGCCGGCCACACCTACAAAACAAACGGCCGGCCAAAACCGTCTACAAAATTAACAAAACAATAAAAAGAAAAAGAAAAAATGGCAAGAAAACGAAGAACCCTAGAGCAAGTCGCCGAAGTTGTCACCCGCTGCCTCTGTCTTCAAAATATTATTTTATATGATTTGATTTGAAATCATATAAAACAATATTCTTTAAACTTAATTTTTAACGTGATTAATATTCCCAAAAAGCTCTAAACATTCAACGATTATCGTTATTAACGGGGACTCAAATAAAAAGGACCTACAAAATGGCATAACTAGAGGGTCCAATCCAAATTCACACACCCAAGAGGGTCTCGTGATCCAAGATTGGGTCTTGGAGTGGGGACCCTGCAAGCGTGCTCATGACGATCACAAGAATCATGTGCCCTAAAAGAGGGAGATCTGACGAGAGTTATGCTCCAAATGAACTATTGACCAAACTTTGTTGCACCTTGAGAGAGAGAACAAAAAAAAAAACCTTGTTGCCCCAATTTGAGTACTTATATTAAGTAATTCCGGGGTATCACGTTGCGTTGCTAACGTGATACGCTTAATCATTTACATAACGATCTACAAATCATTCGACAGGAACAATTATCACATACATAATTTGATGAGAATCTTTCATTTGTTGGGAGTACCACATGATACCATGGAGTACCTAATAATTAGGTGAGGTTTGGTTAAATAAGTTGGCTTAACTTTTTTTTTCGTCTTTATTTGATTTTTTTTTGCGTTTATTAGTTTTGCATCGATTTTTTGAGTATTATTGGTTTGTCTCGACGAGAGGAGTATAAAAAGGTAAGAGATTATGATTATATCCCTCAATTTTTTGAATAAGATTGAAAAAAGTGTAAAAAAAACTGACTTTTTCGCTTATTTTTGTCTTTATTCAAAAAAATTAAGTTTCGATCATAATTTTTTACTATTTTGATTCCTCTCATCGAGATGAACGAATAATACAAAAAAGTTGATGCAAAACTAAAAAATGCGAAAAAATAAGTCAACTAACTTTTTAGGCCAAACCTCACCTTAGTCAAAAGGAGAGTGATTTCCATACCCCCAAAATTGTTATCCACGCCCTATTTTTTTTTGTCTTTTAGTGAAATTTTTTATGTGTAGAATTTTCATTAAAAGGCAAAAAATATTGTGAATATTAATTTGGGGGTGTGAATATCAATTACTCCCGCCATTTTCTACAACAGGTTCATCTATTGGGGTTCAATTTAAAACATTTTTTTAAGAGTTATTAACAGAAATCAACTCATTCAAATATCGGTAAGGGCTTGATCGATTTTTGTCCTTGAATTTAATAGGATAAAAATGAACGACTTGATGGAGCATGTATCCGAATGAGCTGACTTTTGTGCAAAAGCCATAAGATAATATTTTAAATAAATGAAACAACTCCGATTATTAATATGGAACCTTGAAAATGACTATCTCAAAGATGATGTAAATTTGGTGTACACCAAATTGGTGTACCTTAATTGGACCAAATTAACAAACCCCACCTTTACTCGAAGCATAAAAAAGTCACCTTCTCTCATCTACACTCAAATCTTCCTTATTTTGAGGGCCGGTCGGTGGCATTATATATGACATTATAACCTTACCTGCTTGTGTGCTCATATGAACTCTCTCCCCAATTTTTGTCTCCAAGAGTGTGACCTCAACTAATGGACTATTTTCACATTTTCTTCTTGATTTACCTATTTGAAAAGGCCACGATTGAGCCAGAATATTGGATGTCGTTATTGACTGGTTGATGCATTGTTAATAGCCATGTCCACCGCCCATGTGAAACCACGTGTATTAGGTTTTAAGGGGAGGAAAAAAGGATCACAGGAATCTGGGCTAATACATGTGGTTTCACATTGGCTAAATACAAAAAAACTAGTTTTTTGGTTTTTGGATTTTGTTTTTATTCAATTTTTTTTTTGTATTTTTTAGTTTTTGGTCGATTTTTTGTGGTTTCTTGGTTTGTCTCGACGAGAGGAATCTAAAAGGTATTAAATTATTAACCAAACTTAAAATTTTGTGAATAAAGATGAAAAATTATGGCAAAAAATCGGTTTTTTGGTTTATTTTTCGTCTTTATTTACAAAACTTTAAGTTTGACTAATAATTTTATACTTTTTAAATTCCTCTCGTCGAGAAAAGCCAAGAAACCACAGAAAATTGACCAAAAACTAACAAATGCAAAAAAAATTTGAATAAGGACAAAACTAAAACCAAAAACCAAAAACTTTTAGATTTAAATTAAACCACCCCTAAAGAAACAAGGCTTCACTCATCGTAGAGGCCCAGGGGTGTTCCAATTAACTTGTTTTGTTTTAAAAACTGCCTCGATTTTTTGTGTTACGATGTATTGTGAGAGGATGGCGACTGCCCCCGCCAGAAAAAACAGTTTTTTGAAAAAACTAAGTTAGTGGAATACCCCTAATTAATGACTTTGAGTCCAACGTAAGTTGTTCGATATTCCTAGGTTCCTTATTTTGTTTTTTTCCTTTCTTTTTTTTTTTTTTTGTCGGTTATAAATTTTGGATCGGGATATTCCTGGATGCCTGAATGGTGATCGTATCCAATGTAGGAGAATCTTTTAACGCCATTTCCTTTAGTTTTCTTAGACCAAGAAAGGTACCTTAATTAACACACGAGTAGGGGAAGCTGATCCGTTGTCCCGAACTCCCTATCCTAATTTCCGAACTGTCCATCCATCCAAGTTAATTAACTTGAACCGGATTCCATCTCACCAAATAAATCTAAAGCCCAAACACGTTAATCAAGAACTGGTAATCACCAACGATGGCGCCGATGGGCCTAAAATACTGGAAGAGGGACAGCTTTCGGGACATCAGATCTGCAACCCATGTAGGGTAGCAATAAAAACCGAAAGAATTGATTAACCAGTCTGAACCGAAATGAACCGTATATTTTGGTATGGATCCGTGAATTAACTGCTCCCAGGTTTAAAAGGTTGAAAAAAACTAACGATTCCCTTCTGCTAATTAATTAAGTGAAAGATGGACTCTTGATGTGACTATGAGAGAAAGAAAAGGACTTGCAAAAGATCCTCAATTGTGAGAAAATGACGCATGAGGACCACAAACTATCGATTTGAAATACTCTCTCCGTTCCAAAATAAGTGTCTCTTTTGGGATTATGTGCATTTTTAACGGCTTATATCTTTTAATTTATAATAATTTTTATGATTTTGAAAATTTTGTATAATAGAATTAATTATGATCTATCAAACAAGATCCCTAATGCATATTTTTTGAAGTTCACGTTAAAAGATATAAGCCATTGAAAATGCACGCAATTCCAAAATGGACACTTATTTTGGAACGGAGGGAGTACCAAAAGAACCCTTCTATTGGGACCGACGGAATAGTACCGATGGGGGATGCCGCCGCCGACGTTGCCAGCGCCGTTAATGGTACGGCAGATGTCGGAAGCCGTTGATCATTCTCGGAATCAGTACTGGAAATCCAAGTAGGCGAGTAAGAATCAGCTGATGAGCCGATCTAATCACCCCATTTCATTCAAAAAAATTTTAATGAAATGGGGCGATTTTTGATCGAGCTCATACAACCTGCCCTGATTGCCTCGATTCCCCGCTAAGCAAATTTCACTCGAAATTTGATTCTCGAGAACCCATCAACGCTTCTGACAAATTGCTTAGTATTCACAATCTGCCGGCGACGCCGTTTGCATTCCCCATTGGTACCATCTCGTCTGTGCACGTATCTTTACTGGTACCAAAATGACGTATATGAGAGATTGGGGTGGAGATAGCCCACAAGTTTGGCCCAATCCGACAAATTAAAGAGCCACTTCCCGCAGCTAGGCTTAGGGGGTGTTCCATTAATAAAAAACAGTTTTTTTTCAAAAATTAAGACATGTCATTCTCTCACAATACGTCATATAAAAAATCGTGAAAAACTAGTTTTCCTAAAAACCAACTTAGTGGAACACCCGCTTAATGGGCAGCAAGATAATCAATCACTTATGGGACTGGCAATCATGGGGGACTTCAAATGGAAATCCTTGTGTTGGTACGTTGTTCGGTCCATTTCTCCATGATTAATTGTTCATACCAAATTTTATTATTCTCAGTTCTTATTTCTCAAAGTTCTACGTACAAATTATCGCATGTGGATCTATTATTTACGTCTCTCTTCAAATCATCTCATTACATATGTTTAACACTTATTGCCGGACGTTAAAAGTTATAGATTTTGTTTTTTTATTCTCCCTCGAACAAAAAGTGAAAACATGAGAGCACTTGTCTGTGACAATTGTTTTGGGTAATACGAATATAATTAGGTGTGGAACCGCGAACCAAGTGCTGATTCACGAATTGATTTGGTTCCATAGCAGGACTTTTGATCCTGACACGACATCAATTTCTTGGAACTGTAAAAATACGATGGGTACTCCAATTTATGAGAAATCAAGTTCTCATCAATTTCGAATTCGAACTGTAAGACTGTGTGCAGCCCTAAAACAAATGCCCCAACAAAAAGGGGCAGAGTCATATTTTGTTTGAATACTTGGTCCTATATTATGTACAAAACACTCTGCAATCCAAATTATTTACAATTGAATATCTAATACACTAGCTCAAAACAAGATAAATATTTTAATTATTACTCTTAGAAAATTAAAGAGAAAAAAAGAGTATCTATCGGTATCGTTGCAGTGAATTTCTCTCAAAACGACAATCAACTTTTACCTCCAAAAATAAAAACTTATGTTTAAAAAGATCCGTGCAAACGTATTAGCCAGAGCTACATAATTTCTTAGTATTTATGCTCCGATTTGATTTCACTTGGCTCAAAATATAAAAATTTGCTGATAAAACAAAAACATTTCATGTAATTTTGTATTTTTTAGATCTCATTATACACACTCGTATATGAATTTTTTTTTTTCAATATATGACTGACTGATAGAGCTAATAGAATTAAGTTAATTTTTGAACAACCTATCAAAAAAAATTTGGAGCTGCCACTGATGTGGTGATAGATCTAGAAATTACAAACTTCCAAACCTAAGATTTGCTACCCCAGTTGCCGACACTTCCCTCCGTCCATATTGTTTAGCTTTTCTGGCTTATTACTTGTGAAGCTAGCTTTTCTGACTTCAGTTTGGGGTTTTTTTAAGCTTATTTTTTTTTTATCGGCATTTTATTTTTAAAGCTTATTTGAGGTTGTAAAAGCGCGTTTTACAAGAAAGCACTTATTTCAAAAGTGTTTCTTTAGAATGATTAAGGTTAATCTAAAGACATTTTGAATAACAAACTATTCTACAACTTATCTAACAAACAGTTTAAACTTTTATTTCAGCTTATAAAGAGCTGCATCAAACACATCTATCTTCAACTTAAGTTTTTTAGAATATTCAAAATAATTATAATCTAATAATCTTACCTCATAATTTTAAAGAACGGGGCTATAGTTACCCAAGGAGCTTCTTTAACCACCATCATTGAGACTAATGATGGCCGCAGGCCCTTTTCCTCTTTCTGTTAAGGAGCCTTGTGCCATATATACTACTCCCTCCGTCTCTTTTTAAGTGAAAGAGATGATAGAGAGAGACGTTTTGAATACTCCACAGAAAGGCTGTTAGCTAGCTTTGTGTTCTTTGCCAAAAACAAAACTCCGTGTAATTCTGGACAATGTCAAGGGAGACAATTTGAATATAAAACGGCGATCTCCCCACATTCGACGCGGAAAGCGCACAAACAGCCATACAATGGTTGCCATTTGATGAATTTACAGAGGCAAGAGAAAGGAAGACATGTCGGGGCTGATGTCGTTGGCTACCCGAAGTATGTGTTCGATGTTGGTTACAGGGTAGTGCTGTAAAAGTTTCAAGTTGGCTATAAAATCGCCACTCAGCAATCTGCTCTTCACACAAAGTAGCATTGCACAGCATACCCTCAAAAGCATATCCTGCACAAACAGCTCCAAATAGATCAGGCACCATATAAATTCGTTCTATTTCCTGAATCACATCTTACTCTGAGAGAGAGAGAGAGAGAGAGAGAGGGAGAGAGAACCTGCACTCCAAAGGGGTTGCTCAAAAGGGTATCCCAAATCCTTAAGACAGAAGGAAAATCGAATTCCTGAGTAAGTAGCAATGTGATCCACCTGAATGCATAGAACTGTGGGTTGACCTGCTAAGAAGAACATCAAAGTCATCTGTTAGCTGTAAAAGAATATAACTAGAGCCATGTTGCCCAATCGCGAGCAGATAGAGAGTAGTTGGCTTGAGCCAAATCATGAGGAGATGCATTTTTGACAGATCTTGCTAACTTATAGCTTTTGCAATGTATGAAAAAGGTTAGGGGAATGCTCCAAGGACACAGAACATATCCTTATCATAGTGTAGGGTAATATAAACCCATGACAGTCATTTTAACCTTTCCTTGGCTGGCAACAGCATGCCAAATTATAGAGGAATTTTTCAGTGTCGAGCGGGCACCAGCTAGCACTGCCTCGTGGTGCCCATTAGCTCATCCGGGCCGTCCATCTGTGTTTTGGACGGCCTGGATGAGCTGATAGGCATCAAGTGGTAGTGCCAGCTGGTGCCACTCCGCAATGAATTTTTTTTCCAACTTATATGAGTATGTTGTGAGTGTTGCGTGCTGGTGGAGAGAGAGAGAGAGATTTGAACATCAATAAATGCTTTTACCGCACCTTGGTTGTGTACTCAAGATGCCGCCACAGCTCCTCATCGTTGACTTTCAGTAACTCTGACAAGCGAGAAAGGGTAGAATGAATACCCACTGCACTATTATCCAGATGTTGACAGAAGTGATCAACTGAATCACTTAGAAGTCGAACGAAACAGGAAAAACTATCGGCTTCCGCATGTGCCTGCATAAAATGAAACAAAAATACAATTGCGTTCAAATTAGCCCTCAGAACTGCTCGCTTTAACAATAAGCTTCAAGATTTTAGCAAAGTTGGCAAATTTTCAACCATTAAGGCCTGAAATGAATGAACAAACTTCTCCTAAAATGGATCCAAAACATTTCATAGATGTCCTAAATGGCTATACATAAATGGCATAGGCGCAGAAAAACATTACAAAATACAAACAATTAAACAGGCTTTGTTTGCATATATTCTTACAGCATTTTGTTCATCAGGGTCCGTGCTAAAAATGTAGTATATTGGCGCCAAAACCTCGTTCATGCCTTGGACATAACGGATTTCAGGATTTAGTTTCGCAAAAAGGAGAAGAATATTTCTCATTGCCTCCTGTACAAAGAAATGGAGCAACCATCATGTCCAGCCAATCAGAACCATCACAAGAGATGAAAAGATGGGAAGACAAACGGCAGGGCAACCCTCTGAAACGCCGGAGACTAAAACCCAATATACAAACTTAAGGCTGTGTTTTGGGCCTTGGATTTGAGGAGGGATTGGAAAAGTGGAAAGAATCGGAAGGGAAAAAATTGGTGGAAATGGATATGCGTAAAACATATCCATTCCTTCTCTTTTCCACCTTCAATTCCTTTGATTAAACCAAGGTCCAAACAAAGCCTACCGAAATTGTCCAGTCATACAAACAAAAAAAGGATGAAACTTGTACCCTCTTTTTCCTACTCAATGATGATTCCCCTGAGAAAAATTTCATATCCGGGTGAGTGCGTTGCAAATCACGATCAATCTGCTCTGCAATCTCTGTGAACTGGAAACAAATACATTGATTATGAAGAGCAATTGTCCTGTATTAACATAAGAATAACAGTTGTCACCTCAAGATGGAGAATTTCTTTACCTGAAAAAATTGGTGCCAAACACTAGCCTTACCATTGTTGAGAGGGTGATCCTCATTAGAAACGTTCTGTCGCTCAAGCGGTCCTTTAACACCAGTGTCAGCACACTGCTCATTAGAATCCGGTGCTTCATTGTTTCTCCTCGAGATCTCGGACTGTCTAGATTGAAACATTAAATTAAAAGCAACCAGAAAGTGGTGATTTACTTATTAAGGAATGTGGGTGAAAAATTCAGAAGCCACAAAATTATAGGTACATCATCTCTATGAAAAATGTCATCTTCAAAATCATCTTACAGGACTCAAGAGAAGCTCCTCTTTTAGCTTTGCGTACTTTGATCGATTTTCGTCTAGCTCTTTCTGCCATAAGTCACGAGAAGCAGGTAAATAACCCAAGAGCAGCTGCGAGAGTGAATCAGACAAACGGTAGTAAGTGCGTTTAACTGCTTGAGTTGAACAAGCAGGATAATGGCTGTTTGAAAAACAAAAATAGGAGAATGCCACAGCCACACTATATGTGTACATTCAAAGAATAAAAGTCTCTGGATTACTTTGAGTGTATAAACTATTCGAAGATCCACAAAAACATACTTGTTTGGCGTTGAATTGCTTGGCAAAAAAGATAGCATTGGCAGGGGACGTGAAATGGTTTGCATCAGAAAATAAGAAAAAAAATTATGAGTTGCATCATCAACTACCGTGGTGCTTTTTATAGAATTCAGGCCCTCACCCGAAGTGCACAAAATATGTACACTTCAACTGATGCAGACGTGTTCCCCTTGTCGTGAAATAACCTGGCATGCCAAAGGTATTCTGAAGCTGTCATGGATTTCAGGCCCTCACCTGAAGTGCACAAAATATGTTCACTTCAACTGATATGGACGCATTCCCCTTGTTGTCAAATAACCAGGCATGCCAAAGTTATACTGAAACATATCACTTCCCTCATAATCTCAGAATAAAACTACTACTCTAAATAGGAAAATGGGTTAGGATCTTTAGTTTAGATTCTCTCTTACCTGAGGTGGCAATCAATCGGTTTGATCAACACTTCGTGAAGTATATTCATTTTCCTGCTCAATTTGTAGTATTTCTGTGTTGTAAAATTTTATTTTGAGCATTTTCTATGCCAAACCCCTCTCAAGCACATAAGTCAGGCGTGGCACTGCCATAAGCTCATTAGAGAAAGCCCCATCAATTCAGATCACAATTTACGCTGTGTTTTGTTGCTTCAAGCCCTAATGAGCGCCGCATTCTCTCTCCTAGTATGCAAAAGTCTCGTATCATCCTAGAGGAAGTCCAGAGAGAGAATTGTTGTTTTGGTTGGAGATTTAGCTGAGTTATATGGCACCTTAAAGGATGATTGGAGATCTCCAAGAGTGAATTCAGCTTTTACCAACCAAACTGAGACCTACGGTGAACTTCAAAAATATTGGTTGAGCTTGTGGACTCCAGGTGGCATGGAAGTCCTACAGTGGACATTTAGAGGCGGGCTCCTGGAGTCAAGGCAGCAACATTCTACCACTGGTTACGGTGTTTCAGCTTAAGGCATGGATTCATAAATGGTTATAAGTAAGATCTCCTACGATCGTTCTTGTTAACAGATCTAGAATTTCTGGAGTAGGTCATGTGGCTTTGATCCAGTTAGGTTTTCCCATGTAAAAATATTTTTCATCCGTTAGGTTGTAGATTTGGTTGATTAAGAGTTGAGTTGGAATTCAGTGGCGAATTTTATGATAACTTCGGGTGTTTGCAAATTTTATGATAACTTAGGGTGTCCGAGCCACAGCTTATATGCACCTCGACTAATGCCTAAAGGACCAATCCCACAGTCCACTAGCAAAGGGCCCATTCAAAGCCGGGACAAAACCCCATATGGGCACTCGGCACAATAGTTGATGGCACCTAAGAGGTTTCGAACTTGAGACCTACAAGGGAGAAAATCTCTAAGTCTTGACCCTTGACCAATCTGACGAAATCAACAACCTAATCCCCCCTCGAATTTAGGATATCTATCCCCAAACCTAACCCCACCTCTTTACCAATCCCACGAAATCTATCACAGTTATGACACACGGCCTTTGGGTTGTTTGCATTCATCTGCGAATTGGTGGTTGTTCGAGTGGCCCAACCACTGATAGATAAATTGCCCAAGTAATTCCATAGTAGCAAGCAACCACCATCAAAGACAAGGTATTTCAACATTAATATTAGCAAAACCTGATTTTAAGAACTTTGTACAGGATCAGAGGATTCAAATATTCATAGTGTTTGCATTACCTACGTGAAGAAACTCAGTTTTCCTTCCTAATGATTTCACAATGAAACCAAGTATGATCAACTTTCACCCAAATTTTTTTTGTCAATCCAAAGGAAACTTTCACCCGAAATTCAGGAAAATGAAATGAATACCCCAGTACATATGCTTTGCACAATCCAAATAGAAACTATTTCCAATCAATGTGCTTTTCTGAGAAGCTAGACTAACAATCAAACTAGTCTACAAAAACTTGATGACACTAATTGGCCTTTGTTGTCGAAAGTCGTTCCACTCAGAAAACAACAAAGAGAGGCCTTCTTTCGAGTCCAAATCCAAGCAAGCTAGATTGGATGAAGTGGGAGCAACATCATCAAACAGCAAATAGAGTTAGACAACAAAGTTGATACAGGAGAGAACCCTAACCTTCCATGCTGTTGCCCTCACACTTCCACCATCTGGTAGCCCAGAACTAGCAATTCTTTGCAGCTTTTCCAAATTTATCTCCTTTTGAGAAAGCTACTCAATGCAACATATGCAGAACAAAATTTCAAAAACTAGCAAAGGCAATAATACAAGGCTACAGAAATGGAACCGAAACAGAAATCCCCTAGAACTCAGAAAACATAAACCCTAGATTGGTTTGCAAAGATTGGTTTGCCATTTTCCGGTTTTCTTTTTTCCTCAATTTTGTTTAAAATCCCAAACCAAAAAAGATCACATGAATGCACTACTACAACTCAACCTAGAAGTTTCATAATTTCTTGAAACAAAATCACAAAAATTCTTAGAAACACAACGCAAATGTACTAAAGCCCCAAAACAAAACCCTAGATTTTTTACATCACTACAAACCAGAAACAAAATCAAAGATGGGTCGTTCAATTTTCAGGTTTTCATATCCCCAATTTTCTCCTTATCCACCCGGAGGGTAAATCGCAAGAACAACAAAAGTAATAGAAATGCAGTACGTTACAATCAAAATCAACGCAGAAACAGTTTCGAAAACTAACATTACCATTAAAAGACAATAAAAAGGAAACTGAAACTCAAATGCCCTTACCCCCAAAACACAAAAACCCTAATTTTTTTATCACATCAAAACACTGAGCCTCAATACCAGGTGGGTTTCTCATTTCTCAGGTTCTATGGCCTAAATTTCCTCATTATCCAAACATATGCTAAAATCCCAAAACCCTATTTCAACATCAAATTAAACCCCACAAAAACCAAAACCCCTGTAAACAAACTTCAAGATCACTCACCTCGTACTCAAGATCCGACCTTTTCTCATCCTTGGCAATAACTTCCTTCACCGAAACCGAAACCCCCACATCTTTCTCATGCTTCTCCCTAACCAAATCACCATCAGAGTACTTCTCATCATCCCTCTCGTACTCATCGATTTCTCGATCCGACGAAAACCCGTGAGGCTGCAACGTCTCGAGCTCTTCTCCGATTACGCGATCGAAGAATCCTCCGTTTTCTTCGTCTTTTTCGTCGAATCCGGCAACTAAGCTACCGAGCACGTCGGGAAAAGCTCGGCGGGCTTTCTCGGGGAGTTTGATCTTGCCTTTGAGCATCATTGGGATAGCTAAGGGAGTGAGGTGATGGGTTTTCTGGATTCCATGGAGGTGGTTGAGAGGTAAAAGGTTGCTGGTTGGGGTGTTTGGGGTTCATGACTGTTTTCGCTGTCTCTCTCTGTGTAAAGGCGCGAACTCTGTCTTTTGAGAAGAACGTTAGTTAATAGTTGAATGGTTGGTGGGCTATGCGAGAACCGGGATTGACGACATTTTTTCCAGTGCGGAGCGGCGCAGCCACAGCCACATGGTGCATAGCGCATATATCGGCCCACAGCCGCATGGTGTCAAGCGCTTATATCGGTTGTCCAAAAGTATTTTGGCCTGTCGAGATTTCTCCTCTCTCTCTCTCTCTTTTTACTTCCTTTTTGTTTCTTAAAAATCTGGACCGTCCAAAATGTGCATTTGGTTACCACGTAAGACGGTGCCCGCTTGGCACTAAAGAATTTCTTTGGGATCAAGGCACAATAGGCCTATGTGGGACTGTAAGGTCCTGCCCATCCTGCTTTCGGGGTTTCCCAGGTCTTTTAATGATTGAAACCGTTGATATTTTATATCGTGCCGAGAGTATTTTGGCACACCATAATTAATGCTAATCAACTAGGGTATATATGTTCTCGAAACACATTTATTTCCAGAAAAATAAGTTTTTCTTTAATGTTGCAATATTTTCTAAATCTATTTTTCTCGAAATAGATGCGTTTCTAGAACATGTTAAGGATATCTAATTAACAAGAATTTAGGCATGCCAATGTTCTAAATATCAATAGATCCAGAAAAGGCCCGAAAAACTGCTCGTCCATGATCGTCTAGTCACTTTAGCAACTAGAGAGGATCCTGTTCCTATTTGGTCATCTTAACAAATTCAAAAATGTCATTTGAACTACTTACTTTGTAGTAGACGTGTCAATGGATCGGATCTAATTCGAATTTGAATTCGAATCCGATACGCTCAAATCTGGATCCGAAGCCGATAACGTTAATTCGGATCTGAAATGTCGAATTTAGATCTAGATTGGACATGGCCCGTTTACAGGCCTACTTTGTAGATATCAACTTAGGTAATAGCTATTTAAAATAACTAAGTCAATCAGGTATTTGTAACCTCGTAGTAAACAAATCCATTTTCATGCTCAATTTTTTCGGCATTGGTAACAATATTTTGCAAAAATATGATTTTCTCTAATCCTGGGGTAATTGAGGGTTATGTCTGGTTGTTATTTTTAATATCCCGAAATTAATTGAAGTGTGCGCAAATTAGCTCGGACATCCGGTTAAAAAAAAGAAGAAGGTGATTTTCGCTGAGCTTGTTTGAATTATTTTAACCAGGGCTTTTCTATACATGGAACTCTTCAAAGTGGACAATTTGGATAAAGTAACCATATGAGTACAAAGGGAGTTGCACAAATCGTGCTTTGGGACCCATTTTTGGGTCCTACAAGAGTGATTCGAACAGTTTTTTGCTCTTAAAATATTTTTTCAAAGGACCTCACAAAATTTCAGTTCAGTCAAAAAGTTAAAAGAAGTCCCACCTTTTTAGTCACAATTTTTTTATTGAAACGGTGAAGCTTTGGTTCGAACACTTCTAATCCTCCGACCGAGTTGAAATTTTGTGGCACCCCTCGAAATTTTTTTAAAAAAATAATAAACAATTCGAATAACTTGTGCGTGACCTAAAATGGGTCCCCAACCTTGAGCACCCTCTGTATATTTTTTGTGTATTTTGTTATGGATGGGTAGCATTCTCCATTTGGATAACTAACTTGTTGAGGCTGGTAGCTCAGGTGGTCAGGTGGGGACAGAAGGAGCCGAAATTCGCATACGTGGGTCCAGCCTCCTGTCCTAAATTATTGTTGTTGGAGAAATTCTACTATTACACCGTCTGACAGGGTACCGATGGCGTCGCCGACACACCTAATGGGCCACAAAAAGCGGCCGATCCGGAAATTGCTTAAATCGCTTCCCGTATACGCTTGCATTCGAATTTGATCCCGGTAAGCGATGAGCATTTCGGATCGGATCGACTTAAGGATCCACACCCGGCGGCGACGACGCCGTCGTCATTTCCGGTAACGGCTTTAGGCCTGTGCATATAGACGGACTCTTGGTCCAAAGCTTTGTGGGTTGAACTCTAGTTGATACAGTTATTCATGGGTTGAGTTTCGTTAGGGTTAGTTTACATTGTCCTTGCTTGCCAAAAATAGAAATGTTGCGTCATGTTTGGTTTAAACCATTCCTGATTCGAATCATGATACCCTCTTTCTTAAAAGAGTCCTATTTCAATGATTTCTTCAATTTTAAAAGTCTCAATATACAAATTATATGGATCGAGCTCCTCTTATATCACGGTCCCTCATTTCTTTCTCTGAACAACGCAAAACAATGATAATATCATTTTTCCATTTGATGATTCAAGTTAATTGAAACCCTTTTTAATGTCAATTACTTTTGAGGTGAATGTAAAGTTTTCATATGGTATCAGAGCATGATCTATTCCACTCCACTTTTAAAAAAAATTACAATCTCACACCCATGATGACAGACCAACAAAAAGGTTACATAATGATAGGACCCAAAAAGTGGTCACACGTGACAAACCTCAAATGCTGCTCCACGTGAGGGTAATGTTAGGAAATATTGTTTCACATTGCCTAGGAGTGGAATGAGTGATCACTTAATAGATGTTGAAACCTCTCAACTTATTGTCAATTGATTTTGACTTGGATATAAAATTTCCACATGGTATTAGAGCCAGGAGGTCATGGGTTCAAGTCGTAGGAGTGTCATCGTGAGTGAGGGATTGTTGGGCCTGGAGTGCCCCCATGAATTTGGTTACACAATGTCACTACCTGTGACCGCTATAAAAACATACTTGTGGGTGCGATGTCGAATGTCAATTGGTTTTGAGTTGGATATAAAGACTTCATACATTATGTGGAGATTTTACATCCATCTCAAAACTAATTGGTAATGAGTAGAGAGATCCCAACATATATTAAATGATCACCCATTCCACTGCTAACTAATGTGGGACATTTGTTGTTAACATCCCCCTCGCGTATAGCCGCATTTGAGGTCTGTCATGTATGACCATTTTTTGAGTCCTATCATTGTGCAGCCTTTTTGCTGTTTGTCATCGTGAGGCGTGTTTTTTTTATTTTAATGTGGGGTGGAATGGACCCTGCTCTGATACCATATGGAGTCTTTATATCCAACTCAAAACCAATTGCATTCGACATCGCACCTACAAGTCTGTTTTTAGAGCGGTCGCAGAGAGTGACATTATGTAACCAAATCCATAGGGGCACTCCAAGCCTAACAATATAAATTTTATATTCAACTCAAAACCAATTGGCAATGAGTGGAGAGGTCTCAACATATATTCAATGATCACTCATTCCACTCCTAGGCAATGTGGGACAATATTTCTTAACATCCCCCCTCACGTGCAGCCGCATTTGAGGTCTGTCACATATGACCACTTTTTGGGTCCTATCATCGTGCAATATTTTTGTTGGTTTGTCATTGTGGGTGTGAGATTGCAATTTTTTTAAAATGTGGAGTGGAATATGCCCCACTCTAATACCATGTGGAAATTTTATATCCAACTCAAAACCAATTGGCAATGAGTGGAGAGATTCCAACATATATTAAGTGATCACTCATTCCACTCCTAGGCAATGTGAGACAATATTTCTTTACCATTCTTTTCATAGGCATTGGCGGTAATAAACAAGTCAAATGTGCTGAGCAATTTATTATTGAAGCTTGATATGAAAATTTTACAAGCTTCAAAATATGTCCAAACATAACTTGTTTATGAGATTAGCGGATCCCAAATGAGTTATGATCGAGCGGAACACAAAGAGCTTAATTTTTTTATACAAAACAAGCCGAGTAGTAGCTTGATCGAGTTTGGTTTAAAAACTTAAGGCTGTGTTCGGTTGCTCTTTTGAGCCAAATTTTTTCATTGCGGAAAAGAATTGATGTGTATGATTTTAGAGTGGTCTTTTTCCTAAAGTGGCCCACAATGAGTATGAATGGTTAGTAGAAGTCTGAAAGATGTTCCTGAGGTAGACCCACAAAAATTCTTGGTCTTCGTGTTGTTAGAGAGAGAAAGACAGTGGAAGGAGATGCATGTTGACCAAGGTAAGTGATTTGTTAATTTTTAGTCTACTTGTGGGCCCAATTGTTGTGCAACTTACAATGCATTTTCAAAGTAAAGTTCTAGACTAAAAAGTAAACGTGGATATTGTGGGCCCACTGAACATATGATTCAAAACAGCAACCGAACACAACTTTGAAGGGGCTTATTTTGAAAAAGTTTTTAAAGGGCAATCCGAACAAGGCCTAACGAACTCTAGAAAATGTTCAAGGTTGGATTGTTTATGTAACTAACCGATCTTAAAAAAGTTTTAACGAACGAACTTGAGTAGCTTTGATCCATTTATTAGCCTAACGCGATACTATTATCTTTCATAAAAAAAAAAAAAAATTGCTCAATTGGATCTCCGCATTTGCTTGACAGAGTATATTTGTCACAAGAAAGTAGTTTCTCATATTCTAATTGTTCGTTTGCCTTAAGCAAGTATATATAATTTGACCAAGCATTTGCCAATATCTCATAGACTTGAATTTTTGCAAAGATAACAAATACCGAGACGCTGAAAATTAGCAGCTCTTATCATTCAACGAAATTGTGGTACCTGTCATTTTGCATCATGTGAGCCGTGATGATGTTAAGAAAAAATTCCCATGAAAAGAAAAGGATTTCTCTAACAGTAATACTTAGCCCAACAACCATATCTGCTTGGGAAGAAATGGATGATAAGGATTATAAGCACTAAAGTTTGAGATGGTTTAATCACCAATTCACCATCTACTTATTGAAGATCAATAAACTTTTTTTCTCAGCCAAGATTAAGAGAAGGTCAAAGTCCTCAAAAGAAAAATGTGCCTCAAGTTCAACCCATTTTAAAATGTGGGCCAGACCAAACCAATATGGGTCAACCAATATTGCTAATATGTGCGCCCCAAGTTCTACATGGAAGCATTAGAATGGTGAAATTATTAAAGAAATGATACTCCCTCCGTCCCACTTTAATTGTTCCCTATGGTTATGCGTGTCTTTATAAAACTCTTATAGCTTTTTATTCTATAATGTATTTTATATGTCATATGAATCTTATTTGATAGATCTCAATTTGTTCTATCTTTAAAAACCTTGAAAACATTACCAATATAAAAATATAAATGTTTGAAAAATGACACAAATATTTGTAGGGAGCATTTAAAATGGGACAGAGGGAGTAGTATTTAAAATTAGGGGCGGAGGTAGTATAGGGCTGTGGTGGGCCCTCACCACTCCGTAGCATTTTAAGAATTTTTTTTTTCCAATCGACTAAGATCTCTCAAGCTTGATCCCATTGGTTTATTCAAGAGAACAAAGTTTAAATATTAGTTTAGAGTCGATCGTAGTTGATTTCCGAGATTTGAGAGCACGTAGGGTTGCACTTTGATATATTGTTAAGCTACTTATATTTTATTTTGATGGGTGATAATCTTGGAAAATATATTTTGGCTTTTTCTTTGACTATGCAATGCAAGAACGTTGATAGTTTTTATTTATTTATTGAGTAAGGATTAGAAAGATATTTAATGTTGAATTTTTTTTCGTTATAACTCAGCCCCTGATACTCTTAATCCTTGCTTGCTCTGCCACTGTTTAAAATCATTATTGCCAAAATACAAGGAAGACAAATTATCCTAATTGTTATTCAAAAGCATTATTTGGAGCATAATGACGACCCAAATAATAAGACAGCCTTTTTTAGTAGGATAAGATTTTGGCTTTGATTATCTCCGTATGATTGTCTTGGCTTAACTCCAACTTTTGGATCTTTGAATGAAAGAAGCGTGGTAATATCACATAAATCAAAAATGATTCTTGATTATACCCCTATACGATGTCTTTTTAGAGCTTTGATTTGAAGGTATGATTCAAGAAGACAAACTCAGCGGTATAGGGGACCACTGTTTTAGGTGGTATTCGTGGCTTGAACTTTTTGCATTTATTGTCAAAGGTTAGAGTGCATCTCAAATCCATCCATTTGATGTGGTGATACGGGGAAAGAAATAATTTTGCGATTTATTACCAAAGGTTAGGTCTGCATCTCTATCCATCCTCACCTATATCCCCACGGTGTGGGGGTAAAATGGGTTATGTTATTGTTGTTGTATTATTGTATTATCTCCGTATGGTCCCATTTTCTAACTCCGACTAGGATAGAGTTGATTTCTTGCATGTAAAATGTAAAAGAAGAGCATTATTTTGAGGGTTTCCGGATTGATACTTCCTCACTCGAAGAACTTTATGTCCAACATTCATGCAAGAGCTCTCAACTGTCGCTCAAGCATTCTTAACATTTGTAGAAGATTATCAAGCACTACAACAATGTGCTAATTCCTCCACGGGTTTCATATCAAGTCGTAGTATGTTCTATGTCTCATGGCTCGTAAGTGTTTGAAAGTTTCACCCAAAGGCAAATTTCTGAAATTTAAAAGCGGCGTTAGCGGTCAATTTAGGCTAAATTAAAATTATGAATTTCAAGGGACCCCATGTTTTAGTACCCATAGGATTAGTGATATTTAAGTGATGAGTTTGAAATCTTGGAATGTTTGGTTATTGTTTTAGGGTTATTTTTTTATTGATGAATTGTAGTATTTGTTTTTTGCTACATACTTACATTTTACTCATTAAGATTTTTAAAAATGCCTACTTTTGATTTACACTTTAAACCTCCCAAAGTCAGGACCGGCTTTGATTTCACCTCTTCTTTCAATTGATTGATTGGTGTTTGTCACAGTCCAAGTGGTTCAAGCGAATCAAGCTAAGAGCTCCAATAATTGAATCTTTTGTCTTAAAGCCTAATAAAATAGATCTCCTAAAGTTCACTGTCATGGAGCCCAACGGGGAAATGTATGTGTTGGAATAACAATGGAATATGGGAAATGGCTACAATACACACCTTTTATTTGAGTGTATTATATGCACCTATTCTATGGTCCATATTGTGTCACCTCATCAACAATCATAACATTTTTTAGTTTTTCATAGCTTTTCAACAATATGATTCGTAACATTTTCTATGATTTGTAACATTTTGGTGTGTCTAATAACTTTTATAAAAAAAAATTCATAACTTTTACAAAAAAAAATTGTAACTTTTATAGAAGTGTGTATCGTACGCACCCAAATAAAGGGTGTATATTGTAGCCTTTTCTTGGAATATGATATGATTCTTGCAAAAAATAATGTAGCCAAACAGGCCATTCTTGATTTTTGTTATTCGTAGATAGTATTGCATCATACGAATGAGGGGCGCCTCCAAAATTTGAGTTCAATGATGACAAAAGCATATAAAAAAAATTCTCATATAAAACAATATATAAAGTGAACATTTTTTTTCTATTTCTAGCTAGAAATTTATTGGGCCTGATTTATTTTGGTTCGTTGAGATATACCACAAAATTAAACACAAATTTAAGAAGACTTGTTTAATTTTGGCACCGTACTAATGATCTATTGCGGACAATACTAAAGAAAAATTACACAATAGATAAAGAAATGTAAGATTTGAATACATTTTCTGAACTCGAGGGGGTCGCTTGAACCCTGGATTCGTAGTAGAGCCGCGCCCATAGAACTAATTGAACTGATTTTGCATAGAAGAGATTGTTTTCTCCATTTCAAATCTTGGCCCACCAACAGTTTTGGACCTCGTGCACCAAGAAAAAGCAAGACATAAAGGCCCATAAAAATAGGGAGATTTGAGCTCTCATTATCATATGAATTCCTGGCATTCATTTTCTTCACAAACATTCATCCATCTCTAATGGGCCCAAACCTACCTAGAAAATGAAAAAGAAAATGGTTTCGTTGAGTTTTGCCCACACAAATGGTAGATATTGGTGAACACATGATAGAATTTTCAAAATTTCATTTTATTGTTTTGGTTACCAGTTGTGAAAAATGATAATAAAAACAAAATATTTTGATTTCCACCCTCACAGATTGAATGAAGCAAATGCTGGTAGAAATGGTGATTGAAAAATAAAATAAATGGTGAGAACTTATAATACTTCGATACTTCTAATAAAATAAGTATCAAAGTATGGTGGGAACTTATAATAACTATAAAATAAGTAACAAATAAATAAATAAAAAAAACTATTGAAATTGAAGTCAGTTGTTCTCTAATTGAAGAATTGATATCGGACTGGTAAAATATACATCTAAGAGGACCATTGTAACAGTTAGAATTCTATTCCATGTTTAGAACTATACTTGTTATGACAGTCACAGAGTAAGAAAAAAAACAAATCAACAAGTGATACATCAAGGGCACAAAGATTTATGTGGTTTCGCTCACGCACAAAGCAAGAACGTACTCTACGGGCAAAGAGTGAGAGAGGATTCACTATGGACGAGGAGAGAATTCAAAGAGCCGGCTATAAACATAACTCTCAATGAAGCACCCAACAGATATCTAGAGAAAAATCTCTGGTGGAACCCGATAGGGAGACCCAAACCCTAGATGGAACCTAAAGAGACAACTCAAAACCCTAACATCAAAGCCCTTAGTACAAAAGACAAAACCCTAATATCAAGACCCCAATGCAAAAGGCAAAACCCTAAGAACCTATACCTCTCTTATTTATAAGAAAGTACAGAAGACTACGCCAAACCCACTTAAAGTGCATACAACCCATGTTTGACCTTCCGGACAGACTTGACTCCCGTTCGGACATAAAATCTAGAGGCTCCAGAAACAGACAAGAAATTTCCTCTTTCATTGAATGTCCAAAATTCAGAGCATATCTCCAACAAATCTCCACATGGACTTAAATTTTATCGAACTCGCAAAACAACTCTTCTCCAAACACCCTCGCAGAGCAATCAAAGCCTATGAACACTAATCAAGCCCAAGCATTGCTTGAACTTGACAAGAAGACGAGCATGCAAAACTTGCATACGCCAAAACCGAGTCAAACACGAATACATAATCGATGAAGAACACACTAATGTAGCACCCACAACTGCACTCCCGTCAAGCATATAGAGGTTAGCCAATTTTCGACCCTCCATCAAAACACTAACACCCTTAGAAATTCTTAAACTCCACATTTAGCGGTATACTTCCAACATCGGAGTCATCACAACACCATCATGCATTCGGACTTTAATTATTTTCCATAAGAACTATACCACTGCTGACTGATTCATAGGCATCAAACAAATCCTCATTCGGACACATGTGGGAAGAACATCTGGAGTCCAGAATCCACTTGGCATTTGAACAAACATCACGAACTGTCACTGAGAGAACAATCTTTAACCCGTCAGAATCATTTTCAGCAACACCAACAACAACCTCCTCTTCAATCTCGCCCTTATTTTTCAACCTATGACAATTTCTCTTCGTGTGCACTTCTTACATAAAAACATTGTATTTCATTCTGATACATGGAATGCAAGTCATAAATCCCCTTACTATCTTTATCGCTCTCAAAAGCTCTTCCTTGCACAACTAACCCATGAGCATAAACATCGCTTTCGTCGAATACCTTTTTTATTCAATTCTTTCCAATATAAACTAGATTTCACGTCTTCCATGGAATCCCACCCATAAAGTAGGCTAGTGACAAAGTGCTTATATGATGCAGACAAAGAACATAAAATAGTAGGGCTTGATTTTCACTATTAGTCGAAACATCAATATTTTTTAGATCCATAATAATTCTAATTAACTCATCTAAATGGTCTTTTACATGCATACCTTCCCTCGTACGAAACTTATAAAGGCATTGCTTTAAATACAACCGGTAGTGGCAAACTTGATCATATAGATGCTCTTCAACTTCAACCAAATACCGACAGTCATAGTCTCCTCCCCAGCCTTGTGAAACACATCATCAGCCAGACTTAACTAAATTGAACTGAGGGTCTTCACATCGAGATCATCAAAAGCATCTTCCTCCATGTTTGCAGGTTTTTTGCTCTTCCCCAATAGAGCCTTAGATAATCCATGTTGAACTACCAAAGTCTTTTGCATGATATGCCATAGACTGAAGCTAGTGCTTTGCCCATCAAACTTCACAACTTCGTATTGAGCCATCGTATTGCAATCGAAACGATCACAAAAAATGAGACACACAACAAAAAATAAAAGCCTCAAATTGAAACCCCAAGCTCTGAGACCAGTTTGTTATAACAACAACAGACTAAGAGGAAAACAAACCAACAAGCGATAAATCAAGGACACAAAGATTTACGGGGTTCCGCTTAAGCACAAAGCAAAAATGTACTCCATAGGCAAAGAGTGAGAGAGGATTCGTTATGGACGAGGAGAGAATACAAAGAGCCTACTCTACTCGTAACTCTCAATGAAGCACTCAACAGATATCTAGAGACAATTCTCTGGTGGAACCCGATAGGGAGATACAAACCTTAGATGGAATCCAAAGAGACAACTCAAAATTTTAGGAAAAATTTCTCTTATCCCTTTGATTTTACGTGAAAATTCAGTTTGGTTCTTCATGTTTTAATTTGGAAAAACTAAACCTTGCATTTATGTCCATCCATCTCTCTTTCTTCCCTCCCCCACCCCAAACTTCATCCATCTCTCTTTCTTCCCTCCCCCACCCCAAACTTTCTTTCTCTCTCCTACCTAAACTAACACATACCCAGACCACCCAAAACTTGACCCTTCACCAATATTTGTCGACAACAGATCATATATCTCCTCATTTTATATCTCTAACACAATGACTTGAACAAATTTTCCAACCCCAACACACTGATCATCATTCCCTCCATCCCATTCACCCAACATTTCTTTCAAAAACCTATACACAATCCTTGATAGTTTCGGAAGCCCAAACATCGTGTGGCTCTTACCCTACCTGGTTGGACCGTACATAATTACACCTAGCTCCCAATTTCACACCTTTAATTTTTCATTTCTCTAATTTCTTATAAAACCCATCAAGATCCTCTTCCTTTGATAATGATACCCCATTAAGACTAAAATCTCAGCACCTGATTTCCGTTCTAACCTGAAGAGAGTGGAGGTTCGAGTTAATCTTGAATACGGGTTTGGGCTTGTCTTGTCGGTCTGGGTAATTTCGGATTCGGCCTATTATTACCACTAGATGCTTGGCCGGTTGCGGGTTTTCTTTGGCTATAGAGAAAGGTTTGGTGAGGGTTTCGACATGTTGAAATTTAGGCAGTTCTTGGATTGGAACGGATCAGTGCTAGTTATTTGTGTATATACATTCCATATGTAAATAAGTGTTTTAGTTAGAGAGGAAAGATCTAAGAGAATTTGGAGTGGTGGAGGGAAGAAAGGAGATGGATGGACATAAATGCCCCTCATAAGTGGTCATGTGTAAGGCACATGACTGATTTTCATCCAAATTGTTAATGGATCCCAACCAAGGGTTGACGTTGAAACCAATCTCAAAATGTAAGGTTTAGTTTGTCCAAATTGAAACAAGAGGGACCAAACTAAATTTTCACATAAAGTGCAAGGGATATAAGAGAAATTTTCCCAAACCATAATATCAAAGCCCAAAATACAAAATACAAAATCCTAAGAACCCATAAGGCCCCTATTTATAAGAAAGCACAGAAAAGTAAGCCAAATCGACTTAAAATGCGTACAGCCCGTGTCCGACTGTCCGGATGGACTAGAGTAGTAGTCACGTTCGAAAAATCCAAAGGCTCCAGAAACACGTGAGAAATTGCACCTTTCTTTGAATGTCAAAAATTCAAGGCATGTCTCTAGCAATACTTCCTCTATTCTTAATTGTAGTTTTCAACAGATATTCGTACAAATTTTGAATAAAAAATAAAATACTTATGTTCATAATTACTCAATTTTTTTCACAACAATTTGAAGAACTATTAACCGTTAATTTGGTTTGAAAATTTGAAGAAATTGTGCACTGAAGTATTTTATTTGTAAATTAGTATAAAAATTATGGGATAAATATCATACGTGCGTACTAGTAAAATATTACCTCAAGTAATACTGTTGTACGTAATTTCTTTTCTATACAGTAGTAATTGATAAAAAAAAAAAATTAAATCCAGTAACTAATAGCACAATTTTATCTAAAGGTTTTACATCCATTGCAAAATAGGTGAGGTGTCAAGCCCTATTAAATGGATCGGAGAAAAGGATCCAAAACCGCGTGGATAAAAATAAAAACACGATTAAAAGATTTCAACCTCGTAAGCAATAAATTTGAGAGAATGAACCTCGTACAATTTTAATAGATTTTGATCCAATTCACTAACAACATCGCTTTTAAAATTAGAAATGACAACAGTTTTAAATATTAATCATGTTTACCATATCCTGATTCCTATCTCCTTTTAATTGATTAGAGCTTGTGAATCTCATAAATCATATAAGGATGCATGAATTCAAATCTCAAAACCGCGTGAATAAAACACACGGATGAAAGATTTCACCCTCGTAACAATAAATTTGAGGGGACGAATCTCGTACATCTTTAATCTTTAAAATATACGTCGTTTCAATTGATAAGAGATAGTGAATCGCATATGATAATGCATTGATTATATTGTCAAGACTCAAAACCGCGTCGAAAGAACGCGGATAAAAGATTTCATCCTTGTAAGCAATAAATCTGAGGGACGAACTTTTACACTTTTAATATATTTTGAACCAATCCTACTAGACGACTTTGATTTTTTTTTTTGAAACTCGGGAATGGCACCAATGTTAAGATTCTATTCAATCGACTTTGATACCAAATTCAGAAAATCTTAATAAATGGAATATCTATCTAATTTTGATTCTCTTTTCCAATCCTTTCTTTAGAACTAGAGTTTATGTCACGATTATTATTATACCATCATATTTGTAGAATGAAAGAGTATAATACGAAGTTTCATCATCTTAGCAAACTTTTTCATGATTGTGAGTTCCTTTTTCAACGGCTTGGGTTTCCTGCCATGAAACATAATGAGAAAATCTAACAAGTGCGCGGATTTTCTGGCTAGGTATGCATCTCCTAAGATCTAAGCAAGTTTCGTTCTTCTATAAAGGGTAAATAACTCATAATCATGTACTCTTAGTTTGTTTTCCTCGCGAAATTTCCCATTTAATCAAAAAGAAAAAAAAAAAAAGGAAAAAAAGAAGAAGAAAGACTTCACAGACGCATTAAAAAAATAATCAAGACAACGTCCGAGACATAATTATCGTCCAAGAAAACAAAAAAGACATTATGATAAATACAATGATTGGTATTTCACATATCCCTCCGTTTGATTTAAGTTTGGACTTTGATAATTGAGTGTGCTTTACGGTCTAACCAACAAGTCAAAAAGTTTTTTTTTTTTAAGTTATAACAAAGCTTTGTATAAACTAGTTACAAAGAAATTGATTGATCCCCAGAGATTTCAAACCCGACCCGGAGGCCCCATAGGGCTCTCGCTCCATCGATGATCCGTAATCAATCAACGGAACTGGATTTTATCTTGTGATAGATAGGCTACCGGATTAAAAAAGTGGAAAAATGCATTAAGGCCAGTTGAAAAAACACATCCAACTTCGGATCTTTGCTTCTACTTTGGGAACGCTCTCTAGGGTTCCCAATTTCTTTCAAACTTAAGATCCTAAAAGAACGCCAACCGCTAATAACGAATCCTTGACAGTTAGGCTAACCCTTGTAGTTTTTTTTAAAGTATTTGATACTAAAAAACAAAAGAGAAGTAAAAGCAAGCAACAAGGAATATTGAGAGAGGTGAGTAGATTGAGACTTGAGAGAGACTTTAATTGTTAAACGAATTGGTAGGGGGCGGTGGCAGTGACAAAGAAGACAATAGTTAGCTTGGAAAGGTTGACATTAAAGTGATATGAGGCATACAGAAGAAGATGGGCCACACATTTCTTAATTGTGGCTTAAAGCTTGGTATAGCACAAAAGAACCCCATTTGGAATATGCCAGACTTTTCTTGCCAGTTCTTAACTTATGGAAGCCCCAACCAATTAAATATTTGGGTATTTATTTTAGGATCTTGAGATAAGATGCCAATGTACTCCACCCAAATATGTATATGTCTATATATGTGCATGCGTGCAATATATATATATATATATATATATATTTTGAGAGAGACTTTAAAAATTTTTTTGATCCGTCCGTGCTATGTTGTAGCTGTTTTCAGGGCCTACCCGAAAAACCTTCAAAAAAAACACCGGAAGGGCTTGATCCAAAGCAGTTTTAAGTAAAAATATATAAATACGCTTTTTCTTAAAAACCGCCGGATTGGATTCCTGTATTTTTTTTTTTTTTTGAAGATTTCTAGAGTAGGCTCTACAAAACACCTTCTGAACGCATTGGACGGATCGGATTTTCCAAAAAAAATTTGCAACACAAAAAAACCCCATTTTTTCCTTAAATCCGGGAGTGTGGACTAGAAAATCCACCTATATATATATATATATATATATATATATATATATATATATATATATGTGGGTGTGCGTCTCCCCGTCCCAATATTTGCGTGTATTAATCTAAAAGGTTTTTTTAAAAAAATTCTTTTTTTGTTTTTTAATTGGATCATGGCACACATTTGAAAATTTCAAATTGGAGGCCACATATAGTATTCAGCAAGCAATGTATTCTGTGTTCGAGTATAACCTTTCAAAAGTTGCTCAGCTAGCTCAACCAATTTCCCAAATTTGAGTCAAGGACATTATATTCTTACAAATTATTTAGAACGTGTGTCGGTGTTAAAATATGATCCATACATTAATTTAAAAAACACTGTTTTTTTCCATTATGTGTCAGAATAAATGTATTCCTACCAAATAATAAAAATAATTCAAGAACCCTTTTTTCAAATCCTCGTCTAAGCAAAGCATAGAGAAGCCACAATTTTAGACCCACATTGAGATTTTATATACTCAAACCCCTTGAAACCCAATGTAAATATGGGAACCACTTCAATTCCTTAAATATATTTTCTATCCATTGCAATACCTCTTCAAATTTTTAGGAAGGCAAGACTAAAATACATGAAAGGGATCAAGGAAAATGGAGAAAGTAGAAAGTACATTGGTGAAATAGAGGGGGGAAAGTTAAAATTTAAAGAAGTTTGTTGAAATGGAGGAAGCCGAAATTGCGGATAGTATCAATGCTCTTGATGGCTTGTAGGATTTTGATGTCTTGGAGGAAGATGATGAGTTCAAGGATGGTGCTTCTCTTCTCTGGAATTTTAACCCTATGGATTAGTGGTTTTTTTAGGAGTTTGTTTTAGGTAGTTGTGGTAGCACAGTGCTTCGTTTAGTGAGTTGTTTGGATTATTTTCTTGATTACTTTTGGGGTTGGTTCTCGGGTGGCTTTTGTTGGTGTACCCGAGATATTTTTAACCTTTGTTTTCTTTTCAAAGATTAATAAAATCTTTTTGCTGATTGGGGGAAAAAAACAGTACTACATTGGTGAGATATTTGGGGATGGGAGTTTCATTGAAAAACAAAAAGTGCAAGACAGATGAAGAAAAGGACCCACTACATTTATCTCCCAAATATGGGGAGTTTTAGGAGAATTTCCAATACTTGGGGGCAGATAAGAAAGGCTAAGGTAGAAAAGAATCTTCTTCCCATTCCAAACCGCATCCAGCATATACCATATACCCCAAATGATTCGAATAATTTCTTTACGAGGCCAAAAACGGTCAAAAAATAATTTCTTTAGAAGGCCAAAAACGGCCAAACAAGTACTTATTCCTTGCTTATATGTCACTTGAAAGGAATTTGATAAAATTAGGGGTTTTTTTTTTAAACCACAAACATATCAGATATAAGTGTTACAAAAAATATTTTATGGACATCAATTTTTATTTTTTGCCACATAATAAAAAAACCTACTTTTACCCTATCCCTGTCCTAACCACGCATTATGGGTAATAAAGTTGTTTCCATATGACTTGAACCCATAACCTCACAGTATTAGTATTGCTACATAACCACTATGCCAACAACCCTAGTTGGACATAGTTTTAAAATGTGAATTTCAGTGCGAAACCTAAAGTTCAAGTGGTAATGGAATCATATAAAATTAAAGTGATTCCCTTTCTCACAATGGGTTTCAAGAGATTTAAAGGAATTGTTAACTCAACAAGGTTCTTTTGTGTATTACTATGTTTTATTCTGTCGATTAGGATTTGGAAACATGGTGTCTTGATTTTTTTTTGGGCTCACTCAGAAAGTTGCTCAGCAAACTTAGCCAGAAAGTTGCTCAAAAAGTTCTTGAAGTCGATTGAGTCACAAATGTATATCCTTTAACTCCAAAGGCACTCCCAAAAGCATGAGCAGCAGCTCCAAATGAAGGGATGGCATCAGCAATTCGTAGAACCATCAAGAGAGGCAAAAAGCAGCTCTAATTGCAACACATACTAGCAACAAAGAGTATCATCTCCAGAATACTCAACAGAATGAGGCAACATATCCACTAAAATACTCCAAAATTCAGCCTCTAGCAACTCCCACGTCAGAACAGTAGTTGTAGCAGTAGCATTACTAATTAGCATACTAGTAGTAGAATCACTAGACAACATACTACTACTATGGAGCAGATTTTCCTTTGAAGCAGCAACAACAAATGAAAGAGCAACAAAACAGTAGCATCCATATCAGCAGAAAAAAAACATCAAGACAATGACAACAGCGGCAAACAAAAGCTATGACTTCCCAGCAGTAAGTCAAAGGCATTAGCTATACCTCCTCAGTAAACAAAAGCTATATTGACTGACTATTGGCTCCCAAAATCAGTAACCCAGACCCAAAACCCATATATAGACATCCCAAACACATCATAACCAAGCCTAACCCACCCAAATCAAGCAATAGCAGACCAAATATCATGATTATAGAAGTACCTTGGAAAATACTAGCAGATTAACAGTTGGACTTGCTCTTCCTCAAGAGAGCATATCTATTTGCATCCTCTTCAATCATTTTAGACATCACCATTTTGTCTTCCTTTGAAATTCAATCCCCAACTTCATACCCATTGTTGTTTGAGATTGCAGCTTCTTCACAGGATCTTCAAAACCTTTGATGATGATTTTATTTCTTCTGAGAATGTCCTCTGAATTAATCGAATTAGAGTGTTCACTGATATCCTCCCATACTTCACCTCCTTGTGTACCATCATCCAAAGATTCACAAATATCCCTGATTTCTTTCCTCAATCTTGCTCTTTTTTTGTCTTGCAGTCAACACCTTTGGTTTTGCCATATGCTTGTTTGCTCCATTTAGTTTTTGTTCAACACTTGCCAAATTCTAATAACCTTCTGGACATTTCGTGTGATTTGAATTTTCCAAAATCTCAACTGGTTCCTCATTATAGCTTACCTCAATAGACCGAGTCTCCCCTACAAATGACTTATCCTCTTCCTCAATGATTGTCTCCAACTGTTTATTTGCTGGCTTAGGGGATTGTATTAACCTTGAATTCCCATGATAAGCCCCAAATGTTGTATATATCTGGGCTTATCTCGCTCGTTGTGATCACACACATGTGCATTTTGTGCCTTTATATGATTGATTTTGCGCAAGTTGTGTTTTTGATAAGTTTCAGAAAATCGGAAGTATCGAAGGTCCTGCAATGCCGTGGAGGACAATCGCCGGTTGTATCCGGAAGTATCCAAGGTCCTGCAATGCCATGGAGGACAATCACCGAAGCTTAGAAGTCGATTCAAGGAGTTTTGGAAGGTTCAAGGAAGGCCCAGAACAAAGGAACAAGAAATCTAGAGTTATAAGCCTCGAGAAAATCTGACTAACTGAGAGGAAAAATGCTCATTTCTCTCAAGATACAAAGGCTATGAAGATGAGGTCAATTGGGTTTGAAAGTAGACTCATAGAGCTTTCCAACAGTTCAAGAATCACCTCATTCGGAGTTCGGACGAAGCCGGGGCGTGCCCGCGAAGTTGGGTCAAATATTTGCCTGAAGAATTTCACATTTTGAAGTGAGATACCGGTAGCTTGATTTTGGGGATACCGGTATCTCTGGAACAGAAGGTCAAGATGAGTGAGATACCGGTATCTTGATTTTTGAGATACCGGTATCCCTGCAAATTTTCTGCACTTTTTGAGCCCGATCTAAAATATCTTGTGGCATTTTTGTAATTATTTGGCACGATTTTTTAGGGCTTTATAAGCCAAAAACTCAGACTTTTTAGGTTAGTTTTAGTTTTCCTCTCTCTCTCTCTACCTCCCTTAGCTAGTTCTTAGTTTTAGCTCTACCATCTCTCTAGATTTCATGCTCTTCCATTTAGTTTCAAGGTAAATGCTCTTCTTTAATGTTGTAGTACTTGTTAAGACCTCTATATAAATCTAGTTTATTTCCGTTTTTGTCGGTTAATTCATTTACTTGTTTTTCTAGCTATTTCCTTTGAAAACTCTTGTTCTTATTAGTTGTTTGATTAATTCTCAAGTGTTAATGTTATAGGCAAACCTAGGATTAATCATAAAAATCAATTTTTAGAGTTATTAAATATGTTTTTAGTTTTCTTCCAATTCATAGGCTTAATTTCTATCATAATGTGTAAGTAGTTTTAATAGGCTTAGTCATGGGGTGATTAACACTCCATGACTTGGGTTTAATCCGTCCATCTCGTGTATATGGCATACATCGCTTGTTTACCATAAATTTGGGGTTTCACTTTTATGTACCAAAGAGTGGGTTTGTTAATCCTTTTGATCACCCGTAGCCAGGAGCTTGACTACTTGGCACGGATGATGCTTTGGGCGATGTCAACTCATTCGTTTGCAAAATGTCCCAAAAACCCATAATCTTTGGTAAACACATTTTTCTAGTAAATGTTTTAAACTCTAAATCTTCCGTTCGGAGGCATTTAACGATGCCTCGAGCTGGTAACCAAGAGGGGATGGATTAACCCGAGTCATGGTAGTTAACTACCCCTAGGCTTCGCCTTAGCTTATATTAGTCTTTTTAATTCCGAGTCGTTCTCGAAGTCGAGAGAATTTCACCAAATAAACTACAAAAGCCAAGTTTGCCGCTTTAAGGCTAAAACCTACACTTGCAAGACAACTCTCAAGCTGGGTGCGTTCGGTCCTTGTGGATTTGACTCGGTCTTACCGGTTATCATGCTACCGCCGACCTAGCCCTACGCTTGGTTTGATAAGGTAAATTGTTGATGAATATTGATGTTGAACCCTTCATAACTGGAATGCTTCCTCAAAAAAAGGTTAAACATGAGTTCCAAGCAAAGTACTTATCTCAGACATTTCATAGAACACATAACGCGCATCATTTATAATCCCAAGCTCTGTATTTGCATCAGAAGATGTTATAACCGGGACAGGTTGAAGATCATGGTTTTAAGGGGCCGAGATAGGAAGTAAGGATATAGAGATGTTTAGAGAAGGGCAAATGGATTTTAGATATCTAGTTTTGGTTATGAAAACAAGTTTGGGGGGAGAAGATGGCAGGATCGATGGTGGTAGGTGATGAGGAGGAGGTGAATGAGCTTAAGTATGGTAGGAGAATGGAGATCGCTCACCGCTTAACGTCATTTCACCGCCTAAACGCCATATCGCCGCCTGGATCACCGCCTCTCTCTCTCTCTCTTACCTGAAAATCGCTTTTAACGAGAATTTTCCTATGACCAATTATTTAACTATACGTGTCACATTAACTATGTTTCATCCTAATAGAAAATAAGCGTTGTTTTGAAATTCTCGTCTTGATATAGAACATAAAAAATAGTCAAACCTAAACCCTCATCGAGCTAAAAAATCCTCGAAAGACGAGACCCTAGAAGTCCTTTTGCAAACAGGATTCATGCCCGAAGAAACTTTGTAAAAACTAGTATTTCTACAAAATAGATGAATTTTATTAGCTAATGTTGTCCTGTACAAATTTAAAGTCACAAACAATTTTCTAAATTTTTAAAGGAAATTTTAATTAGAGATTCTATTACAATATTTTCCTTAGGATGCCATCCTATGAGATTTGAATCTTTATGACCCCACTCTGTAAATGTGAATTGGACCATTGTGCCCTTATTATCTATTTCAATTATATTTTCCTTAACTAAATCTTCATTACTTACCTTAAAATTAGGATCTATTAATACCATAATTGGGATATAATTCTGGCATAAATCAAGGATTCCCTTTATCGTGGGGATTTTGTAACTACTAACTCATATTGATTAACACTGCCATAATTCTTTCTCTCCCTCTCCCTCTCTCTCTCTCTCTCTCTCTCCTGTAATAGGGATGACAACGGTTAGGGTATGGATCGGGAGACTCTATTCTATCCCCGATCCCTAATTGGGAAGTTCTTCCCTATCCCCACCTTCATACCCAAAAGGGATAGTGGACAATCCACCATACCCGCCTCCCATTGGGGATCAGGTATATTCGAGTAAATCCATATCCAAAGTAATTGAACAAAAAAAGAAGAGAGTAAGATCTAATTTATGTGTCCTATACTAACAAAAATAATCATTTAAAACAAAATAGAATAGAAAGTTGCGAAGAAATAATAATCTACCAAGATTATATACAATTTTAAAAACTACGTACCATCATATTAAACTTTTTTTTAACACTTAACCATATATAGTTTTAATTTGGAACAATAAATTATACCAATATGCGTACTTATATATACACACATACATATATGTTTATATACTACTATATGCAGGCATATATACATACAATAGTCATAAAAATATGTATACAATTTGAAACGGAGCAGTTACGAGTATTCGGAGACGGGTATCACAAAATCATACATGCTCCATTTTCAATCGGGGATTCTTTAAGTTATACCATACCTGCTTCTATTGGATGAAAAATCGAATAATATCCGCCTCCAGACAGCCGAGGATGGGGTAGGTATCCATCGGATTTGGGGAAATTGTCATCCCTATCCTGTAAATCATGGCGCTTCTCGTACCCAATCTTCTTCTCTTTCTTGTTCAAGGAAAAAAAAATACTTATTTCTTTTTATATTGGCCAAGAGGCGGCACTAACGTCGAAGTTGGCATTCGGTCGAATCCAACAATGGGGGATGGAGAGGCATTAAAGTGAGGAAGAGATTCTTTCGGGGAATTGAAAAATTGCTGTCAACGACAGAAGATTTCACTGAAGGCCATTGGAAAATAAAAATATTAAGGCTAAACCTGACATAATCCCAAGAGCGAGAAAATGACGTAGTTTTGGTTGCCCTACAATCCCTTAGTGCGGAGGCACACTACGCGATCCCCGAATCCTTGCAGATATGAAAATCACTTAATTTAGTTTTTCTACCCATTTTAGTATTTTACACTTGTGATACCACTTTAGACGTTATGATTCTTATGAATCAAGTATTGCAATATACTAGTAGCAAAGGTCCCACTTGATCTGATCTACCAAACATGGGGAGCAATCAAAGAAAAAAATGAAAAAATGATACGTACACACCTTTTCAACCACTCTCTACCACACCCTTTCTCACATGTGTGGTGGGGCTCACCCGGTGTGTCCCAATAGGCCCCACCACACATGTGAGAGAGGGTGTGTTGGGGAGTGGTTGAGAGGATGTGTACCTATCATTGTTCAAAAAAATTCCAAAAATGGGGGCAAGAGAGGATATGCTAGGCAACTTCCCAACTCCCAAGTAAACATTTCAAACCAATTGCGGTATATGCCACGAATGGATCCGAATCATTTCTATAGGAGACCAAAACGGTAAAAAATATTTCCTTATTTATATGTAAGTAATAAGGTACGAAGAATATTACCAACAATTGGATTTATAAATACAGATGTGTCTCGAATTGTCAAATACACGTGAATCTCATATAATAGATATGGGGCACACAAATAATGAACAATTTTGGGCACTTTGGTATCCAGAAAAATGCACTTTGATCTATATTTGTAGCATTTTTTTTATACTGAAATTGGCATGGGACTATTAAAAATTATATGGATTGACATTTTCTAAAAAGTGAGGCTTAATTACTACGAAATCTCATATGAACATAAGCACAAATGTATTAGTTTTGATCCTTTCTGAAATTAGTTTATGTGATTTCGACAAGAATAGAGTTAGGATTTATGGGCAGTGGATCATATTTCAAATACTTAGGTCTCACACATACTAACAAGTATGAAAAGGCAAGAGTCGTAATCTTAATGGGGCAAGACTTGGGATTATTTAGTGTATTTTTCAATAAATTTTTAAATCAAGAAAAATTACACACAATCTAAGTACCTTTTTACACTCTGTGTGGTTAAATAATTGACGTCGCATTTGAAAACTATTCAAACCCACCGAAATAATATTCCAAGATCCTTTCTCACTGCAAAAATTATTCGTCGCACCTAAGTTAATATTCCAAGATCCTATGAGTCCTTTTTGCATAGTAATACATTTGTTTATTCTCGTGTCTAAATCTAAACATAATTTTGTGTATAGATTCGAACACAGGATAAACAAACAAGCAATCCTAAATAATTTTATTTGATAAGTAACATCCTGAATAATGTCACCATGGTCCCTCCACCCTTGTAAATTTCGAGACTCGATATTCATTGGTCCTATTTTTATTCCTAATTTACCCTTGCATTTGACGTTATTGGTCGAAAAAAAATTGTATTCAATATGCCTTAGAATTATCCCAATCGTACTTTTTTTTTGAATTTGTTTATAATGTGAATATCATCAACCTTAAAGTTGAAGAAAAAGGAAAATCACTTGGCGAGAAACATCTATTTCATGGCTACATTTTGTTTTCAACTTTCAACCTCGAAAACGTTATTGAAAGTGGTTAAAGAATTGAAAAGTTGACTTTATAATTCAAATTTCACAAACCCATGGTAAATGTTCTCCTTTGTTAAATGATGGGGTTAATTACCTATATATCCCTTCGACTTTCATTCAAGTTTCACTTTAGTCCTTCTGGTTTTAATTTGGACAATAAAAACCTTCGACTTTCACTCAAGTTTTACTTTAGTCCTTCTGGTTTCAATTTGGACAATAAAAACCTTCGACTTTCACTCAAGTTTCACTTTAGTCCTTCTAGTTTCAATTTGGACGGTTTTTTTTTGCGCAAAAAAAAAAGGTTTTAATCCGAAGCCGTTGCCGTTGCATTTTTGGACGGAAAAAACCATGTGCCATCCACTTGACAATGCTACAAGGGTATTTTGCACATTTTCATTACACCCTCATCCACGTGACAATACCCTTGTAGCATTGTCACATGGATGACACATGGTTTTTTCCGTCCAAAAATGCAATGGACGGCTCGGATTGAAACCCATTTATTATTTTTTTTTTTGCTTTTTTTTTTAAATCCGTCCAAATTGAAACTAGAAGGACTAAAGTGAAACTTGAGTGAAAGTCGAAGGTTTTTATTGTCCAAATTGAAACCAGAAGGACTAAAGTGAAACTTGAGTGAAAGTCGAAGGTTTTTATTGTCCAAATTGAAACTAGAAGGACTAAAGTGAAACTTGAATGAAAGTCGAAGGGATATATAGGTAATTAACCCTAAATGATGGGTAAAAATTTATACTCGGCCAAGTTTCCCATATTTTGATTTTATCAAAATGTAGATTTTATCATTTGGAAATTTGGCCTCTCAAACAACCAATAGTGTTCTTACCCTATATGATATTGCTGGCAGGGCAACTCGTGGTGGCTTTGAAGATCTGTAATTTTGAGAGTTCATTGATGTGAGCATGTTTGGTTGGAGTCCATCTGATCGTTTAGGTATTCTTTGTCTTTAATCTTTAACTAGCACTAAGTCTCTTCAGTGATGCTGATTCTAGGTATGAATCTTGTAAGTATCGTTGTTTACGTTAGACAATGTCTAAGTTAGGGTGAAACACATTGATTGCCTTGTGCGTTTCTTGTTCTCTATTAAGAAGATTAGTTTGGCTCTGTCCAAGATCTTTGTAATGAATTCCGTTTTTGTAAGTGCCATTGGGAGTTCATTAATATAATTTTCTCATTTCCGTGTAAAAAAAACCAATAAATCAACCAAGTTGCAAAAATCAACCATGATTTTAGCAAATGGGTTCACCAGATGCTAAAATTATGGTTAATTTTATCCTAGAGTCAACTATGATTTTAGTACCTGGTAAACTTATTTATTAAAATTATGGTTGATTTTAGCAACTGAGTTGTTAAAATCTTTTAGCCAACTAGTGTACCGCACCAGTAATATTTCTAGGCACTAACAAAGACTTGCAACTCCCAACTTATGGCTGGAGCTTCTAAATGTCTTTAGTGCTTTCATCAATCATATAATGGACACCCTTGGCAAATCATCTTGATAATTAGCAACTCATCTTGACAAGAATCTATGAATCCCCTTCTAGCTCTACCACAAACTCAGTTTTATTGCCAATCTCAGACCTTCACCGACAGCAATCACCTCAACGACTAATGGGTTGGAAATGTTATAAATGTGAAAGGATCTTTAGCCAAAAACTTGCCACTCGCATCTCTCATCAATCCCCCTCCTCCATCTTTACGGTCCTTTTTTAACGCCCCAAAAATTGGGGTACGTTAATAAATAAATTACAAATTTTGTTTTTGAATAAAATACCAACTTCATTAAAATTCCAAGAATACTTAGAGAAGTTTTTTTAATGGAAAGCTAAAAGTTAGCTTTCTATTACAACCCAGAATAAAAGAACTTTAACATTGTCTAGGTAAACTTAAACATTTATTTAAAAATTCAATGGAACGGAAAGAACAGAGTCATCTAACTAGAGATCTATTGGTACAACCACGGCTCCGACACTTCGTAACTTTCTTTGTCGCTCCATTCCCTCCGAACTCAAAGAAGCGGTTCCTCTTCTATACCTTCGCGGCGTTTGACGCCAGGCCACAAAAGTAAAGACCGCGAAGTGATAAAATTACACTCAATAGGACACCAAAACTATCCCTTTACAAAAATATACTCATGCAGCAGTTAAACACATGTGACATTAATTTAATACATAGAAAAAAAAACATTTCTCAACAATATAAATGCAGTAGATTTAATGCTCCGTCATCAACTCAGGGTTTTACAAATTTCATCCCCACTTCGAATAAGATAATTTCCATCAACGGCTTCCGCCCACAGTATACTCAGGTGCTCGATCACACAACAAAGTCACCTCGAGGCATACTGTGCACGGCTCACGATTGATCACCCATTGATCAATTTCTATCCGGCATCGATTCCCACCCATAGTATACTTCCGGCGCCCGATCACACAGCAAAGCTACCTAAAAGTATAACTGCGCATGACTCAAGACCCATACCGGACACACCCCATTCCCCTAATCCGATAAGTAAACACTAATCTTTTCAATCTAATAATTTAACCACAATAATTATTTACACAAATTTAACGGTTTCACAAAGTGCCAGTAACATCAGTAAACAAACACATGCATCCAATTATAGCGCAACAGAAAATTTAATGAAGATCGACTCTCTCAAGCCCATATGTGTCAGTTATAAATCCAGCCACTAAAAATAGTAAACGGCCTCCAAAAATCACGACATTTTGCAGTAAGATATTTCATCAAATTTGACATGGGTTCACTGTTTTGATCGAAGCCTAAATCCAGTCCTAAACGAAGCGAAATAGCGTTTTAAACTAGACAGTGAATCTGTCCCGAAACTGTTAAGTTCAGCCAAATTCGAAAAATCACAGTTAATTCTACGAACCTCGGATTGGAACGAGTTCTATATGAAAGTTTCTTAACTTTTCGAGATCTACAACTTCAAAGATTTACATTTTCTCTAAATACAAATAGAAATAGCCGAAAATTAGCTGAACAGAACAGTGCGCAAGAAAAATAAATTTCATCTCTTTGGTTCTGTTTTTTTACTTACAAAACCTTAATGGTTGAAAACACAATCGCAACAACTTATTTCACATCACTTTAAAATCACCACTATATTTAGATATATGCGAATACCCGGAAACACACAAAAATAATATATACTTAAGTAAAAAGTGAGTTTCGATATCCTACATTTCCTTTGAAGTTAAAGCGCACTACGAACGTGATAGGATTTAATGCTATTGAACGGTTGAGTTCTCGAAATATGAATCTGTTGGAGGAGAAGTATTACTAGGGTTATAAAAATTAAACAACTAGATAAAAGAAAAATGTTGAGAGGAGAACGAACTGAGAACCGGCAAGGGAGCTTAAGCCAAGAGTTAAACAAATGGAAGGGAAATTTTCATTATGCCATGAATGTGTAGTTATTGGAGGAAGGGACGGAAGTGAGGAGAAAAGAAAAAAAAGAGAAAAAAAAAAGGAATGATTTAGACCAAAGGCTAGGATTAGGAAGGAAAAGAGAAAATTGGAAAGAATCACTAGGGAGGTAAATGGGAATCATATGCGTCAGTGGAATATGGGAGAATACTTCCCTAATTTTTTCGTCCCTCCGTTGAAACTGATCTTGCGCCTCTTGAAGTTAGACGATTTCCTCTCTCAGCAATATATTGCACATCTTCTTGGCAAATCATTTTAATAAGAAACTATGAATCTCCTTCTAGCTCTACCGCAAACCTAGTTCCATTGCCAATCTCTGACATTCACCGGCAGCAATTACCTCAAAGATGAATGGGTTGGAGATGGTATTAGTGTGAAAGGATTTGGTAGCCAAAAACTTGCCACTCCAATCTCTTATAAAAAGCCCCACTCCATCTTTACTGCCCTTTTTCATCCCTCCATCGAAATTGATCTTGTGCCTTCCAAACTCGGATGATTTCCTCCATCAACAAACCCAGTCTCAACATTGCAACCTTAAATCATCTAATTTTGCCTCCATTAGGTAAACTTCCCCAACATTACCACTGATGCACGAACCATGACTTATTTTGCTTCTAGTCCCAAGATTATCAGTCGAGGAGGACTGACTTATCTCTCGCCAATTAGTCCAATTATCAAACGTGCCTATGTATAAAAAAAATACGTCGGTGACTCCACCATCCCACTTATTGTCTCTCTCCGATCGAACCAGCTCCCTCTCCTCTCGATCCAACCCGCTGTGATGCGGCTTTTCGAACTACAACTAACCCATAAATAACAGTAAAATATTTTCTAGTACTTGGCAAAAAAAAAAAAACAGTAAAATAATTTGTCCTGTCCCCCCTCTCCACACTCACTCTCTCCCTCTAAAAAGGAATAAAACCAAGAGATATACCCTTTGAAAGAGCAAAGAATATTCCCAATCGACCCCCGTTGGATATTCTCTCCGCACCCTCACACTTTATATCACCCCCTCCCACTCTTTCTCTCCACCCCTTCCATTTTCCCACCCACTTTCCCTCACTTTCTCACCTCGTTTTACTTTCGAAAAATTCCAAACGCTAATCACAAGCGATGAAATTTGGGAAGAGTCTGAGCAACCAGATCGAGGAGACATTACCCGAATGGAGGGAAAAGTTCTTGTCCTACAAGGATCTCAAGAAACGGCTCAAGCTGATCGAGCCGAGATCCGTCGGCGTCGGCAACCCAGAGTCTAGAGCAGCCAAGAGACCAAGGATCGCTGCCGTTTACAGAAATTGTGTGGACTGCGGCAGAGAGGTGGCGGCGGCGGGGGAGATGACGAAGGAGGAGAGGGATTTCATGGAGTTGTTGGATGCGGAGCTTGAGAAGTTCAACAACTTCTTTGTTGAGAAAGAGGAAGAGTATATTATCAGACTAAAGGTACTTAATTAACTAGTTAATGATAAAATCAACATTTGTTAAAAACCAACCGTTTACTTTAGCAAGTGAGGAAGCCATTTGCTAAAATCAAAGTTTTTTACAAATTGAAATGGCTTCCTAAATGGCTTACTCGTCGGTGAAAATTAAATGTTGATTTTAGCAAATGTTAATTTTGTCTGATTTTTTTTTTTTTATCTGGGAAACTCTCCATAATTAGTATGATGACTACGTCTCGTGACCACATTTTGGGTACCATTATTGAAATTTGATGGGCGAATCACGAATTTATTAGTAGAATGAGCTCTATTCATCGTGCAATGAAATACATTCTACCAATGCAGTGATGACAAGACTAAAAACGGTAGTCATTAGACATGATCACCATAGCATTGATCTTAGGCTTAGTTTGCCAAAAGATAAAATGATGTGGAGGTGATAAAATGATTAGCAAATGAAGTGGGAAGGTGATCTTATTTCCAACGAATCTGGACATATATTTATCTCCAATGAATCTGGACATATATATATATATATGTCCAGATTCATTGGAGATAAGATCACTTTCCCACTTCATTTGCTAAAATCAATCACTTGATTTTATGAGATTTCCATTTTAGCAAATAGAAAACCAAGCCTTAATCCTCAATTAAGTTGGTTTATAGCCTCTTCAACCACTTTATTGGTAGAACGAGCCCCAGTTTTTTTTATCATGCAGTGGAAACATATCTACCAATGCAATGCTGACAATCTCACGATGTCCGACCATATATCATATAGTGAAACAAATTCTACCAATGCAATGCTGACAATCTTACGACATCTGACCATTTTTCACGTAGTGAAACGAATTCTACCAATGCAATGCTAACCGTACCATTTTTCACGAAGTGAAACAAATTCTACCAATGCAATGCTGACAATCTCACGACGTCCGACCATTTTTCACGTAGTGAAACAAATTCTACCAATGCAATGCTAACCGTACCATTTTTCACGAAGTGAAACAAATTCTACCAATGCAATGCTGACAATCTCACGACATCTGTACCATTTTTCACATAGTGAAACAAATTCTACCAATGCATTGTTGACAATTTCGTCATATCCAAAATTTGGTCACCGGATGTGATCATCGTAGCATTTTGCTATTTAAGATTTCAGTTGTTTTGTCGCCAAAATGTGGTCACCAGATATGATCATCGTATCATTTTGCTCTTTAAGATTTCAGTTGTTTTGTCGCCATCATTTGCGGTGTGTTTATATATATATATATATATATATATATATATATATATATATATATATAGGAGAATGTTATCCTAAGGGATCCCTTTTTAAAATTTGGTGCGGACCTCACCTTTTCGGATCAAATTTTGACGATCCGAATAGCTCAATATTTTTAAAATGCGTTTTTAAAGGCCGTACAGTTTTATCGAAAATTGTTTGGATCAAGCCCTTCCGGGTATTTTTTTATAAAGATTTCCGGCGTGGACCTTGGAAAACGCATTTTAAAAATATTGAAGGGTTCGGATCGTCAAAATTTGATCCGGAAAGTCGAAAAAAGGCTAGGTCCACACCAAATTTTGTTTAAAAAATCCCTTAGGAGATCGGCTTCCTATATATATATATATAGTATTGGGTCTGTTGGGCCTTTTTCATGCTTCGGTGATCTTTAGATCCTTTTATTGACTTGGAATTCTCGTTCAGTGGTGCCCATTATATTTCAGAAGGATAATAAAAGATTTTTGTTTTTGTTTTTTTTTTCTATTTGTATAGTCACTTTGACAACTGGCACGCACAACACTTCTATACTAACGGATATTCTATGGATGGTCCCATCTATAATAGAAAAATTATTCAGTGCTCTTCGGCATGGTCATGTGTGGAACTGGAATATTCTATGAATGGTCCATATATAATGGAAATATTATTCAGTGCACTGCGGCATGATCATGTGTGGTTAAGTCCCTCCACGACCCCACATTGATGTGGAAACTGGATGAGTCTATTTAATTTGTGGTGTGAATGTAGGCTGGGCCCTCAATCCCTATTAATTTGGCAGATTCTTTTAGCAAAATTCATGTCTATTAGCTGCTCCACGTCGAAAAAATACGATGCATTTAATTTACATTCTAGATTTGAGACTGCGTCAAAATGTAATCTAATCTCTTCTTTTATGTCACTAGTAGCTATTGCAGCTTCAACATCTTGTGGGTACGTAACTACGTATGATAGCTTCCACATTTTTCTAAATCGTTTTGGCTATCATACACTAATTTTCCCAAAACAATCGGTTAGCTAGTTTTGGCTCATGTTTTACTCTAGTCTGTGTGTGTTCACGTTTATTAATTTTCTACTATGTACCGGAGGATGTTCAAGCTCAATTTCCTTTTGAGGCTAGTCTTCAAACGTTGATGAAAATCTGGTGTGATAATCTTGTAATGGGATCATATCGTTTTGTCATGATGTGGATAAACATTAAAATCTCCTACCTAGTTGTGCATAGCTGCGATTTATCCTGTCCCTGTGAGCCTTGTAAATCACATGATTGGGGATATTTTGAGTTCGGGGCTTGGAAGCTTATGTTCAACTAAGCTGACCGTTTTTGTGGTGGCCGTGAACCAGGATTTGCAAGATAGAGTTGCAAAGGCTAAAGATCTGAGCGACGAGATGATAAAGATACGGAAGGAGATTGTGGACTTTCATGGAGAGATGGTTTTGTTGGAGAATTATAGTGCACTTAACTACACGGGTATAACTTTCATTTCATTTTCCTTTATGGTAACACTATTAGATTCTTAATTATACGACGATGACTTGAATACAACATTGGAAACATAGGAAATCTGAAAATGCAAAGAAGATTTGCAACATGACTAGAATTGGCTATCGGGAAAAAACAGTGTGATTCATTTTGAGAAATGGATTGAACCAGCAACCGTTACACCAGTTTGTATTTGGACCACAGATTGTTTTGGCATGAGCACTTGCGTTGGTGTTGGCAACAATTCCGTTTAACTTGTGCTGTAAATGATCTTCAAATGGTATCTGGAGACTCGGGATTATGTAGTTAGACTGTTTTGGAGAAAACAAGGACTGATCTTACCACCAATATGGTTTTTTAAGCGAGCCTGGCAAAATTTCTGCTTTCCATTAAACTATGATTCGGATTTCTCGCTAGAACTTTCTGTGGCTGCAAATTTTGTAGTTCTTTGGAAACCTGTTTTAACAAGTGAAGGCAAGTTCAATTCAGCGAACGGCATTCAGCGAATATCACTTGTACAAGGGAACGACGGACTATCCAGTAAAAAAGGTCTCGGGGGGCTGTTCACTACACCCCTGTAGTGAATCCAATAAGACAACCTATACGCGTCCTTGTGTATGGAACAGCTCTAGATTTGGTTCTGAAACTTCACAATCGTATAATTGCAATTTTCATGTTATCGATCTACCCTGATTTGACAATCAGTAACGGTTTAGACTGATTTATCTTGCACATTTACGTGCTTATCTTGAACAGGATTGGTGAAGATACTCAAAAAGCATGACAAAAGAACCGGCATCCTCCTCCGCTCGCCTTTCATTCAAAAAGTCCTCCAACAGCCGTTTTTCACCACCGATTTGCTTTACAAACTCGTGAAAGAGTGTGAGACACTCCTCGACCGCCTCTTCCCCATTATTGAAGCCCCAACTTCAACCGATACAGCTGCTGATCACGGGGATGAACCATCAACTCCCGACGTTGGAAAGGATGACGGTTCTATCCTCAGAGCGGGTCCAAAGGGACTAGCAGTGTTAGAGTACGTGGAGAGCTTGTACATGAAGAGCACCATCACGGCATTGAAGGGTTTGCAAGAGATTCGGGGTAAAAGTTCGACTGTGAGCCCGTTTTCGTTGCCACCGCTGCAGATGCAGATTAGTGGGTTGGAAGATTCATCATGGAATAAAATTCTTGTTCTTCAACAAGAAGCCAAATAGTCAGACTTGTTAAAGAAACTTAGAAATTAATTATGTCGAATATGTATTATCAATAGTTTTTTTTTTTTTTGTTATTTCGACTCGTGCCTGTATCGAGCCTGTATTAGATGCTAACACAGATGTATAATGCACAATATTTTGTCCAATAGCAATAAATTATAGAAGCTGAAATATTATCTGAAATTGAATCTCTTGGCTTAAACTTTTGATGTTTTAGTTTTTCTTTGTAATTGTGCAGATAAGAGGATGGGTGGAATAATAGTCATGTTCTTCTTGAATAAGAGGCCAAGTACGAATTTAACCCAAAAAAGAAGCCGAGTCCGAACGGGGGGGAACCCTTAGGAACAACTCTCTCCCGTTGCTTGAGGTCTATTTGTATCATTTGAATTTGTGGGTCTTCTTTGAGCTCATTTAGATCATCAAAATCATTTATTTTTTGAGGTCGTCGACAACGCTAACGGATCCGTTGTCCCAAACTCCCAGTCCCATTCATCTCACCTCCACCTTTTACCGCTACAACCATCCCACCATCATTATCACACCACCACTCACTATCCTGTCACTAGCCAGCTCCGGCCTTGAAATTCCGGGGCTTAAGACGAATATAAAAAAAGATGCTTGATAAATTATTACCAAAATAATATATGCAAGAAATAAATGAGTTCTTAAAAAACTATATGCATATGTAGAATAATTGAACATGAAGAAAAGAACAAAAAATGAAGGAAAGGAGGGACTATTTTAAGAATTAAGAAATGATGCATCTGCTAAGCACAAGAAAAGGGGAGGCATGATACTCGGCGATGAACGCACCCGAAAATGATATGAGTACAGAAGAATTGAAGAATTGTACATAAAATGTACAAAGGTTTTTATTTGGGCCCATTCCGAGTTCCACACAGATGATTGGAGACGTTCATGTTCTTTAAAATAATATTTCATTGTACCTCGTAAAAAATCAGTTCAATTGAATATCGGTAAATGCTCCATCTGTTTATCCATTTTTTGTTTTAAAATAATATTTTATTGTACCCGTAAAAAATTAGCTCAATCGGATATCGGTAAATGCTCTATCTGTTTATTCAATTTTTTCGTTTTGATACGAATAGCTCCAATCATTTGTGTAGAACCCAAAATAGCCCAAAACCAACTAATTTGTACATTTTATGTACAAAAAGTTATGTACTCCTGGCATTGTCTGAACCCACCACACAGATGATCAGTTTGCAAGCAATGGGGCTATCTCATTGACTCCGTCTTGGCCCTCTTGGGTTGATGGGGTTTTGAATTGGCCCATTGTACAACAAAATAGGAAGAAATAAAAAAAAGACTGGGCTTAAGACAACTGCCTCTTAGGCCTTAGCCCAGGGGCCGGCCTGCACCACTCCACATCGCCTGCATCTGCCACCACCACACCACTATGATTAGAGGCGGACGCAGAATTTATTATCAACAGGGTCAAAAATCTACATCATGTGTCCCTTTGTTCAATTTCGATGGTCCCCTACGTAAGTACGTGTAACTTTTCAAATAAAAAATTAAAGTATTTTCGCACATGATTTTTCGAGTTTCTTCGTACTGAATTAAAGATCTCGATTAGTTTTTTTAATTTGGTGAGAGAAATTCTAGAATTATGAACTAAATGGAATTTTTTTGTTTGAAAATTGCACGTCTTTCCATAGGGAACTAACAAAATGGGATTGAGTGAGTACATTCGAATACTAAACCAAAGATACATATACTTCACTCTATACAAGCAAAAAGTGGTATATTGTGTTACTTGAGAGAGAGAGAGGAGTTAAAGAATAGTGAGCACTCAAAAAAGAAAATTATAAGTTGTGTGGCTGTGCTCCGCTTTCGCATGTGAGGGAGAGTTTGTATTAAAATGGTGGGATGGTAGGTCGATTTTCACACCAAAAATATATTTATAAAAATAAGGAATTAACCCTTATTCAGAAGAACAGTGGTCAAGTCCGAGTGTCGATCTGCAGGGACAAATGGTTGAGTTGCGTTAATTCCAATTAACCTCTAGTTTAATTCGGTAAAAAGATGTTTGATTGGTTGTGAAATAATTAAACTAAAAAGTGCAATAATTAAAAAGGATTGAGATTGATGGAGAGGGAATCTAGGGTTTAGAATCCACTCTACCCTCGTAACCACGCCTTTCGCATAGGTTAGGTTGATAATCGAATCACAATGGATTATCGCTAGGGCTTGCAATCCCCATCGGCAATCGTCAAGAAAATATGTGTTTGTTAAAAGGCATAGACTATCCCGAAGCACGGACCGTCTCACAATGCGGCACGATCCGTCTCACGAACATAATCTATCTCAGAAATCCAAACACAACATTGAAAACAATTATATGCATTGGTATTTGAAAACCGGTATACAAATACACAATAGATTGAAAGAATAAAACCGTATGAACCCAAGTTCTGAACATATAATCCGATTCGATTAAAACCCTGACCTACACAAAATAAAAGGTTACTCAACGTAGAGTTTCATCCTTCCCCTAGATAGGTGCTTTAGCCGGCCATGGAAGAAGTTGGAGCGCTTGAGGTTGGAGAAATCGCGAAGAACATCTATATCTCTTGATTTTTCTCTCTAAGTAGCCTTTCTCCAATGCTGAGCTTTGATTTCTCGACCTCCAGAACGTACATAGCCGGCCTCTCTTTATGCCAAACCCTAAAAGTTACACCAAATGGCGTTCTGCCGACCTAACTTGGTCCGGACCGTCCGGACGGACTTACGTCCGTCCCACTAAATTTCAAAGAACTTGGACGAAATTTTCTACGATGTTCAACAGGTTCTGCAAGCGTCTCCTTTGCACTTTTGACACTTCTATGACATCCGAATTGCATCTTTTCATGGTCCAACCCGCTCCAATGCCTGCAAACACCATGCAACTATCAAAATTCGCCAAGTAACATAACAAACGGACTATTAACGCGTAAATTAAAGGATCAAATAGGTGCTTTTCGGCACCTATCATGGGACCACAGAAAAATAAAAAGATTTTAGTATTTTTTTGTTTTCAGTTTTGAAATTTTAGTTTACCGAATATCATCTTAACTTTTTAATGTTTGTTCTTTTTAAAATTTCAAGATTGGTTGTTTCTCTTTTGGGCAATTTGGCGAGGAGGATCCTATGCAATACAACTACAACTACTTATTCTGTTGGACCTTAGCCCAATCTTTTGTTCTCTTTTTGGTGACTCTTTCTTCTCTTTAATTCCTAGAAAACAAAACAGGAAAAGAGAAGGATGCGAAATTTTAAATTTGATTTTAAAGAAATAAATTTTTATTTCATATAGACATTTTATCTAACATTTTTCGTTATTGCAGTCGTTGAATTCCATGACCAAATTCGGACCCTTGGATTTATTTTTGTAGAATTTTCTATATTTTTATCTCCTAAACTATACTCATTTTCACAATTTCATCCCTAAACTATGTAAACCCTCAGTTTAGTCCCTAAACTATTTGATTGCAACCTATTTTATCCAATGTTAACAACATCTACTGTTTTCTATAAGATAGTATTAGGGGTGAAAGCGGTTCGGTTCGGCCAGTTTTTTCCAGTTTTTGAAAACTGAATATTCGGTTCGGTTTCATATATTCAAGGGCTGAAACCGGCCTAGTCATATTCGGTTTTGATCAGTTTCGGTTATTCCGGTTTGAATCGGTTATTATATTCCGGTTTATTCGGTTATGGTATTTGGGCCTCATTGGGGCTTCAAAAAATAAAATTAAAACCATGAAACACAACATATATTGGGCCTCATTTTGGCCCAAAAATGCAAAAATACACAAATATAAAAAATACCAATTGAGTTTGGAGATCAATATAATAAGAACAAAAAAATTAGAAACATGAAGTTCACAACAAAGAAGAAGTGAAGAATGAGAGAAAAGGACCTAAAGTCCTAAACCGTTAATTACATAAATGGATCATGAGAAGAGACACAATCTACCGAAGTCCCAAGAAACAAAACCTAACATTTGAATCAGAGTAATTACTATTTTGAAAATTACAAAAGCTGCACTTAATCTCTAAATCAGAGTAATTACTATTTTGAAATAAAGAAATTCTAATCCCATAATACTACCAAAAGATAATTTCAAATGCTTTTGTTATTACCAGCACCAATATTGATTACGAGTGGGCTGTGTTCAATTGTCACTTTACCACTTTACTAGAGGAGAGACGAAGCACCATTGCAGCCTTGCTTGAGTTTGGACGATGCTTGAAGAAGTGATTGAGTTTGGACGGTGCTTGAAGATTCTAGGGTTCTTGCCATCTTGAGAAGAGAGAGGAGAGGCAGAGAGAGGGGTAAATTTTTCGATCTGTTTGTGTGAGTGTGAGACAGAGAATGAGAGAAAAGGTGAGGCGGGTTAGAGTAGAGATAGGGTTTAGTAATGGACGGCTACGATTTACCCTAATAGATATGGACGGTTGTGATTGGAAATAAAAGTACTGGGTATATAATGTTATATCAGTTCCGGTTTTTTCCGGTAAAAAAACCGGTTTGCACCGGAAAAAAATATTTTTAAAAAAGGAAACCAAACCGAACCGATGCTTTCGACCAAACCGGTTTATTCGGCCGGTTTTTCCGGTCGGTTCGGTTTTCTCGGTTAAATTTTCACCTCTAGATAGTATGTTACAAAACAGATCTCTAAATTATTTCGCTCGTTCCTTGATTAACTGATAACTGCTATCTATCTACTCATACAACAGGAAAGAAAGCCGCAATGACCTCGCACAGGATTATGAACTCAAGTTTTTGGCTATTAAAATAAATATCACGGTAAAAAAAGTTTTATAGTTCCTCAATATGAGAGTAACTCAATATTCATTTGCCATTAATTTTTATTGGATACCTCTCCAAATTAAATTAGCTATAAATTGTTTCATGGACAAGATTTTGAGGGTATTTAGGAATCTCAATCAGAGGCAAAAAGAAAAGAACAAAGCCGATGACTAGTTTCATTCAACTTCAATAGCGGAAGAGCTTCTTTCCTCATACCCAGTATAGTCATTTGTGTAATTGGAAAGCAAAAATGCACAAATCTGAGAAAAGTGAGGAATTTGAAATTTAACACAAGTAAATAATTTAAAATTTAAGAACAGCTTTACATAAATATGTGATTTGTACGATAATCTTATGTTTTGTTCCGGGAGGAACAGAACAATTATTGTTTTTTTTTTTTTTTTTTGCGTATATCCATCACTTTTTCCTCTTGCTATCAAAATGATTCCATATGTTTTCTGTTTAATAATCATGTATTATGGCTTTTTTGGGCCATGTCAGACTTGTTAGAAAAAGTAATTTGTAATTTAGAATTATGTAGAAGAATATGTAGAAGTGTGTATTAAACAAATGATCAGCAAATGTGAAAAATATCTAATATCTAGAAAGATGTAAAAAAAAATATCTAATATCTAGATTTTGTAATTAGCACATGTTACAAATGTGAAAAACTAGAATACTATTCTAGAGAATAATGTAGACCTCTCTAGACTAGAGAAGGTCGGAGATTTTGCTCTATAAAAGGAGCATGCCTTGTACACATTTCTATAATCAGTGAAAGCAAGTCCAAAAGTCTTCCATTGTAAACCCTTTACTATACCTTCACCCCTTTCCTTTCCTAACAACTTCTACTTCACTTCTTCAATTTTCACCCAAATTTAATCTAGCACCCTAACAATTTTGGTATCAGAGTAGAAACCCCAAATACATCCTTGCCCTCCTTGCTTTCCTATCACCCACCATGGAAGCCAACTTTTCCACTTTCAAGTATGCACAAACTCTCATCCTTATATTTGAGGGAGAGAACTATGAATATAGGAGCATTCAAATGAAAACTTTATTTATTTCGCAAGACTTGTGGGATCTTGTTGAAAGCGGATACGAGGTACTGGCAAATGATGAAGAAGAAGCAACCTGGACAAAAGCAGGGAAAAATAAGTTAATGGACAGAAGCAAGGAATAAGAGGTTCAAGGAGAACAAGAAGAGAGACTCATTGGCTCTACTCAACATTCAACGTGGGTTAGGTAAATCGATCTTTTCAAGAATTTTGAGTGCAAAAACTTCAAAGGAAATGGGAGGACATTCCTTCCAAAAACAAAAGTTTTTTGAGCCTTTTGATGCTAGGAATGCGTGCATTATTTGTGTTAGTTCTATACTCTAAAAAACAACAGCCACAAAAAATACAATACCAACACTCTTCAATGAGCATAAATACGTTCAGAAATAACACTAGTTATAGTAATGCTTATGCTGCTGCATCTATCTTATGCCACGTATAAATCTGTAAGGCTTTATAACGAACTTGCTTATTTCCTACAAATCCAGAGCCTCTTTCGAAGGCCCAAGGCCCACTGCACTAGGCGAAAGTGAAGACTCAAAAAAAAATCACTTTTTGGGACCATTTTCCACCATTTTATACTATTAGGCTTAACTAAAATACTTTTTGGACCAAAATAAGAAAAAAATTTATTATAAGTTACAAAAGAGTCCAACCATTATGACCCAATATTTAAAAAAGGCTCAGAAACTATTGTAGCCCAAAATTTGAAAAAAGGCTCAAAGCTCATTTTAAAGTTAAGTTCAACATATCAGAGGGCCAGACCCCCATGTGGTTTTTTTGTATACCTTGGGTATACAAGTTTATTACGATCTGTACATTTACAAATCCTACTTTTGACCTTAATTTGCTTGAACTTTAAAGAAACATAATTGCTGTTTTGAGTATTTTATTACTAGCAAATCTTTGTTTTATTTATACCAGTAATTGTTTTTCCTGTGTAATATGACAAAATGTAATCAAATTCATTGAGAAAATGTAATAAGATTCATTGTTTTTGCATGTTACAGACGATATTTGGACTTTTGGAGATAATTGTTGATTCTTAGTCAATATTGCTGGTCATTAATGTTAGAATTCGTACTCCCTTTTTTAAATAATCGTCAAGGGTGTCAAAGTCTTTGTAGACTTGAAGGCGCCGTTTGATTGACGGGCCCAAAAATGGGATTAATAGTCGCAGGATTGATAGTCCCTGGACTTATTTATCCCTGATTGAAATCTTGAATCTCACACAATCCCCTGTTTGATTCATGCAGGATTAATATTGGAATATCTCATGTTTTGGCCAATCTCATGTTTGGTTCCCTAAACTACGTTTCGGGATTAAACAAGTGGCATTTTTGCAATTTGGTGGATTTTCCTTCCGCGTTCATTTTATCCGGGACTAAACAATCCCACCACCCCCCCAGGTATTGTGTAATCCCATACGTATTGGATAAAACTTGTCCCGGAATTGGTAATCCCATGCCATTTTTGCGGAACCAAACAAGGGATAACTTGGGATTGGACAAAATAGTACGATCCCACTGTAATAGAATCAAACAGTAGAAGATCTGATTTTTTAAAGGTAAGAACACTCTAAACTCTTGGACCGGCCTTGCCTCCAACCTAAGACATTGGTTTTGGAGCTATTCTTTCAGGTTGAAAAAAAGGTTGAACAAGACAGAATAACTTAATAGACAAGTACTAGTATATTAAAAAAGGACTGGTTCTGAAGACACAAATTCCATCTTAGCAGTTGAAACCAAGGGCTCAGATTTGAAGCTTATTTGTGTGCTGTCTCTTCTCCTCCTCTCATTCACACCCAATTTGTCTCTACTGTACTTGTAATCCGCTTTCCCCACTCTGGCGACCGATAGCTCCGATGACCCTCCATGTACGGTTCGAGAGAGATAGGGGGGTTTCAATTTCTCCACACAATACCCACATCATGAAACGACCAACTTCGATTTGCTTTTGTTCCGCCGATATAATAGAACGGTCTACAAAGCTTCATACATGTATATATAGTGAGTTAGGTTTTGTGAAAATGGCTTTGGAAGATTCCGATATTCTAAACGAGATGAGAGAGGAAAAGCCCCGTCGGTGTCATGCTCGATTTGTCTAGAGGCTGCGACCGATAAAGGGGTTAGATCCTGGGCAAAGCTTCAATGTGAACACAAATTTCATCTGGGTTTTATTACACCGTAGGTTTCAACTGCCTAAATTGGTTTTCAAATGCCGAAAATTGACATAGAAGAGTTAGTTTTCTATTCCATTATCTTGTAATGTCTGTTTAATTGTGTAAAATGCACATGCTTGAGTATTTTTATGTACGTATTTTGGTATTGGGTTTGTTGATGGAAGTAGCAGTTTTGTGGTTCACTGAATTTTTTTATGCCGGGGGGAGAGAGATAATGATGGGGGAGAGAGAGAGAAGACAGGGTAACCAGATATGGGGCTCGCCAGAGATATATAGGTAGTCGGAGTGGGGAAGGGGAAGGGGATTACACGTACAATAGAGAGAGATTGGGTGAAAATGAGAGGAAGGGAAGAGACAACACACGAATAAGCTTTAAATCCTAGCCCTTGGTTTTAAGGGCTGATATAGAGTGTCAGAACTTGTGTCAAAATTTGTGTCCCCAGAATCGGTCCCACTAAAAAATAGGGTCATTTAAATAATCATCTTCCACCCAACTTTAAATTAAAATTTTATTCTGTGCTCTTTTTGGAGTTATTTTTTCATCTTGAAATTCAAATAAACCATATGGCTACTCATCAAGTCAAAAAAAAGTCTTCCGCAGTCACGCTTGATGCAATTTACATGCATCTCACCCTTTCGTCCTGTTTGGCGATTGGAGTAGCACCCGGATTTGTAATCCTAGGCCCACCCCAAATAGGCGTTTGGCACGATAATTTCATCCGCAACTCCACCCCGACTATTTTTATTGTTTGGAGTGCAAATCCGGCTTCACCTAAATTTGCCAACGACAGCCCTCACCCTATCGTTAGCTAATGAAGGCGAATTTGTGTTTTTTGTATCTATTTTACCCCTCCAAATCCGGGTGATTTGGAGGGTTTTACACGAATATGTGGTTCTGGGTTTCAATCGAGAACATTGAAGAGGAAGAGAAGAGAGAAAGCTTGTCGCTAAAATCGTAAAAAATGGAGTTTCCCGATGAAAAATGGAGTTTTCCCTAAAAAAAATGGTGTTCTCCGACCGAAAATGGAGTTTTGCGGGGGAAAAAATGGAGTTTTCCGGTGGAAGATGAGATGGTTGGACTGCCAATCGGTCCATCGGCCAGTCAGCCGGCCATCCATCCATTAGTCAGTTTGGGCCCATTTCTCCTTTATTTTCATTTTTTTTTGATTTGTTATCCTAATTAATTTTTTAATTTTTATCCAAAAATAGTTTTTTAAAGTTCTAATATATTGTTTAAATATTTTTATGTATTAATTATAATTATTATGTATTTAGTCTATTTATAATGAAATTAATTTATTTTGTTTATTAAAATAATAAAACGGGGACAATTTAGTCATTTTCCTTCTAATCCTATCATATACACTCTACAAATCCTCATTCTGAAAAAAACAACCAAATACCCTGCTAACAAAACCATCCTTCTTATGAGGTGGAGCCACCCTCATTACAAATTCACTTTCATTACAAATCCACCTTCAAATCCACCCTTATTACAAATCCACCCAAAATCATCTTTTAGTCGCTAAATGGGGCATTTGTGTCGTTCTTTCTTGAAGGCCTTGAGAACCCTATGGCTACTACTTAAGACTCACGCAGTCACGCTTGATGCCAGTCACGCTTGATGCAATTTGCATGCATCGCCCTTCAAATCCACCCTTATTACAAATCCACCCAAAATCATCTTTTAGTCGCTAAATGGGGCATTTGTGTCGTTCTTTCCTGAAGGCCTTGAGAACCCTATGGCTACTACTTAAGACTCACGCAGTCACGCTTGATGCAATTTGCATGCATCGCCCCAACCCCCCGACGTGTCGTTCTTTCCTTCACAAAGAAACAAATAATAACTGAAATTTTGCAATTAAAAGTAAAAAACACTTTCTCATCTGGTTGTTTGACTTGGCAGATAAATTAGGTGCACAGTTCTATCATCATAGCAACTCTACCAAGAAGATGAGACTGGACTGAGGAGCTTATTAGAGAAGTACTGAATTTATTTTGTTGTTGCCTAACAGGAGGGCATTCCGAGGATAGATGACGAAGAACTTACGAGGCTCCAGGATGAAAATGCAAGGAAGAGGTCCGAGCTGGGGTTCCTTCCGGTTAGATATCGTCATTCCTGTTCCTTGTTTTTCCCCTTTCTGAAGCCTTTTGATGACAACTGTGACTATATATCAGCATATACACTCAGTTATACGATGATATCATGGGAATGAAACTAAAGGTCTAAGAATCTCTGTAGTAGATGATAACATATACACCTAGTTATACTAGTTTGGTATTAATTTATAAGTGAAATACAATTTAGGTAGGAAAATTCTAGAAAAATGGGTGGGACCGTGGGATACCTGAGTGGCTGGGTGTTGAAGCTTTGGAAATTAATGCTCTCAATTGTTCTAATTCTAATGGACTGTGCTGCATGTTTATCTATTTTTTGTTCTCTTTTTAATATTTCTTGCTTTAATGTTACCATCTCCAAGCTTTATGTGGATAAACTGTCGTTGTTATGGTAATTAGTATTTATTTGTTCAGTGTTTGTTCAATATTTGTTCAGTGTTTTGTTTTTTACTTCTCTCTCCAGGCGAATGCACAGAGGTTGGAAGCCAAGAACACGGAGTCAAGACAGAACCTCCAGAGGTTAGAAGCCGAGAATATGGAGTTGAGACAAAGCCTCCAGGCTTCTGCTGTTTTTAGGGTAATTAGTATTTATTTGTTTAGTGTTTTGTTTAGTGTTTGTTCGGTGTTTTTTTCCCTTCTGTCTACGCTCGAGATATCCAGAAGGATGTTGAAATCTAGAGCTTGAAATCTACACTGAAGAAATTAGAGGAGGAAAAGAACAAAAAAAGAAATAACACCGTAGATGAGATATGTTTTGTCATCGGTGTTTATCATGAGACATAAGTGAGGACATAGTGATGACAAAAGATACCTCGTCTGCGTTGTTATTTCCTTTTTTTTTTTTTCTTCCTCTAATTTCTTCAATGCAGATCTCAAGCTTTGGATTTAAACATCCTTTTGGGTATCTCGAGCCCAGATAGAAGGGAAAAAAAATACTAAACAAAACATCGAACAAATAAATACAAATTACCCTAACAACAGTAGAAGCTTGGAGGCTCTGCCTCAACTCCATGTTCTCGGCTACCAACCTCTGAAGGCTATGTCTAAACTCCATGTTCTTGGTTTCCAACCTCTGTGTATTTGCTTGGAGAGAGAAGGAAAAAAAGAAAGAAAAAAACACTAAACAGACATTGAACAAACATTGAACAAAACACTGAACAAATAAATACTAATTACCCTAACAACGGTAGTTTCTCCACGCGAAGCTTGGAGGTTCTTTCTCAGCTCCATATTCAGTGTTTTGTTCAAATAACTAGTTACTGTAAGATATTTTCCTTATATGGCCCACATTATGCAATCGGCACATAAGGTAATTACATATTAACGAGATTATGAACCATATTTACTTCCCTAATTGTTGGTCAAATTGATGGAGAGATTTCCTGATATCTTACTTTGATGGGAAGTAGAATAATTGTTTATATGAAAATAGGTCATCTCTCTGCCTATAAAAAGAGCACATAGTCTCCATCACTTTTATGCTACTAAATTGCTAGAAAAGAGGGTCAAGAGAGAGAAACCTATCCATTAGTTTTGCAGGTTTATATACAAATTCTTGAAGCAAGAAAGCTAGTGTCAATGGATTCAGGTACACTTCCTTTATGTTTAATATCCGCGCTTATGTTGTGAGGACATGGTAGTTCTAGATCTTGAATTTATGAGGCTATTAATTATTTGAACAGCATATAAATTATTGACATGTGGTATCAAAGCATGGTTTATGAATTATCATGTTTCTCCAATTAATTGCTTTTCTGGCGTAGTTATCGTTTATCCACGTTGGCTGTATTATTTGTTTCTTGCCGTAGGATATTGGTTTTAATGCATAACTTGTATCGGCAAAATCACAATTTTATTAATATTAGTTGTGGATTGTGTTGTCAACCACGGATCTAGTCTAAGTGGTCATATTGTCTCTTTCTGGCGTTCGCAATTTGGTGATTTCTGTATTGATGGTTTTTGGTCCTTACCCTGTGCTTTAGGCAATTACCAATTATGTATACTTATACTATTTTTGACGACTCGTATTTGTTATTGATTCTTATACTTACGTTAATCTGATTTTATTGAAAGTAAAGTTAGCCGATCGGTATTGTTTCAATATTTCGTTTCGGATACATGCAATCCAGTTGATTAATTGTTAATTTTATTTGCCAACCACGGATTCAAGTTCTACGTGGTCATTTTGTTATGAAGAGGTGGCTTCTAAGTTGGTAATTTTTTAATTGGGGATCGGTCCAATCAGTATAAGGCTTATCAAATAACTTAGTTATTTTGTTTCCTCTGTTGCTATAGTTATTATGGTCCCAACGATTTAGTTTGTTGAGTTATTATTATGATTATTTATTTTATTATGAATCTGTAATCAGAAAACAGTGATATGCTGATAAGCCCCCAATATTATATATCGGGGCTTATCTCGTTCAATTATTTCACACACACACACGATTTTGCACTTGAAATGGTTAATATGCGTGTAGTTTGTTTTTGGTGAAGTTACAGGTTCAACGCGCAGAATAAGTGCATTTTGAGGTCACAGAGAACCATGCCACATTTACCGAGGGCCACGTGCCCCATGGCACGCCAACACCGGGCCCCACGAGCCATGAAACGATGATTCGGTTGAGGCCCGGGAATACGAAAAGTTGGTGTGTTAAAGTCGTGCTTCACGTTCACAAAAATCCCCGATGGGGTCCGGGCTCGAACATGCACTCACAAGACCGAGGTTCACCCTCCCCGAGGGTCCCACGACGTATTCAAATGCTTTGGAGGAATTCCGGGAACACGGAAGGCCAAGGAAGTGACCTAAGGCATCATCGACCCAATAGTGGATCTATCCACTCTCAACAGTGGATCAATCCACTCAAGTCAAAAGTTCATCAGAGGATTCTGGATCGATCCACTCAAGTAGAAAACATGGTCAGAGCATTCTGGATTGATCCACTCTCAATAGTGGATCGATCCACTTCACCCCAAAGGTTCATCAACAATAGTGGATCGATCCACTCCGGTCCAAATGACACCAGAACATTCTGGATTGATCCAGAATGAGAGTGGATCGATCCACATCAGTCTGAAAGTCTTTTTTCAGCCACTTTTTGAACTTTCTATTAATGGCAACTTTGGGTTGTTGTGTGTGCTTTATAGATATTTTGTAGAGAGAGAAAGAGGAAGACTACATGACCTCTCTCCTCTCTCCTTCTCTCATGACTTACACTTTAACTTAGTTAGTTTTTTGCTCTCCCTTCTCTCTTCCATGGGAGTAATTCTCAAGCTTTCTCTCTCTAGTTTTCCCATGTAAGTGTTGGTCTTATGTAAATTTCATGTTTATTAATGTTGTTGCTCTTGATTAGCTCTACCTAGAAATCTAGTTTATTTTCAATTCCATCTAGTATTTAGTTTACTTGTTTAACTTGCTATTTCCTTAGTTAACACTTGGTTTGATTGGTTGTTTGTTAATTTCTCCAAGTATAAAGTGATAGGCCAAGATAGTATCTTCATTAAAATCAAGTTTATTTAGTTACTTGTTATGTTCTTTATTTCCTTCATAAAAAAAGCCATGTTTTCTTTAGTAATGAGTGAGTAGTCAATTAGGTAGGGTCATGGGGTGATTGACTCCCCATGACCAAGGTTAATCCAGTTCCTTGCGCAATTTAAAAAAGGCTTTCAACGTTTGTCGAGAAATGAATTGGGATTCACTTTTACGAATCAAAATTAGGATCTGTAAACCCCTTTGATCGCACGTTGCCCGGGGCTTGACCACTTGGTACGTGCGATGCTTAGGGATAGGGCGACTCAAATGTTTGTCTAAATGACACAAGAATCCTATTCTTTGTGGAACACATTTTTCTAGGCGATGGTTTAGTTTCTAAACCATTTGCTCGGGTGCACCTAACGGTGGCTCGAGTCGGTTACCGAGCGTGAGGATTTGGTTAGCTTTGGTTGTGATTGTTATGAACCCCTAGGCTTTACCTTTGTTAATTTAGTCTTTTAATCTTCCAAGTCATTCACGTAGTTTAGTGAGTTCCACCCACAAATCACCAAAGCCAAGTTTGCCGCTTTAAGGCTAAACCTTCATTCGCGAGTCAATTTACACGCTCAGCTCATTCGGTCCTTGTGGACTCAACCGGACAGATTGAGCGAAATCTTTGTATCAAGCATGGGAAAGCTCGAACAGATTGAGCATGAAGTTTATGCGAATGACTATAACAAACAATATTAAGACAACAATTCTAGAAACTGAAGATGCTAAGGTATATCTTAAAAGTCTTGAGACACGTTTCAAACAGGCTGATAAGTCTCTTACGGGGACACTAATGGCAAAGCTTACCACCATGAAATTTGATGGTAGCCGTGGGATGCATGAGCATGTCTTAGAAATGTCAAATTTGGTTGCTCAATTGAAAAGTTTGGGAATGAGTGTAGATGAGTTCTTTCTCGTGCAACTTGTCTTGAACTCATTGTCCTTGTCTCCTCAGTATGAGCCATTTCAAATAAGTTATAACACTATGAAGGATAAGTGGAACTTAAATGAATTGGCTAGTAAGCTCGTTCAAGAGGAGGCAGGACTTTGCTTGCGACCTTAGATTGTGTCGTAGAAAGTGTTGCCCCAAGCGTAGGGCTAGGTCGGCGGTAGCATAATAACCGGTAAGACCGGGTCGAATCCACAGGGACCGAACGCACCCGGCGTGAGAGTTGTCTTGCAAGTGTAGGTTTTAGCCTTAAAGCGGCAAACTTGGCTTTTGGAGTTTGATTGGTGGAATTCTCTCTCTACCTCTAACACAATTGAAAACGAAGATATAAACTATAAATTAAAGGCGGCAAGGTCTAGAGGTTCATACCACCCATGACTAAGGATATTCAATGGCTCTTAACTATAACTCAAGTGAGAGACAAAGTCACTTGCTCTCACTCGGAAGATTTAACAATGAATATCATTTTGACTCTAGAAAATGGGTTTAAGAATGGGATAAGTTCTTTGAGGCACTTTGACAAACACTTTGAATGCCATAGCTCTAAGCATCATGTGTGGCAAGTAGTCAAGCCCTTGCCCACACAAGATCAAATAGGTTAACAAGACTAAGTTTTGATACATAAAATTGAACTTACCCAATGAAAACCAATCTTAATCACAAGAATGAGGTTTGTAAATGGAAAGACACCCTCTTAGACATTTTGTCGAACACCCAAAGTGACATAGCTCAAAGCATTGTGTGTGCCAAAGGAGTTGTCTACACCTAATCAAAGAGGTTAACAACTCGAAGTTTAGACCGAAAATAGAGTGATTAATCCATTCACAAACCCAAAATAAGCATATAAACATGAGAAACCATTGTAACACCGAAGTCATGGAGTGATCTTCACCCCATGACCAAGCCTAAACTACTACTCAAACATGATCAAGCTAAACATTAAAGGAAATATAAAGGAAATATAAAGGAAATACAAAACATGACGAAAATGAAAACAAACTACGGATTTATAAAGATTAGAGAAGTGCTTACAACATTAATGAAGGAGAAAACCTTGGTTGTTGAAGATTGAAACCTAAAAACTAGAGAGAAGGTGGAGCTAATTTAGACTAAAAAGAAAATAAAATGAAAGTGTAGGAGATATATGAGAGATAGAGAGAGGGAGAGATATATACACATAACCCTTCTCTCTCACAAAAATATCCAAAATACAACTAAAAGTAGTAAGTTTCCATAAGTGGAAAGTCTAACAAGTGGATTAAACACTTTTTTCGGGTTCTTTAGGTATTGATACCTATCAATACCGTATCAATACCCCGCATTAACAATGCTACCGAGAAGCCCGGGTATTGATACCAATTTTGGGGTATCAATACCCACGGTTCGTCCATTTTATCCTCGGAGGTATTGATACCTATCAATACTGGAATCAATACCTGCATTTATACTTAGGCATTTGAGGTTTCCTCTTCTTTCTTTGCCATCCATTGGCCTTGTGTGCTACCGGGCATCCTCCAAAACATTTCCAAACATCGTGTGAGCTTCGGGAAGAGGGCCACTTGGTCTCGTGAGTGCTTGTTCACTCCCGGACACCACCGGGATGGCTTTGTGGCTTTTCGACTTCTCGGGCCTTAGCCGAGTCTTCATTTCTTGGCTTTTGAGGCCCAGTGGTGGCATGCCATGGGGCAACTTGGCACTCGGTAACTTGGGACGGCTTCCAATGCGCTCCAAAACGTGCTTATTCACGTGTTTTACCTATAACTAACAAAAACAACACTACGTGCATATCAAACATATAAAACACAAAATTGTGTGTGTGTGTGAACAAAAATGAGCTAGATAAGCCCGGATTATATACAACATTGAGGGCTTATCAGACTTAAACAATTAGGACAACATTCAGCTTATCTCACATATTCAGGGGCCAGAAAGAATGGAATGAAGCCTAAAAAGGGCATAAAGCGAGGACCACCAAAAGAGATTGAGTCTGCTCAAAGTTCTTAGACTCAAAAGAAGGTAAAGTACAGTGATAGGTGCCACTTCTGCAAAAAGTCAGGGCACTATCAGAAAGACTATCAGAAACGTAAGGCATGGTTCGAAAAAAAAGGTATGAATTTAATTTTTGTATGTTTCGAATCAAACCTTACTGAAGTTCCTTCTAATACTTGGTGGCTTGATTCTAGCGCAACTACTTGTGTTTCAAATACGATGCAGGGATTCCTTTCAACCCAAACCATAAATCCTAAGGCAAACTTCTTATTCATGGGAAATCGGGTCAAAGCTCCAATAGAAGCCGTTGGCACTTATCGTTTATTTCTAGATACTGGTCATTATTTAGATTTACATCAGACTTTTTATGTTCCTTCTATTTCCAAAAATTTAGTTTCCTTACCTAAACTTGATTCTGATGGTTACTCTTTCCATTTTGAGAATAAGAATTTCCGTTTATTCAATAATTCCTCTTTTGTTGGTTCGGGTATTCTTTGTGATGGCTGTATAAGTTTAAGCTTGATGGCCAATTTGTTGATTTTATCCTTACCCTGCATCATGATGTTGGAACTAAACGTAGTCTAGTTGATGAAAATTCCTCAATCTTGTGGCATAAAAGGTTGGGACATATTTCCAAAGAAAGAATTAAAAGATTAGTAAAGGATGAGATTCTTCCCACTTTAGACTTTACTGATCTTAGTGTGTGTATAGATTGCATTAAAGGGAAGCAAACTAAACACACCAAGAAAGGAGCCACAAGAAGTAACGGGCTACTTGAATTGATCCACACGGATATTTGTGGGCCTTTCGACACTCCATCTTTAGGTGGAGAAACCTATTTCATCACCTTTATAGATGATTTTTCACGTTATTGTTATCTCTATTTATTGCATGAAAAATCTCAATCAGTGAATTTTCTAGAAATTTACAGTACTGAGGTAGAGAGGCAATTAGGAAGAAAAGTGAAAAACATTAGATCGGATAGAGGTGGTGAATATTACGGAAGGAATGACGAGTCAGGGCAACGCCCAGGGCCATTTGCTAAACTCCTTGAAAAACATGGCATATGTGCACAGTATACTATGCCAGAAACGCCACAGCAGAATGGAGTAGCTGAAAGGCGTAACCGTACATTAATGGACATGGTTAGGAGTATGTTAAGTAATTCCAAAGTACCTTCTATATTGTGGATGCATTCTCTTAAGACTGATGTATACATATTGAATCGGGTTCCTAGAAAGGCAGTTCCAAAGACCCTTTTTGAATTGTGGACAGGAAGGAAACTGAGTTTAAGACACCTGCATGTATGGGGCTGTCCAGCAGAGGCTAGGATTTATAATCCACACGAAAAAAAAATTGGATTTTAGAACGATCAATGGTTACTTTATAGGTTACCCTGAAAAATCCAAAGGGTATAGGTTTTACTGTCCTAATCATAGTACAAGAATTGTTGAAACCAGTAATGCCAGATTCATTGAAAATGGTGAGATCAGTGGGAGTGATGAACCACGTATTGTGACTATTCAAGAAGTCAGGGTAGAAATTCCTTTACCCATAACTTCGAATGATGTTATTCCTACAGTCGTTGAATGACATGAAGACATGGAACAACAAACGAATAATCAACCACATGATGAGATTGTTACCAATGAAGAGGTTGTAGAACAACCACATGGAATAGCATTAAGAAGATCTCAAAGAGAAAAGAGATCAACTATTTCGGATGATTATGTGGTTTATCTACAAGAATCTGAATTTGACATAGGAACTGCTAAGGACCTGGTCTCATTTTCACAAGCCATGGAAAGTGATAACTCTACTAAATGGATTGATGCCATGAATGATGAGTTAAAATCAATGGAACAGAATGAAGTTTGGGATCTCATCATATTGCTAGAAGGATACAAGAAAGTAGGTTGCAAGTGGGTCTTCAAGACCAAACTTGATTCTAAAGGCAATATAGAGAGATATAAAGCTAGACTTGTGGCCAAAGGTTATACTCAAAAGGGTGGCATTGACTATAAGGAGACTTTCTCTCCTGTGTCTGAAAAGGACCCACTTAGAATTATCATGGCATTGATTGCTCATTATAACTTAGAGCTACATCAAATGGACGTGAAAACAGCTTTCTTAAACGGGAGTTTAGATGAAGAAGTATATATGGATCAACCTGAAGGTTTCTCAATTAAAGGCAAGGAACAATCGGCTTGCAAACTTAAGAAGTCGATATACGGACTTAAACAAGCTTCACGACAATGGTATCTTAAGTTTCATGTACTATCAATTCTTTTGGATTTAAAGAAAACACCGTTGATCGGTGTATATATCTAAAAATTAGTGGAAGCAAGTTTATATTTTTGATTTTATACGTCGACGATATTTTGCTTGCCAACAGTGATCTTGGTTTATTGCATGAAACCAAGAAGTTTCTCTCTCAAAACTTTGAAATGAAGGATATGGGTGAGGCAACTTACGTGATAGGAATTGAAATATTTTGGGATAGATCACGTGGATTGTTAGGGTTGTCTCAAAAAGCATATATTGAAAGAGTTTTAGAGAGATTCAACATGAGTAAGTTTTCACCCACTGAAGCTCCAATTCATAAGGGAGATAAGTTCAATCTTATGCAATGCCTGCAGAATGAATTGGAACGAAATAAAATGAAAAATATACCTTATGCATCACCAGTATGAAGTCTATTGTATGCACAAACCTGCACTAGACTCGATATCAGTTTTGCAATTGGTATGTTAGGGAGATACCAGAGCAATCTCGAGATGGATCATTGGGTAGCTGCAAAGAAAGTGATGATATACCTACAAGGGACAAAGGATTATATGCTCACGTTTAGGAGATCTGATAATCTAGAGGTGATTGGCTACTCAGACTCAGACTTTGCTGGATGCATTGATAGTAGAAAGTCCACTTTTGGTTATTTGTTAATGTTAGCTTGTGGAGCAATATCATGGAAAAGTGCAAAACAAATTATCAATGCTACATCTATGATGGAAGCCAAATTTGTGGCGTGCTTTGAGGCCACAATTCATGGATTGTGGCTGCGAAACTTTATCTCAGGACTTCGAGTTGTCGACTCTATTGCCAAGTCACTGAGGATTTACTGTGACAATTCTGCAGCAATATTTTTCTCCAAAAACGACAAGTATTCTAATGGTGCTAAACACTTGGAGTTGAAATACTTTGTCGTTAAGGAAGAGGTTCAGAAACAAAATGTGTCGATTCAGCACATAAGCACACAACTTATGGTTACAGATCCATTAACAAAAAGGTTACCGCCAAGGTTATTTAAAAAACATGCCAATAGAATGGGTCTTGGACATAACCCATAACAGTTTATTTATTTTAGTTAGCGGATTGTATTATGATAGTTTTATTATGTTGGACACTTCAGATATCAATTAATGTGCTTCTGCCATTTATTTCCTGTTTCAATTGTACGCACATGTATGAAATTGAATGAATGAATACAGGAATAGTCTTTTGTAAAAGACATGATCATGGACCTTTTGGGTATACTCCTCACTAATTGACCATGTTAGACAAATCACTAGTGTTATAGTACATGGAAGGGACTATGTTGTCTATTAGACATAGAACTGCCATGACTTGCATTAGTGAGTTGTTTAATAATGGTATTATGATAGTGACCAAATTATAACTAGGGTTAACGTGGTTCAATGCGCGCTTCGAAAGAGAGTGAAAAAAAGGCTGTCGACTAGAAAAAGCATTGTAACAAACCCAAAAGAATTCTTATTTTGGGGGAGAGAGAGATTTTTCGACTAGAAAGAGAGTGAAAAGGCTGTTTGTTGAGTGTTGAAGAGAATTTGAAGTCACCTGGAAATGCAGCTTTACAACACACTATTCCCGCGTGAATGCTTTTGTTTTTTCCATCATCAATTAACAGATTGTAAGAATTTTATGAACCAATTAATTCTCCACTAGCCTCCTTTGGGTAGTAATCCAATAATCCGGATTATTAGTGTCACGACCAAAATCTAGCAGATTTGAATATCATGACCAGCTAGTCAGTCTGTCCCACCAAAGGCCTCTATCATCAGAGTTTTTTTTTTTTTTTTTTTTAAAAAAAGAAAATAACTTTATATATGCGGAAGCAAATATAAATTATTACGGTCATTCATTCATTATGTTAACAGCAACTTGGTTACATTTTCCCTTATTCATTATACGACATATTGTAAGCTAAATATTCATACTCGATCGGTTTTTCTATTCCTGATTACCTGAAAAGGGAAAATTGCAATATCATAAGCCACTGTTTGTGTGAAATTATGAATTATCAGAGTTACATGATCTACCATGGAATTTTAAACCAAACTTTTCGTCAATGAAACATAAATCATAGAATCAGTTTTTCATGTCTTCAACTGTAACCAAAATCATGGCATGATCCGTTTTTCATAGCTTCAACGGTAACCAAAGTTCATAAACAAGCTTATACATAACATAACATGCCATAAACATATACAATATACCATCCGATGATTTCTGTGCCAGCTGTGAGAGTGCGACCCCCAATGCGCATAAAGTGAATTATCAATTCAGTTGGACACCTGGCCGTGCCACTTTCCATTCCGCCCTTATAACACCATTCCCACTGGTATCTTTAACGTCCCTCAGATTCAGGGACATCGTCCGGATGTATCGTTAATACTATTTTTATAAGTTGCAAAATATCATAATTCCATGGTATATTTGCTACAAAAGAATTTCTTATGTTAAAATAAACATTTTAATAAGTTGAAAACATAGATTTTACAAAAACTCATGTAAAACAGAGATAATTCATAACTTAACTTTTTCAGTCGAAATCTATTTACGATCATTTACTTCGGATATCTCGTACCTAAATATAAAATATTCATCTTTTGTTATTATTATTAAAAACAGGCTAAAGTTTATACCAGCTAAATTCATAAATCACACCCTTTTATTTTTATTATTATTATTTTTTCATCTCTTTTTTTCTTTTCTTTTCCTTCGATTTGCCAATTATTCTATACTGCCTTATTTATTAACTTAAGCAAATACTATGTGTGTTCAAATTACTAAAACGAATCTAAAATCTTAAGCTTGGGTTCGGTTCAACTTCAAAACGAGTTGAGCCGAATCACTATATAGCTGCGTGAGAAGCTTGGCTCATCTCCAGTCCTAAATTAATCCAACAAATTAAAAGGGTTAATTGTGATCAATTTTCTAAAAATAGTTCCCTCTCGTAAGGTTATTTATGGGAGTGTTATCCTTCGTTGATATTGATATGTTAATAGGCTAGAGAAGTGCGTACACATCCTAAGTCACCTTACATATATCTATGGTCAGTGAAATCTTTAATTGAAATCTCAATTTTCTCAACTCTTCTTCTTCTTCTTCTCTCTCTCTCTCTCTCTCTCTCTCTCTCTCTCTCTCCCCTTCTTCTTTAGTTCCTTAGTTAAGGCACTACTATGTGTGTTCAAATTGTTAGAATATTCAAAACGGGTGTCGCAAAACTAGCCTACAACTTGAGCTTGAACTTGAGCTTGGTTCGGCTACAAAGCTTGTCAAGCAACTTTTGGTTCATATTTTACATTTACATTTTTAGGGATTTACTATGATCAATTTATATATATGGGACTTATTTCTATTGAGATAATATATTCAGAGCACTAGATTATATCATTATCATTTTTTTTACAAACGCTTTCGAATCATTTTCCTAGTGCCTAGGTTTCGAATTGTTGTAAAAAGTCATTGAATTGAAGTGCACATGTGACAGTGGGAAAAGAAAAGGGGTAATGGATGGACTCACCTCCTGGTGATCCTTCCTCTTCTTTTATTTATCTATTTTTTCTCCTTTCCTTGCTTCCTCCTTCTCCCTCTGTGCCGTGTGGTATGGTGTGTGCAATGTATGGAGGTGCCTATTTATACTACCAACCTAGCTTCCTTACCTAGAAGCATCCTTCATTAATTCATAATTATTCAATAGAATCTTGAAAGATTCAATAAAATCCCCCTAAATTACCCCTAATTATTTTTATGTGGGTTCATCCAATCACAATAAGCCACATATCTACTTTCTGGAAGATTTTTACTTGAGCCCCAAGTTCCTCTGCATCGTGGCGAGTCGTGCTACATTTTTGTCTCCTAATACTGTTAGCAGGGCTCAAATAACATCTTAAAAAAAATTAACACATGCCCAAAAATATGCTATTTTATTTTATCGGCTTTAAGTCACACAAAAATATATATATTTTAATCCTAACGGTTTGTGGGTCATCAAAAGTTAACTCTATCTTATAATTCTTTTTATCATTTTATTGGTTATTAAAAGTCGGGGCGTTACAATTGGATTATTCGTTTGTCCTTATTTAATTTTTTTTTTGCATCTGTTAGTTTTGCATCAAGATTTTGTGATTTTTGGATTCCTCCAATAATCCACCTATTTTGGCACTATTCAAAAAAATTTGAGTTTTGACCATAATTTTATACTTGTTAGATTCGTCTCGTTGAGAGGAATCCAGAAACCACAAAATCTTGATGCAAAACTAACGGATGCAAAAAAGTTTTGAATAAGGACAAACGAATAATCCAATAATCCGGATTATTGGATTATTATCAAAAGGAGGCCAATTAACAACCTCCACCCAGTCCTATTACCCAATGGCCCAGGGCCCAGTTGATAAATCCAACAATCTATGCTCGAGCCGGAGATGGGGCTCACTGGAGGATTTCATCGGCGACAGAAATCACTGGAGTGGGAAGGAAAGCAGGGGTTTGTCGGTGATGGCAAAGAAATGGAGAGATCATGTGTGATAGGGAGGTGAGAGAGAGAGAGAGAGAGAGAGAGAGAGAGAGAGAGAGAGAATACAACATTGGTTTTAATCTCAGCCATTAGTTTCAGTGGCTAAGATGAAGTGTCAAATGTTATGTTAAATTTTGTGTCCATAGAACCGGCCCCAGAAAAATATAAAGGTTGAAATCAAAACTTCATGATACATAGATATTTTTTTAAATACAGTATCAATCAATATCCAATAAGCACGATTTTTTAGTGTAAGCTTGATTCTCAATGAGCTCATAAAAATAAATAATTTGGCTGCTTGAGATGAATCGAAAAAGGATATGTTCCTAGTGACTAGAGGTGGATGATAGGAGCTGGTTGTGTCCTAGGTACATGCCTGTTTTGGGTTTGGAAAATTAATCCAAATTTTTTACTTTATTATTTAGCTTCTGGGAAATGTAAAGTTTACAAAAATTTATATTGATCAGGGGCATCGATAACAACATGAATGCAACAGATTTCTTTGGAATATTAAAGGCCAATTTGATTATGAAAATAAATTTTGACGCAATTGTTTGCAACAATTACGTACTCAACAACACAAACATAGTGAAATAACTCGGATTATATTTCAAGCTCGAGACGAGGCCCGTACGCTAGAATGGGAAGGCATGGAGTGAGCATTTCTCATTGCAAGTGTATTAAGCAGTAGAGACTATTGATCTTCACAATTGATGATTCAGATTCGTTAAGAATTTTTACTAGTCAAAATATATTCTTACCAGCAAAATATAAAAATATATCTGAACTGTTAATTACCAACTCAAACGCTCATTACACTAATGAGTCTCCTCACTACAACCCCGTTCCATGTGTGCTGGGCACAAGAGTCCCTGCTCTGACCGTTTCTAGACAGAGAATCCCTCGTTTTGGCTTCAAGGGTACGTGAACAGCCATCTCAAGATTCTCCCACCCAACTTCCTTCGGTTGCCCTGTCCCTCCTTTCATTTCACAAGTCAAAACACTCTTCCTTGTATTATCATGGCGTCACTCACACCCATTTCTCAATCCCAATCCTTCTCGAACGAAACCCAATTGAAAAACTTAAGAAAAAACCCCACACACCATGGTCTTCCCAAGCCCCACACACCACTACTATTCAATTGTATTGGCTTGAACCACTGTGCATTAGTAGGTTGAGCCTAAAGCTCTACCAAAGAAACACTGTAAGTTTGCTACTCCCTCCGTTCCAATTTGTTGCGTCTGTTTCCTTTTTGGAACTTCTTAAAAAATTGTCCATATTTCATAATCTACAATATTTTTACGATTTCGAAATCTTTGTTTTAAAAAATTAATTGAGATCTATAAAACAAGATCCATATTGACTATAAAAAACATTATAGATTGAAAGATACAGACGATTTTTGAGACGTCCAAAAAAAAATAGACACAACAAATTGGGACGGAGGAGTACTTGTTAATATCAGTGTAACTATAATAGGAAGATACAAAAATATAGAGTTATAAAGGAAAGCACATAGAATAAATGAGCACAGTGAGAAAGTAGTTCATATGATTTGTCACCTCAAACACTTGTCCCTCCTTCCTAACTTACTGAAATTATGCGGAAGTGTTTAACGCCCGGGGGAAGTTTTGACCGTTGGTTCGGAAACCTTGTTGATTTTCTGTTGTATTGTTTTTGTATCGGTATGTTTGTACTAATATCTAATTTCCTAATTAATGTGATTTCAATTTTTCCTATTGATTTAATTATGGTTAGCTAATTTTTTTTGATGGTTTTATCATTTTGTGATTGTGATGGTATCGAAAATATCCTAATTTTTGCCATTGATTATATAAGTTGTTCATGAGCAACATTGCAAGTGTATAATCCAATGCAAATATTATAAAATAATAAAGTGTTTTAACTTTTAACAATGTCAACCCAAAAAATGACAGGGTTTTTAGCAGGTCGGTTTAATGTCAAGATTTTTAACACATTAATGTTAAGACCTGTTTTGACATGAACCCAAAAAGACACGAAACTCGAATTGACACCACACGAACACGATGTCCTCCCCTACTTTTCTGTGCATTTTTGTGTGGCTATAACCATGTTCTCATTTGTTTCCTTGAAAGGAATTGAGTCTATTTATTTGATAGTTCATTCTATCCTTTTTGCATTTGTACGTGATTATAAAACAGTGAAACAAAAAGCATGTTGACCATTTATTTTTTAATATACTAGCTGTTTATTAAGTTATTCTGTTTTGTTTTTGAGAATAGAGAGAAATTATTATTAATTATTGCGCAATGCCATACATGTAGGAATTAAATGATGCAACCGATCAGAACGCAGGCCGCAAGGAGACCTCTAACGTCATCATATCTATCATACACAAACAAAACACAGTGAATAACCTACGCAAAACAAAACACAGGGAATCAGCACTGCCAAAAACAAACAACACAGAAAAACAATAGTAAACACAAACGACAAACACAGAATATGTCCAAACAAACAGCACTGCTGCCCGAACTTCTGCCGCCTAAACTCTAAAACCGGAAACGACCACCACTGATCAAAACAGAGCACCCCGGTATTTGCCTTACTCCCATCCAAGCTCCAAGCACAACAATAATCTTACTCCCGTTCGATGCTCAAACCTGCAAAGAAGATTAGAAACGCGAAGCATGCATCCTATTTTGTGAAAACCAGATGAAAAAATTTAAGAAACACATTTTAAGACACCAAGGGTTCTGAAAGAAGAAAAAACATTCAAATTGATAAAGATCAAAACACTCGGATGCATGCCCAAACAGAAACCAAAATGAAAACCCAAGAACGGCATGGGTACAGATAGGAGACTTTGTTGTTGAATGTTGGATCTGAACAATCCAAGAATCTGGAAATCAGAAACAGCTGAGGTATAGGCCAGAGGACATTTTTGTTTTGTTCAACCTCAAAGAATAGCTCCGAAACCAATGTCCTTGTAGACGAAGCCTTCTACCTGCACAGATGAGTGTCACCGACAGCGTCGGTACATGGTCGGTGCACATTCATCGGTGTAGAAGGAATTATTGCTTTTAGACATAGGTTGTAGGAAATAATCAAGTCACTTGTAAAGCCTCACAGATTTAAACGTGGCATAAGATAGATGCAGCAGCATAAGTAACATGAAAAGGAAACTCTCTCTCTCTCTCTCACAGAAGATTTCTCAATTTGCTCCTCCCTTTCCAGATAATTAACAATCAGATGGGATCATTTCAAACACCAACGGGAATGCAGCTAGAGCTCCTCATTGCTAGAAACATTACGTGGATATTTGCTTCATGAATTATAGGCAAGTTCTTAACACCGTGTTTGATTTAGCAAAAGGTGGGGAAAAAAAAAAAACACAGCCTGTTTGGTTCTTTGGAACGAGCTTATCTTGTTTAACTTCAGAAGTACCCAAAAATAAATAAATAAATAAAATTAGAGAAGAGCTTCTCTTGTTTAACTTCAGAGGTACCCCAAAAAAAAAAAAAAATGATTGAAATTGTCAAGCAATACTTCATTTAGTCAAGTAGGATTTTTTCATCGTTGTATTGGCATTTCCAACCCATCCTTCAATTTCGATACCCACCCTCTAGTCTAAACCTTCCTCTATTTTGGAAAAAAATTAGTACAAAAAATGTATAGAAACTTAATCAAACAAAGCCTTAAAAAGTCCCTGTGACCAATACGAAAAACCCGAACTTTGATGGGGATTGAATATGATTTGTGAAAAATCTAGACTGCAAGAGAGATTATTTAGTGCTATTGAAGCAATGCTCTAGCGTCTCTAGCGACCTCCCTCACCACACATTTGGATGGATTGAACACACTTTAGGATGGGTTCCACTCAAATGCGTGTTGTGGTTGAGCACTGGAGCATTTCTCCAAGATCAACAAATAATTTACCTTATCGGACCTCACACCCAATTGCAATAGTATAAATTTCACGGAGATAAACGGAGGGGCTACAATAGAAATCATATGAAAATTGTAGGGTTTAAGTTGAAAACTTGAAATTTGAGGGGACCTTATGTTACTAATATGTGATAATTGTCTTTGTTTCTGTATGTAGATTACTCCGACTGTACGTACGCATGCCATTCCATCGCCGGTGTGGCGACGTGTTTTCTTGCCCCCACATATACCCTTATTGATGGACCTGAGTCGGTTATCTTTTGTTCACATTTTATGGCCAAATAAGTTATCTGAGTTGAATCGGTCAGGTTCTATTAACAATTTACGGACTGTTTTTCAAAAAATAATAAGAGACACGAGGCTGGACGAGCTTATTGACGAAATTGTTTGTGTTTTCTTCTTTCGAAACATGTCGTATCGAGCCTAAATTTGCTTTTTTTGTGTTGCTAACAGGAAGATGGCGAATTGACTGAAAAGATTGCGGGGTTGGAGAAAGTGAATGAGGAGATGAAGGAAGAGCTTAAGAAGATGGCGGAAAAGAAGGAGAAATTGATGGAAAAGCTTGGGGCAGGATATTCTCACTTTTTGTTTTTATCTGAAGCTCACGTGCATATCCATTTGCGCAAGCAGGGACAGATCCAAGTGGGGGAATGCGGGACATGTGTCCCGCTGACCCTCACTTTTCAATTGGGGAAAGAAAATTTAGGGAAATAAGTTTTGTATATTTATTATTTCTACTAAAATGTACTCCTTTTTAAGCCACAAAAATGATAGGGTTATCAAACAGTGAGTGATTGTTGAGATTTAAACCTTGGACCTCTTGTCCCAAAACCTAACACCTTCCCTCTTGTCACTAGACCAACAAGACTCATTTTGCAACAAACTAGTAGTTTCTATTATATGTTTTGAACTTATAATGGTAATAATATTTTCCCTTGTATTTTTTTTTCCTGAATTTTGATTTTCTCCCTTGTTTTTAAGAAAATGACACAAAATGATGAGAAAATTGTTTAAACTTACATATTTTTTAATTTAGAGATCTTTTACGTTGGTCCCTAGCTTTCAATAATTTCTTGTCTCATATTAGGTTTAGAATCAATCTTACATGATTTCTTGTCCGTAGCAAAATCGTTGACTAGAGAAAAAATTGCACGATTACAATTAATAAGATGCTCCCACTGGGTTGGATTCCTAGATCCGTCCCTATGCGCAAGTGTATCCATGCATCACTTTGCTACTGTTTGCATAACAGCCTCTAAACAATTATACCGGATTTAGTTTGCAGCCATTTTGAATACTGTATTTGCAAATGTATTTTACTTTGCATATGCACAGATTTGAGATGCATATTTGCCACTATGGAGATAATTTATCATCTTCTTCATGAGTGTTTCAAAGTCACATGAATAGCAATCTGAGTTGTACCAATTTATGAGTGTGGTTCGGTTTACTTATATTATGATGGGCAGAAAGTGTATGAGTCGCGTAGTTGCCTAAACCGCTGTAGGAATCATCAAATCACTGGGTGTATCTTAGAATAGTATGCACCTAGCAATTCGGGGGGAAAAATCTGGAGATCAGTGGTGGGTTTGGTTGACAATTTGCTATTTTATGCTGAATAGATGTAGAAATCTCTCTCTCTCTCTCTCTCTCTCTCTCTCTCGTGTTTGCATTGTGGTTTGTGGAGTGAATATATGATATTGAATCGGTTAGGTTTTACTCACAATTTACGGGGTTAAGTTTTGTTCAAAAATTTGGGGTAGATCTGCTCCTTTTCAATTCTTAAAGGCCTTGAGAACCCAATGGCTACTCCTTTTTCCTTGTTTTTACTTGGGCGATGATTTTGAGATGGAAGCAGAAGGGGAGGGTAGAGAAACTGGAGTGATTGGGTGGTAAAGACTTAGCTTCCCCCTCCAGTCTGACAAGGCAATTTGAATGCATCTCGCATGCTTTCCTTTGTTCTTGCCTGCACAAAGAACATAAAGATAACAGAAATTTTGCTGTTAAAACAATTTCATATCTGGTTACCTGACTCGGTAAATAAATTAAGTGCTTTTTTTTTCTGTCACCATAGGAACTCTCTCATCTCCCCTCTTTTTGGATTGATGATGAGGATGTTGAGACGGGACTGGGGAGCTTATTAATGAAATTGTTAGTTTTGTCCTAGTAAAACTTGTTGCACTGACCTTATTGATCTGTTGCCTAACAGGAGCGTACGGAAACAATTGCGAGGTTGACCTAAACTGCAATTGGAGTCATCAAATTGCAACTCTAGTTACTCTACCAAGAAGATGAGACTGGACTAAGGAGCTTATTAGAGATGTAGTTGTTTTTTGTCCTTTTAAAACTAGTCTTACTGAATTTATTATGTTGTTGCCTAACAGGAGGGCATTCCGAGGATAGATGACGAAGTGCTTGCGAGGCTCAAGGATGATACTGCAAGGAAGAGGTCCGAGCTTGGGTTCCTCCCGGTAAGATATTGTCGTTCATGTTCCTTCTTTTTCCCCTTTCTGAAACTCAGGTGTTTCTCCATGTGTGAAAGAGTTTTTATGCAAATTTGGTAGTCAGGGGTTCATTAGAAAAAAAATTTCGGACTCCAACTTTTATGTATTATATGCTTGTAGCTGAGAATGAACGGTACGTGAGGCTTAAGAATGAGAAACAGAGGCATAGGATGAGTCAAAAAAGGCAAATGTCTTGAAGACGTTAGATATTTTGTTCTTTGTTTTTTTCCAAGTCAGTCTACAACTGCTGCGTGCACAATGAGTATTTGGGTATTTGCATCACATTTTGTATTTCCAGCCGTCCAATTCTCTCACTGAAATCATTTTCGTACTTCCTGAGTATTAGTGGGGAAAAAAAAAAAAAAAAAAAACGGCTGTAGAAAATTCCTCATCTGAAGCGTTTTGATGACAACTGTGACAATATATCGGCATATGCACTCAGTTATACTAGATGATATCATGGGAATGAAAGCTAAAGGTCTAAGAATGTGTATACCCCATAGTTTGGTATAGGTGAAATACAGTAAATTTAGGTAGGAAACTTCTAGAAAAATGTGTATTTACCTGTTTACCCTTTCATCTGTGGAACAAAGAGGTTCACAACTGTTGTACTAAAGTGGGATTCAAGCTATTTTAGTTATTTTGCAGCGTGATAGCTGCATATAGGAACTTTAGGCTATTTTGGTATACTAGTGTAAATGAAAGGGATGGCCCGAGCATAACTGTCTCTACACAATTTTTTTTAACTGCGTTGGGATCACCCATTTGGCCATTTTCTTTCAGAGGTATGATCCACCTGAGAAGGAAGAAATGTTCATGAGGGCAATGAAAGATTGTATTCTTTGGAAGCGACAGATGAATAACACATATTTATACGTGTTAATAGTTCATTACATTAGTTTTTATTGTTCTGATTCTCAAATTTTGGATGAATTGCAGGAAATCAAAGCAAAAAAGAGCGGGGAAATGGCTACTGATGCACCAGGTCTGAATATGCGAGGGGAAATGGCAATGTTTCTTGTTTAGAACATCCTTTCTTTCATGGAGCTTACTACCTTTGCTCTCATGTGTGAATTATTGCTTCTTTTTTTTTTTTAGAATCGAATTTCTATGGATTTCTATATTTTATGGTAAATATCAACTAAAGATCAGTTGAATCTGTATAATTTTAAAATTAACAACTTATTTGCTTTCATTCATTCATTTAAGGTGTAAGTTAAGACAGAAAAAAAAGAAAAAGATTTCATCATGAAAGTGTTCCAAATTAGATCAAAAATATGTGGCATATAGCGTTTTTACCAAAAACTAATCGGATGAAGCCCTTCCGGGTATTTTTTTTGGACGAAAATCCTCGTATTGGATCTTAAAAACACATTTTAAATACATCTAACAGTTCGGATCGTCAAAATTTGGTTGGGAAGCATGAGGTTCTCACTTTGGTCCTCATATAAGAGTCCTTATTAGAAGTTGATTATATATATATATATATTGAATTGGGTTTAGTGGAGCTCCTATGTCAATCACTCCCGTTCTCGCATTAGACCTCACAAGTTATATTAGTTGTTTGACCGACACATTAATTGGTTGGCCGACATTATCTTGACCTTTTCTTATTATATAAGTACTAGCGGAATGCCCGTGATCAAAATTTAATCAAAACAAATTAAAATTAAATCAAAATTGTTGAACCAGTAAAAATAAATCAAAATAAAATTAAAATTTCCGAATGTATCCGGGCCAATAGTGAAGGGAGAGGAGTGAGAAGATGAAACGGAAGATTGAGAGAGAAAGCATCTCAATTTTTTGGAAATAGAAATCCCTAGGATCTTTTGGGAATGATGATAACCATTAGATTAAATTAATACCAATTCCAGCAGCATAATATAAATCTTCTTCCATATAGGGTTTGAAATTTGAATAGGAGAGATAATAACTGTGGGATCAATGAACATCAAAACATAAATTAAATCTCACCCTTTCATTGTGTCACGTAGGACAGTTATAAAAGGGACAAAATGTAAAACCACTCTCCGTTGTAATATAGATGCTTATCTAAAACAAACATGGATTGACTGATTCATGTGTATTCATCAATTTGGCAATTGAAGACGAAGAAAAACATGGATTGACTGAATATTTCATCTATCCAGAATCGTAGTATTAAAACATAAAAAATTCATGTTTGTATAAGTTTTGAAAAGTGAGGGGTTTTAGTGTGTATAGATAGATTTTTCTTAAAATTCCCCGAAGTTATGGTACCAGCTACCAAGAATGCCAGCCAGGATTTACGAAAAAAATTCCGCATGCCGAGCGGGCACTACAGGTGCTCGTGCATGCACATTCGCCGGTTTTAAAATATTTTGGACATGCACTACAGGTGCTTGTGCATTAGCACAACCCATGCATATTTATCACTCTAAAATGGTGATTTTTACACTATTGAATTAAGATTAATATTTGGGAGAATTGATATTGGGTCCATTATAACTATTTCCTAATAGTTCTAGTCCACCTAATATTATCCGAACACATCTAGTCTACTCACACGTACCAATTACAAGAATACCCTCACTTCTTAGGATACCCTAAGATCCTAGGGTATCCTAAAATCCTAGGGTACCCTACCCTAAGATCCTAGGGTACTTTTAGAGTATCCTACCCTAAAAACCTAGGGCATCCTACTCTAAAATTCTAGGGTACCCTAAAACCCTAAGGTACTCTACCCTAAAATCCTAGGGTACATCCTATAACAACTTACCCCATATCAAGAATCACCATATGTGGTTATCTACAAGAAGTGGTTATCTGGGCTCACAAGATGTGGTTATCTGGACGGATGATTTTTCCAATCTGATCCCTATAGTAACTGGCCCCATATCTGGAATCACCAGATGTGGTTATCTACAAGATGTGATTATCTGGGAACACAAGTTGTGGTTATCTGCGCTAGTGACTTTTCCAATCAGATCCCTATAGCAATTGGCCCCATATCTGTTATCTAGAAGATGTGGTTATCTACAAGATGTGGTTATTTGGGCTCACAAGATGTGGTTATTTGTGTCGATGACTTTTCCAATCTGATCCCAATAGCAACTGGCCCCATATCTGGAATCACTAGATGTGGTTATCTACAATATGTGGTTATCTGGTCTCATAAGATGTGGTTATTTTGGCTGATGACTTTTCCAATCTGATCCCTATAAAGAATCCGGTTCCCCATATCCGAATCACCGTACGTTGTTATCCTGGCTCCCAAGATGTATTATCTACAAAGATGGTTATTCTGCGCTGCGACTTTTCTAATCGATTCCTATAAAGAACCTACCCCATATCTAGAATCACCAGATGTAGTTATCTACAAGATGTGGTTATCTGCGCTAATGACTTTTCCAATCTGATCTTTATAGCAACTAACCCTTATCTGGAATTACCAAATGTAGTTATCTGGGCTCATAAGATGTGGTTATCTGCGCCGACGACTTTTCCAATCTATTCCCTATAGCAACATGCCCATATTTGGAATCACTAGATAACTACATCTTTTGATACCAGATATGGTTATCTATGCCAGTGACTTTTTTGGCGAACTCTCCAGCGCCGATGACTTTTCCGGCAAAGTCCAATTTTCGATGACTTTCCGGCGCCGGTGAACTTTCCTGTCAGACTTCCGGGGCCGGCAACTTCCCGGCAAATATCCGGCGAGGGTGTATTATGTTTAAAAATCAATGTGATGGTATATTTGTCTAATAAAAATAGAGATTGGACCTTACACCTCTAAAAATTCAAAAAAATGGATTAGATGTGTTATGAAAATATGAGGTGGACTAGAGATGTTACAAAAAACTATAATGGATCTTAGAACAATTATTTATTAATATTTTGCATGAGACGTTATAAATCAAGATTTCTAACTCCTCCATTTTTTTAGTTGGTGCACGTGTTTAGGAGTGCCACTGCACATAGTCCTCATTGGTTTGATTTCTCATAAACCCGGAGGACCCATCGAATTGTTACAGTTCCAATTGAAATTGATGTCTGTCGGGATCAAAAGTCCTACAACGGAACCAAACCAATTTGTGAATCAGCACTCTGTTCGCGGTTCCACGCCTAATTGGATTAGTACATACTATCCAAAATAATTTCCACGGACTAGTGCTCTCATGTTTTCACTTATTGTTCGAGGGAGAATAAAAGTACAAAATCTATAACTTTTAACGTCTTGCAATAAGTGTTAAAAAATATCTAATGAGGTAATTTGAAGAAAGATGCAAATAATGGATCCACATGATAATTTGTAGAACTTTAAGAAATAAGAACTGAGAATAAAATTTGGTATGAACGATTAATCCTGGAGAAATGGATCGAACAATATACCATGCAAAAGAATCTCCCTTCTGCTAAATTAAGTCATTTTCTATCCCTTATCCTCACATTAGGTTTTAGTTCTTCACTTAATTATAAATTAGTGGACGGAACTGACCAGTTTAACTGTCATTTAATTTTTGGAAAATGCTACAATACACACCCGTTATTTGGGTGTGTATGAACCTACAAAAATTACGATTTTTTTTTTTATATAAAAGTTATGAGACACACCAAAATGTTAAGAATCATAGAAAATGTTACTAATCATATTGCAGAAAGGTTACAAGAAAACGAAAAAATGTTAACAATTTTGGTGAGCTTAGTTATGAAGCCATCAAAATTTTCCTCATCAAGCATTTTGAGTTCCTCAAATTTAGTGGAGCACATTTGGAATTTAGACACCCTCACCATTTCAATACCCTCATGAGAGGTACGAAGAATTTTCTAAGCCTCTTTTGACGTGACACAAGAGGAAATGCTATTGACTTTGGATTTGAAAAAAGCATTGTAAATAGCATTCAATGCATGCGAGTTCATCTCGCAACTCTCAATATCCGCCAGACTCCACTCTGATTCGTTTTTTTCCCTAACCTCAATCTTGGGTTCTTCATAACCATAAAGTACGAACCTCCATACTCTAATCCCTAAAGCAATCAAATGGTTCTTCATTTTTTATTTCCAAAGAGAGTAATCACTACCATCAAAGTAAGGGGGTCGAGAATTTGACCCACCTTCCATAGAACCCATCTTATCCATTGCACAACAAAGGATCAACTCAAGCAATTAAGCAAACAAAGAGCATACGAGCTCTGATACCAGGGGGGCTGAATAGGACTATTAATTAAAAATTTAATATCACCAAGTGATTCACATTCACCCCAATTCCATGGCTACTAAATCAAACCAACAATTTCAATGCAAAATAAATAAAGAAAAGACACAACACGCAATATATGTGAAAACTACTTAGGGTCTAATACCTTAGGCATAAAACCACGGCCTTACTTCTAGTTATATTTCACAATTCAAAAGGTACAAGGAGTTTAAAGACAAGAAATTTACCCACAAGCAACTTTCAATCCCTAGCTCCAACCCTTGAACTAGCACCGGGTGCTCCTTCTTGAATTTGTGAAATCACGAGAATCATCATCTCGATCTCCACAACTTCGCAGCTCCAGTTCACCCGGCCGTGTAGACTCAAAGGCATGCAATCATGATAAATGAAAAAGATTTGATTTTTGAAAAAGTTTTTGTGAGAACAACTCAATCAAGAGGAGATCCATTGAAGGGAAAGAACTAGAAAGAGAAAAGATGATTGAAAAAGTTTCAAATCATCTCAAAGAGAAACCTAGCACACCAAGAACAAGAGTGAAAGAGGAGAGCCTTTTCTCTCTCTCTCTCTCTAAAAGTGCTGATATTTCTCTCAAGTGTCTGTGTAAAAAGTGTTGAAAATGGCTTTTAAATGTGTGTATTTCGTGACCTCAAAGTCACCCAATGAGAAGAGGATACGTGCACAAAGGAGGGAGCAACCAAGAGCATCAATTGACGTGTGCTAACGCTTATCTGGCCCTCCTCAAAAATTGGACGGGTCAAGATTTGTACACTTGTACAAAAATGAATTAATAACAGGAGCGTCAACTCTCGCGTGTTAACGCTAGTCTAGCGCTCCTTGAAAAACATGAACGGTCAAGATCTAGACACATGTTCAATGAAGGCAATCACACAGACACACCAATAGACACTAGGAAACACTTGAATGCTGCCACTACAATGCCTTAACCAAAAATATGATTTTTCATGCAAGAATCAATGCATTCTCCTAAGATATGAAATGGAAGCATGAACCATGAAAATTGAAAGCCCAATTTGTGAAACTATATGCAAATTCGATGCATGAATATACTTTTGCAGAAGAGCTTCACAATACTTGGCACGACAAAGGCTCGAGAACAAATTTGTGGCTTCAAGTGAGGGGCATCTAGAGGGGCATCTAGACACAAGCACTAAGACTCTACCACCCGAAAATCCCAAAACAAATACAGACTCCGAAAGGTTCGATACATCCCGGAAAACGCCAATATATCTAACACTAAAATACCCTTATATTTTGTGTATATGAATGAAAATATTTCACACACAATGGTTACATATACTTGTGTCGCTATCCTGCTTTTACGTATACCAAAAGAAAAAAAGATGCAACAGAGTCCATAGCTTTTCTTACTTTTTGGATCAAAATTTTCAATCAATACTTCATTTAGTTAAGTAGGATTTTTCTTATCATTGTATTGGCATTTCCATCCCATCCTTCAATTTCCATATTCACCCTCTAGTCTAAACCTTCCTCTGTTTTGGAAAAAAGAAAATGCATAGAAACTTAATCAAACAAAGCCTTAAAAAATCCTTGTGAGCAATGGGAAAAACCCAAACCTTGATGGGTTAATAATCCGACAATCAGATATGGTATGGGTGTAGGTATGTAGGTCGGGGATCGGATATGATTTGTGGAAAATCAGGATTGCACGAGAGATTATTTGGTGATATTGAAGCAATGCTTTAGAGACCTCCCTCACCACACGTTTGGATGGAATCAACAAGCTTTAGGATGGGTTCACTCAAATGTGTGGTGTAGGAGGGCATTGGAGCATTTCTCCTAGAGCAACAAATAATTTATAATTTATCAGAACACATGTCTAGTTGCAATCTATAAATTTGATGGAGATAAACAAAGGGTTACATTAGAAATCATATGACAATTTTAGGGTTTAATTTGAAAACTTGAAATTCGAGAGGACCATATGTTACTAATATGTAATAATTGTCTTTGTTTTTGGGTAAGTAGATTATTAGTACGTACGTATGCTGTGCATGCCGTTCCGGTCGACCAGTTCGTTTTCATGCCTCTATATATCATAGATTCATCATTCATCACTCCACAAACCACAACTCAAACACACGAGAGAGAGAGAGAGAGAGAGAGAGAGAATGCCTGGAATGAAAATTGAAACCTATGGAACGGAGGGTAGCCAGGAACTCGATTACAGAACGGAGGGTAGCGAGGAATTCGATTACGACGACGAAGAGGACTATGAGGTTAGCTGCATCTCTCTGTTTTTGATTGCTCGTGTTCCCGTGTTAGGGTTGCGAGTTCATTATCTTCCATGTGTGTGTGTGTGTGTGTGTGTGTGTGCGCGCGCGTATTACATGTAATATAGTTAGGGTTTGCGAGTTCATTATCTGTTATTGAGTCGGTTTTCTTTTGTTCACATTTTATTGCCAAATATGTTATCTGAGTTGAATCGGTTAGGTTTTATTAACAATTTACGGACTGTTTTTCAAAAAATAATAAGAGACAATGAGGCTGGACGAGCTTCTTGACGAAATTGTTTGTGTTTTCTTCTTTCAAAACATGTCGTACCGAGCCTAAATTTGCTTTTTTTGTGTTGCTAACAGGAAGATGGCGATGTGATTGAAAAAATTGCGAGGTTGAAGAAAAGGATGGAGGAGTTGGAGGAAGAGCTTAAGAAGATGACGGAAATGGAGAAGAAGACATTGATAGTAGGATATTCTCATTTTTTGCTTTTTATCTGAAGCTTGCATGCATATCCATTGTAACGCACCAAGTAAACCACTGGCCGAATACCTGATTTGTCCACAAACAACACACCATATGACCCAAAATGCTTAAAGAACAAGCTACTAGTAGTAGCCCACATGGTTCATTATGTGTTTTTGTGTGTGTGTTACATGTAATTTAGTTAGGGTTTGCGAGTTCATTATCTGTTATTGAGTCGGTTTTCTTTTGTTCACATGTTATGGCCAAATATGTTATCTGAGTTGAATCGGTTAGGTTTTATTAACAATTTACGGACTGATTTTTCAATAAATAATAAAAAACATGAGGCTGGACGAGCTTATTGACGGAATTGTTTGTGTTTTCTTCTTTCAAAACGTGTTGTATCGTGCCTAAATTTGCCTTTTTTGTGTTGCTAACAGGAAAATAGCGAATGGATTGAAAAGAATGCGAGGCTGAAGAAAGAGAAGGAGGAGCTTAAGAAGATTGTGGAAAAGGAAAATACCGAATGGATTGAAAAGAATGTGAGGCTGGAGAAAGAGAATGAGGAGCTTAAGAAGATTGTGGAAAAGGAAAATAGCGAATTGATTGAAAAGAAAGCGAGGCTGGAGAAAGAGAATGAGGAGCTTAGGAAGATTGTGGAAAAGGAGGCGAAATTGATGGAAAAGTTTGGGGTAGGATATTCTCACTTTTTGCTTTTTATCTGAAGGTCGCGTGCGTATCCATTTGCACAAGTGTATCCATGCATCACTTTGATGCTGTTTGCACAACGGCCTCTAAACAATTATACAGGATTTGGTTAGCATAACAGCCTCTAAACAATTATACCGGATTTAGTTTGCAGCCATTTTGAATACTCTATTTGCAAATGTATTTTACTTTGCATATGCACAGATTTGAGATGCATATTTGCCACCATGGGGACAATTTATCATCTTCTTCATCAGTGTTTCAAAGTCACATGACTAGCAATCTGAGTTGTACGAATTTATGAGTGTCGTTCGGTTTACTTGTATTATGATGGGCAGAAAGTGTATGAGTCGCGTAGTTGCCTAAACTGCAGTAGGAATCATCAAATCACTTGGTGTATCTTAGAATTGTATGCACCTAGCAATTCGGGGGGAAAAATCTGGAGATCAATTGTGGGTTTGGGTGACAATTTGCTATTTTATGCTGAATAGATGTTGAAATCTCTCTCTCTCTCTCTCTCTCTCTCTCTCTCTCTCTCTCTCGCGCGCGCGCGCGCGTGTTTGCGTTGTGGTTTGTGGGGTGAATATATGATATTGAATCGGTTTGGTTTTACTCACAATTTACGGGGTTAAGTTTTGTTCAAAAATTTGGGCTAGATCTGCTCCTTTTCAATTCGTAAAGGCCTTGAGAACCCAATGGCTACTCCTTTTTCCTTATTTTTTACTTAGGCGATAATTTTTAGATGGAAGCAGAAGGGGAGGGTAGAGAAACTGGAGTGATGGGGTGGTACAGACTTAGCGTCCCCCTCCAGTTTCAAGCTCAAGGCAATTTGAATGCTTCTCGCACGCTTTCGTTTGTTCTTTACTGCACAAAGAACAAAAAGATAACTGAAATTTTGCTATTAAAACACTTTCCTATCTGGTTACCTGACTTGGTAAATAAATTAAGTGCTTTTATTTTGTCACCATAGGAACTCTCTCATTTCCCCTCTTTTCGGATTGATGATGAAGACATTGAGACGGGGCTGGGGAGCTTATTAATGAAATTGTTAGTTTTGTCCTAGTAAAACTTGTTGTACTGGCCTTATTGTTCTGTTGCCTAACAGGAGCGTATGGAAACAATTGCGTGGATGACCGAAGAGCTTGCTAGGGTCAATTCAGGGATTGCATTGTCGAGCGATTTAGGGTACTTCCCGGTAAGATCTTGTCCTTCGTTGTTTTTTCTGAAGCTTGTGTGTGTCTCCGTGTGTAGATGTTGCCACGCATAAAAGGGATGTTATCTTAAACTCCCCTAAACAATATAACTGGGGTTGTTTAATCTCTTGGTTTGGCAAACATTTTACATTAGTGTTAGAGCTATATATTTACTTTGCTAGATTTCTTGGTTCTCTATGCAGTTCAAGTGTAAGGTACACAGAATCAGAGTTTTTATGGAATTGGTAGTCTGGTGTTTGTATTTGTTTCCAACTGTTATTATGTTTTATAATCTTTTGACTTGGCACAATGGGTATGTGAGACTAATGGATTAGTAACAGAGGCTTGAGGATGAGATACAAATGCAATGTATCGAAGATGT